>OX421447.1:10096596-10101596 GCA_949126865.1 Montipora capitata
CGAATTGTGTTCATAAGATTACATAGCTCTGAAAAGAGTTTTAACTCCTATTCAGCAATTGATGAATATTTCAGTTAAAATACAGTTGTTTCCGTGCAAATGAGAAGCATTTCTGTAAATTATTTAGCTGTCACAGCATTAATATTTTGCAAGAGTTAAGTTTCATGAACACATATAGCCGTCGGCAATGGTGTCATGTGAAAAGTTTGGAACGAAAATAGCAATGTCGACGAAAAATCCAACGTGCTCCACAAGTATCGTGCGATATATAGATATGCCCTGGTTTGAAGAAATTTAACTTAGAAATTTGTAATTCAAGTTCCAAAGTTAGGATTGATTTACTGATTACGTTCAAATTTATTTATATTCTTATTATTATTATTATTATTATTATTATTATTATTATTATTATTATTATTATTATTATTAATGAAGCTTTTTCGTCGATTGTAACATTTTTCAGTTTGTTCTCGCTAGACTGGCGAGCGAAGCGTGATTTTTCGGACGCGAAGCGGATGAGCGAGCGATGAAGCCGCGCGCCATCAAAATGAGACGAAAGACTTTTCGAAAGGCTACACTCTCGCCAATTCTTCAAATGCCGCTCTAGCTTGATTTCAGCCAGGTCGAAGTGACTTGGGTGAAAGTGTTGCTGATGACGAGTAAAAGGATTGTTTTGACAATAGTAATAACAACTTCTGAGAGACAGGCGAGGACAAGGTTTGACCTTTACCCATGATAAAAATCATTAAAGTCATCTGATGAAAGCCACAATGACGCATTGTATTCAGAAAACTCTAGCGACCAGTTCGTTTTTGTCCAGAAACACAAATCATACAAGGGAAACAAAAAAAAACCAATCATGAATTATACATCACCAGATTATTAGTCTTCCTTTAAAATAGGGAATTGATTTTTTTTTCCTCAATTAAGCCATGAAACTGCACAACCTCCCAGGCCCCACTTTAAACCTAGCACGTAGATCGACAAATCCCCCTTGGGGAATTTAACGCTAAAGGTAATTCCCTTGAAATTGTTCTCCTATCAAACTTTTTTGGAAACTTGGCATAATTAACATTCATGATATCAACATTAAAAAAATGCAATAAAAAAAATGGGGTCACCGTGCTTGTTTACGTGTCAGCAGGCTCTTAAAATGGCGTATTTTTACTGGTTGCGTGTTAAAAATTCGAATCACCTTCATACGGAATTAAGTCTTGGTTACTTGAAAGACACAAAATTTTATTTTGAAAATAAAGCTTCTTTTATTCACATAAGCAGTATTGCTTCATTTACGCCGTTTTTGATAGTGCACTCTTTGTGACAGGTCTGTGGTTAGCTTGAAGTCCTCGCCTTGGCCAAAATACACCCATTACGGCACTGTTTTCGAAAAAAGTTCATGTTCTGCTATCAAACTTTTTTTCTTCTTCGAACATGTTCTTTATTAGACTGTTGTTAGCAAATACCTGAAAAAAAAAATTGGGGGTCACCGTGCTTGTTTGAGAGAAAAGGAGCATTTATTTCGCTATCGGGCTTAGTTTGAGGGAAATCTCTTACGTTTTGTACGCGCACGTGCTCATGTGCGCGTACTAATGACGCGAAAATCGTGCGCAGAAGGGATGCGCAATGCAATACTAAGGAATTACCTTAAAGGTGTTCGTTATGATTCATTTATTCATCAATTACAGCTCATAATCGAAACGTCTAGATGGGAGTTTTCTGTGTGAAGAAAAAGAAACGTTTGTTGCACAGAGCTGCAGTATTTATATACTTACCCACGAATATCGGTCAAAGGAAAATAGTCCTTTTCCTCGGAATGCAAGATTTGTACAAGAGGTAACGGTGAGACAGCCTTTCGCTTTTTTCATCTCCTTTAGGGATCAAACAATCGCTCCTTGTTTTCATATTCTCATAAATTTAAATTGGCAACGAGAAACTTCTCTGTGTGAATTTGGGTGAACTGAGTATTCAATAGGCTTCATTGATCTGACACGTGAATAATTACTATATAATAATAATAATAATAATAATAATAATAATAATAATAATAATAACACGCAGCTCGTGAAACGGGCTGTACAGGGTCAGTCTGCCCCTGCCCATGCCAGGACCAGGTGGCTGCCTGCCAGCAGTTTAGTACCTGTTTGGGGCCCCATGCTCAGAATAACGAGTTCCTCTGCCCACAGGGAAGGGTCTTAAGTGCCAAGGGTGAGTCCCCTACAGAAAACCCCTGGGGTAAGTGAGACTCCTAAGCCATGGTAGGCTACCCACGTATTGGTGGTAACAGGAAATAAAACAACCCCAGCTATGGGCAATTAGTAATGTATTATTAATGACAAGTCGTACCAATAGATTTTCATGACTCATCATCGGTCGTTTGAAACAACTAGAATGTGGGGAATGAAAACAGAAACAATATCACTTGTTATAGATTCTCTACAACTCATCAAGAAGGGACTGGAAAAAACAAACGAAAAAAACCCCTGGGGCAATCAACATCATTGAACTTTAAAAAATAACTTAATTAGGAACAGCAGAAAGGTTTTGTCTTAAAAGCAAAATTTATCAGCCCTTTTTTGCTATAAGGCATTTCTCGTTCTCCCAAACTTTCACTCGTGTTTCTACAACTCGATAGAAACACGGTACATGTTTTCTGTTTCTTAAATTTAAAAGAATGGGACCTAAAACGCTACCCTGAGGCACTCCACGCTTAACACTCACCCATGACGAGAAAGTGTCACGGATCTTCATCCTCTGTGCACAGGATGAGTAGAGTGCGTCTTAATGTCGGGCATGAGTTAAAAGGCTGAGCCAGCATTTTTCTGCATTCTTCGCATCGATTATTGAGCATTTCGTGTCTCAGGTTGAAACAAGTGTTTTAAATCACACAGTATAATCAGCTGGCTCTACCTGGGTAGCTAAACTGAAAGCCAGTTTTTTCAACTGTGGTATATCGTAACCTTTTTATAACTCCTAATTATGTACTTATTAATTAAATATACCTGATATTAATGGATGGTAGCATTTCAAGTCGTCTATCTTGCTACTTGTTTATTCGCTATATTGTTACTCTATCTTTAGTCAAGAATTGAGTCTTTACTCGAGCAATACAAGATACTGAAGGAAAATTTAGCTCCGATGTTAATACCCTGAACGGCCTGAATTTTTAGTGTAACAGCCTGTAGGCGAAAACTTTCGTTGTTACCTTCGACGCTTCGGTAAGTGAGAATGGTGTGTTGGAAGTGTATCAATTTTTTGTATTCTGTGAATTGCTTCTTGCAATGGTTTATCAGTAAACTTAATCGATTTGTGTTCATAAGAGTACAAAGCTCTGACAAGAGTTTTACTATGAACTCCTATTCTGCAACTCAGGATAAATATTTCAGTCAAGATGCAGTTTTTTCCTTTCAACGAAAAAGTTCTGCGCAATAACATTTAATTTTAATTTTTAATGAAAATCCATGTCATTAGGAGTAAAACTAGCCTTATGCAAAGTGCTAAAGACGCTTCTCTTCGGGTCCAGTTTTAATTTCGACCCGAAGAGAAGCGTTTTTAGCCCTTTCCATAAAGCTAATTTTACTCCTAATGACATGAATTTTCATTAAAAATTAAAATTAAATGTTATTGCGCAGAACTTTTTCGTAGATAGGAGAACCTACTAGTCATGAACCTTGAGAATTTGTAGCACACTTCATATATGGAATCGCCATTTTCGATTTAGTCTATTCTGATGATCTGACGAGTTTCAAACACGAAATTGCACAGACATCATTTGCAATCGATATAAGGAAATCCTCGGGAGGTAAAAAATGCGATAAATGCGTCAGAACAAGAAGACGTTGTCTTTCTTTCTCTTAATCAAGAATTTTAGTGTTGCTAGTTTTCGTTTTCTAGATCTGTGTTTTTGAGCACCTTGCAAAGATGTTAAAGAGCCTGAATTTATGTTTATTACGTTTGAATTCGCAAATTGCAATTACGAGTACGGAACAAAAGATGAAAAGCGAATGAGCAGAATACCGGGAGGTTCTATTTAATCATTAGAGAACTAATCTATCCTGTGGGCCAGGTGGAATCTTGCTAATGGTCTACTACTTTTCCCATGGTTGAAAATCTCTTGGGAAATTAATTAAGTTTAGATTTTCGCTCTTTTTAGCTGCAACCCGCTATCTTTCCAATCTTTAATCGAGATTTTGGCCATCCCGTAACTCTCGCTATTGGGAAACTGCAATTTTCCTTCTTTCAGTTAGATTTCAGCCAAAGCCCTCCAGTGGGGTTAAAGCTGACGAAGGAAAATTTGCGCAATAGACCTTTTCGCGGTTAGTTTACAATGTAATCTAACGTGGATGCGAGGCAATTTCCGGTTAAAATACAAAATAGCGCGAAATTGCCTCACATACATGCTAGATTGTATTGTAATGCAAATGAGAAAAACTAACCGTGAAAAGGGCTATTGAACAACTCTACTTCTTTGATATGAATCGCTTAATACAAGTTGCTTGTGATATTCCAATTGAGGATAGACTGAGAATTTCGATTTTTTTAATGCTGAGAGGTTGTACTGTCTTGCTAATCGATACAAGATCATCAACCTTTGATGACAAAAGACATTTTCATAGTATTTTTTTTTTATGCCATATTCTTTTAGGAAGGGATGCCAGCCTCAGGGCAAACACACCAAAAATGAGTAAATGCATAGGATTTTGGCCGACTTTTGACCAATTTGACTCTGATAAAATTTCACTGATTTTGAAATTAAATTGTTTTTTGAATAAGGGCTTTGAATATTTTTCTGGGCGTTCAGGATACGAACCATGGTATGTTTTTTTATATTGAGCACTTCTAGAACAGTCAAATCAAAGCGGGATATTAGAAGATTCGAGTGAAGATATACACAATGGTACCTTTTCATCCTGCCTGCATTAATGGCCTATTTTTTACTCGGTAAATGATTTAAAAGAAATGTTGCGATGAGTCACTATGCGTAGTCCTTACTATGGAATGAA
>OX421447.1:10106596-10109096 GCA_949126865.1 Montipora capitata
TATGAAAACGTGAGCAAGCGACCGCAAATGTTTCGTCTTATTTTATATACCGGTGTTCCGTATTAGGTTTATAAGTAGTTGAGAAAGTTTCTCAAACAATTGAGTCGGAGCATAGTTAATAGCTTGTAATAGTAGTTCGTTCCCAGAATTATATGGAACAAATAACGCATGCGCAAGTGATTTCCAAGGACAATAATTTGCGCGGATTGTTGCGTGACCCATTTTGTACTCAAAGGAGTTAACAGTTAACAGTAAGTCTGCTACGCACGCGTAGTTAAAAATAGTTTAAAAAAGAGAGGAAGCGGAGGAAGGAGGTAATGGAGAGCGTAAAGGGAGAAAGGACTACAAAAGTGTACTGAAGGAAAAAAGAGAAGAAGAAGGGAGAACAAGGGCGCTTTGGCGTTTGCCACACAGGCTGTGGGCCTTACTGCGTATGCACGAGATTCCAAAACATAACCCTGTTCAGCTTCACTCTTTATTGTCAATTTAAAACCATTAGTGACCATATATTAACCTGGAAAACGATTCAAGCATGTACTGCATATATTTAACTCAAGCAAGACTATTCTCGATTAAGAAATGTTAATAACTGCTTTGTTTATCAATAAAACACATGGAGAAAGACCCGCAGAGTTAAGCATGAGAAGAAAGTTATCGTCATTTATTTGTATTGCAAGGTTCCCAAAGAGCCATTCAGCTCACCCCACACTCATTTCCTTCCCCGCCCCTTTTTATTCTGGGTTCTATTGGATTTTTGTACTGCAAAGATATGACAAAATGCAGTGCTGGTATGCCAAGTAAGATCCGAGCAGAAAAAAATATTACCATTTATAAAAAGGCGAGCAATTCTAAGGTTAAATGGAGAACTCTGATTGGCTGGTTTTTGGTCGAGATTTTACGGTACGTACGATTACCATGGAAACGGTCCGTTTCTGCATTTTTTCTTTCTCCCGGGAAATTCAAGTTCAGCGAAACACAAAAGTTTTAAAAAGCAGAATTTAATTTTTCATCACAACAGTACAATTATAGCGAGCGGAATTTAGTTTCACATGTAAAAGGTTACTGTTTAAAGTTCGCTGATGGAAGATAAAGATTACTAACATTCACCGAGCGGAGCAGTGTCCGATCACTCAGAAAAGCTGCCACATAACAAATATCATACTAACCTCACTCTCTCGGTTAGTAATCCATGTAATTTTTTTCCTTCCTCGGATCTCCGCTTAATCACCAGCACGACGTGCTCTCACCAACACCCTGGATAAAAAAATTTTCTTCGAGAAACCCAGAAAAAAAAACATTTTGCCCACCACTTTTGTTTCTATCCTTTTCTTGGAGCTCCTAAGGAACTCTGGCTTTGATAGGCCGACATAAGAATTCCGTCACCACGATTGCCAATTTAGGATAAAATAATTCGTCAAAATTATACTCTCGATTGGTAAAGTAAAACCTCTTTGTCAAATGTCAATGATAGATAGGGTTACTGGCAAATAATTTATAGTAATTAACTGTACTAACGTTTTTTCCAGGTCTCATTATTCTCCTACTTCACCTTCCATCTTTAACTTCGGTTTTGCTTGCATGCAAACGTCAAAGCATCTCACCCAAAGTTTCATTTCAAAGGGCTTGGTTATCAAATAAACTCTCCGCTTACCATCCCACTTTTATTTCCGTAATTAAAAGTTGTCACCTCTGCACAAAGCAAGAGCCGCAAAGTGTTCACGGCGACATCTTGTGAACACTGAAGTAAAAGCACAGTCAGCAAATATTGTAGTTTTAAAAGGTATTTGGATTAAAGATGCCCAATCACAAACGGCAGTACGGGCCGTGATACATCCCAGGCAAACTCTGTAACAGCGAGTATATGCTGGGTTTTCACATTGCGCAAGTCTGTGTTCACAAGTGGGCATTTTCCGGAATTTCCAAAATCTTGTTACCAGGCTCTTCTTCCCGTCCCCCTGGGAACGAGGTAAGGGATGACCCAGCCAAGCAACCATGTAACTGTCATAAAACGTATCCGGCTAAATCTCCTGTCGACAAATCCACAGACCGAAAGATCCGGACTCTGGCTTGTTGATGTTGTTGTATAAATAACTTTCGGCTCTTGTCAATCACTATCACTCTCCTCTTCTATATTTTGTACGAACAGCAGTGCATTGGCTTCGATACCAGCGTCCTCCAGGGTTTGATGCTCACTTGCGGAGTCCAAAGCGTAGATTTTACGAGGAAAATTTGAAACTAGGACAAATTCTGCTGGTGACTCTTCATCACAAAAAACGAAGTCGTACAAAGCCTGACAAAGAAACAAAGAAACAGTAAGACCTCCATCCTCCTTTCGAACGACGTGAAGGCTTGTTTCCACACACCATATTGGTGCGATTTTTAATTATAGCTGTGATTTCGAGCATTTACGCGTATTGCCTCTGTGGCTGAGAAATCGCCATCGTAACGCCAAAAAAGAGGCGTTGAAAATAAGCCTAAAAAACGTTGACTGACACTAGGG
>OX421447.1:10119096-10134096 GCA_949126865.1 Montipora capitata
GTGTAGTTTGCTGTACTTCAACAAAACGTAATGAACTTTGTTTGAGCGTCAAGTCTTCTAGCGCTGGGGACAATAATGACTATACACAAAAATCAAACCAATTTAACTAAAATCGGATGTGTACTGTACAGTACGTTTAAAGAACTTTTACTGACCTCTGTATCCTTCTGTGGATTTCACATTTGCAGCCCAGAATAACATGTTTCCATTCACATATTCCTTAAATCCTTCATTTGTCATTGTTGAGCTGAAAATGAAGTTGAAATTTGGGTTCGTGTGTTTACAATTTAACTTTCTTAACATTAATTTTTTTATGTACATGTATTTCTTGCAATTAGTGCCTATGAAGTAAAAAGATACACCTGTAATTAATGCATTATTTGAAAGGGTTTTCAAAGTAATGAAGAATAGCCTTTTCCATTTTGCATTTTTCTTTTTTTCCTTTTCAGTGATATTTGAGTTTTCTCTTAAGCAAAATTGTGATAACGTTATCAGTGGCGCCACTGGAAGATGGATCACAAAATCAAAAAAATAATCTTTGAAAATGTAACAGCGATATTTTTTAAACTTGGCAGGAGTAATAACCCTCAAGAAAGGTGCAAGATGGTGTACAGTATGACATAACCATGGTAACACTTTGGAACCATGGGCTCCAGGCCCTTTAGGTCATAAATGAAATACATGTATTTCAATTTCCTCTCAAATCAGGCAAGACAGACAGTCTGGATACTTAACGCTATAGCATGTATTACTACTTTACAAAAAACTTTAAATGACACAAGACAGTAGCAAAAGCAACAGGGAAGCAGCCTTTGGCTTTAGAAAGGTAAGGTTGCCACTGAGAGTAACAATGTCCTTTCAACATTAGTGATATTAATCCCACCAGAAATAATTAAGAGCCTACCTACAAAATTCCTCTGTATCCTGATGATCTGAACTATGAAGATAAACTAAAAGAAAGCGTAACTCCCTCTTGGCATCATTTAGAGCCTGAAAAAAATGCAACAGCCGAGCACAAACCAAACTGAGACTCACAAGAGAAACAACAGGACCTGTACAGACTGACAAAAAAACCATTCAATTTTCAGCCAATGCCAAGCTTGTTCATTCAAATACTAACTGACTTACAATGTACTTCAAGACCTTTTTACAGGGTCTTGAAATTTCACTCGCCCATTAAAAGCACATGTTGAAACAGTTTTAACACAATCCCACTCAATCCCATTCCACTGCAACCCACAAAATTATCACATAAGACTGTAATGTTTGGATTGGTAACTTTCCTTTCATCTGACACCAAAAAGCCTTCTGTAGTCTGTGGTGGTTTAATTGAGATGGCTTGTGGTCTTTGCACATTGCAGTGTACGTGTAGGTGTTTATTCTTTTGTTCCGAATCTCCAATTTGAATACATTTTTTCCCTTACCTGACTGTAGCTTCCTTGATAAAAAGTCGGATGAGTAGTGCCATAATCCTTTTCAAATTCTGCCTTGAAGTGCAACACATCTTCCAGTGGAGTTGTGCGAGCTATGTGGCAAAGAAATTATTCGTGTTTTCTTATTTGAGACAACACACATACTGTACATGACATGTAGAGGAATACTATACACCAGAGGGGAAACAATAACGTTCAACATTACATGTATAACAAGATACATTGACAGGGATCCATATTCACAGTCATCCGGAAGAACCAGACATCTAAAAACCCGTCCAGACAAGTACAATAACTCCAAAGATCATCCAATGGACAAGTGGAGTTTTAATAAACGTTTTTTCATGAATGCCATCAAATGTTATAACATAGAATGTACTTTCGTTCTGATCGCTTTTAGTTCAATGGAAACTTCCAGAAAATAACCTTGGAATAAACATGCAGCTTTCCTCAGCAATGAAATTTCAGTTTGGGCATCATCTTTGACCACACGGTATTTTCCATGAAACGATTGCAGGCTAAAGGGTGACAAGGGTGACTTGCGTCTCAGTTAATGTGGCGTTAGTTACAAGGTGTTCCCCCCCTCCCCATCGGCAAAAAGGAGAACAAGTGGAGCAGAACCTGCTGCTTACGAACAGGAAAAACACAAAATCTTGGTAGCATATAAAAAGAGGACACTAGACAGGAGGGTGGAAACTTTGGGTCTTTGAATCGTAAATTTGTAAGCTACATTCAAGTACGTTTTTTCATTGCAGAAATCAGGTTTCCACGGTGCAAATAACGTAATACTCCAGAGTAAAAATACGTAATTCCTGAGGAGAGTGTAAAATAACAGTTCCGCATTTTTTCCCGGGCAACCCAAAATTTGTCTGGGCAAGTATATCATAACACATACTTGCCCGCCTGACGACTTTGATAAAACATGAATATGGATCCCTGCATTGACAAAAGAATGAGAAAATTAAAAGAATTAACCCAACTATGAAAACAGATAGGAACATTAATAGAAAGAAGAAAACAACAGAATGCTTTATGCCTTGAAATGCAGATGGCCAAAGGAGGGATCCTGAAAATGAGAAAACATTAATAACTTTATGAGGAAGCCATTTTAGTGAATATCTGTGCAATAACAACTTTAATATTATGTATTAATTTGCACTTTACATGTATAATATTGTTTTATACATGTATTACAAAAACAAAGAAAAGGTGAATAACAAAGTAATAGCTCTGACCTACACCTACAGTGTATAAGAAAATGGTTAACTTAAAGTGCCCCTAACCCTTCAAATTTTTTTTGGTAGATTTTCATATCTTTCAAGGCCTCATTTTCGGAAATTTTTTTTTTTTTAAATTGGATCCTGATTTTTTGCGAGCACTAAAAGTGAAGGCAGTGACTATTTTTTCACCTATTGTTCTCATTGGTCCCCCACTCCATATAAGGACATCGTGCAAGCTTGAGTTGTTGGAATGTCTTTTTCTTACGTTAGCTAAAAAAGTGTCAAATATCAGACGCTTCTCATTGGCTCGTTCCTACAGTGTAACAAGCCCACAATTTGCCCAGCAGGGTTTATAGCGTGCAAAAAAATAAAAATTTCACTAACTTCAAGCGCTCATAAAAAAAATCAGGATTCACTATTTCTTGAGAGATATGAGAATCTACCAAAATTAACAAGTTGAAGGGTTAGGGGCACTTTAATAAAGTAATAGTGTTAATTTTAACAACCAACATGTTAAAACAGATTTATTATTAACTTATTAAATGAAATAGAGTTCTACTGAATCTGATTTTCAGGGTTTGCACAGATTTTTGGTTGCAAAATTAAAGACTTTTTCCAGACTTTTTCCAAAATGCTAATTTCTAAATTTCCAGACCCAAGTTTAGTATATATAGTTTGTCCCATGATGCACTGTGAACATACAGTAACCACAATGCAGTGCCGGTGTAAGAGAGATCTGAGACTTCTCGGTCTGCGATTGAATGTTTTCGCCAAAGATGAAATTTTAAATAAGATTTGACTACCTGAAAAAATTCACTTAGCAATAAAGCTCTTGTTTCAGTTTTCAAAACAAAAAATTCTCCAGACATTTTACCATTTTTCCAGACTTTATCTTTACAATTTTCCAGACTTTTTCCAGGTCTGGAAAACTGGTTTGCAAATTTCCAGACTCTTTCAAAAATTCAAGACTCTGTACAAACCCTGGACTTAACAATGACCAAAACAACCCAGATCACTGCACATCATGACAAATTTTGCAGAAACTCCTAGAGTCATAATGCAGTATGTGAGTATTAATATTCTTGTTCCAAATTCTAGCAGATCGCTATAAAAACCTTGGTCAGATCACTCTTCAAAGATGCCAAAATGCTGCCACAAAGCCAACCAAACTTTGACAACTTTGTATGTGAAATAAATTTGATTTGTTGAGAACACATTGAAAATTACCAGCAATTACTAGCATTGAAAATTTATGCACATTGTTTTTGACACCATGAGAATGAGTCAGAGTGATTGAGTGTTTGTTGAGAATATTTACTTCAAAGAAAAAAAGTTCTTGAGTTAAACAAACTTCTCAAGACAGGAGCCAACAAAACATTGTGGAACAGTCAGAGCCACACAATAAGAAGCGATACAAATAAAGGATATTACATGGCCGTGCGGGGATACAAATTTTATCTTCGAGTGCTGAAAGTATCTCTCACAAGTGAGACACTTTCAGCAAGAGAAGATAAAATTCGTATCCCCAAGCGGCTATGTATGTTCTGTTTATTATACAGATATTGAGGAAATGTCCAGATTTAAAACAACTTGTTTTAAATACTCATTTTCCAAATGATGAAAAAGTGGTCACCAGCCTAGAACACACATGTTGTGTAACATAAAACAAGATTATGAAAGTTATGAAAAGCAAATCATGATAATGTAAAACTTTGCAATAAAAATGTTAATGTAGTAGGGAAGAATTATATTGAAGCACAAAAGTATCTTACGATGAAGAGGAAGCTCGTGTTTTATCGGCTAATCGTGTTCATTACCATGACGACACCTATATTCTCACATGAATTGTGAAAAATAAATTAAAATGATATGTTTACTGTGCGCAATAAAGATAATTATGATTCTTTAGTAAAAGGAGAAATCCTGGTATTTCATCAGTGTCTATATAATAATAATTATTAATTAATGTTAAGGCAGTATGTACATGTATACAAATCTTTGGATCCCTTACCTATCCATCCAATTACATCTGTTAGCACACTAGATGCAAATCTGAAAGGAAGAAGAGGAATGGACAAAACCCACAGCCACCAACTCTGAAATGCAAAAGACAAAATAGTAGATTATGGCAAATGAATGAAAAAATAACTCTGTTTACATAATACATGTATGTAGCAAACACCCAATACACAGAGCCATATAAAAACCACCAAAAAATACACTAGTCTCGTTTTCAGCTGCACATACAGTACCGTGTCACACTTATTTTCAGAAGTTGCTGAAAAAGCATGACTTAATAAGGTGCAGAGGACAAATTCCACCACTGAGGGGGGGAGGGGGGTGAGGGGTGATTAGGTCTGGGTTAGGGTTAGGGTTAAGGTTAGGATAATCCTAACCCTAAACTAGACTTAATCACCCCTCATCTCTGGAATAGACATGTCGGAGATGAGCATCCACAAACTTATGTGGGAAATGTGTACAAAAAATGCAGATATGCATTTGTGTCTGCATGTGAAATCAACATGCCTGATTGGTATTTATGAACTAATGTGGCTACTGGATTTTACTGTCATTGTCAAGCGACAATGACATTGTGTGAAACAATCATTTGCCTGGACAACAAATGGAACTGCAAATATAGACTCTCAAATATATTTTTCATTATTATACAAGTACACAACTGTAGTTGATAGACTTAAATCTGTCTATGATAGCCGATACCCGGCCAGACTAAGTATTTTACTCTAACGCCAGACGATTTTACTCGTCAATGGGGAACCCCTGGGAGTCAATGGGTTAACTAATTAACAATTATTGGATGAGGTTGAGCATGCTAGCGATAATTATCAAGGCCAAAGTTTGTGTTATCTGCTGAAGCCGAAGGCTGAGGCGCATAACACAAACTGAGGCCTTGATAATTATCGCTAACATGCGAAAACCGAATTCAATAATTGTTTTATTATGCATATTCCTGAGCTGAGCTCCGCCATGACAAAACTGATCGAACTGCTAGTTAGTGTGTCACGTGACGTCACTTCTGCATGCATAAAACTATTGTCTGTAGGTATGACGTCAATTCTACATATATAAAATCTATTGTCTGTAGGTATGACGTAAGAGAAACAGAGCAAGCAAGAATTAGCTGCGTGCTTATAGCCAATCAAAATCGAGCTTGTGACACCAAAGTATAATTACTGTTGTTTGACAGAACAATGGAATACAAAGGCATCTAATGGCAATGAATAACAAGACTACATTGTAGATGCATATATTAATTTTAGTATGCACATGCACATGCACATGCACATGCACATGCACATGCAGATGCATGTATGCAATGCATGCTTAATTGCATCTGTGATAAATACTTATCTCTGAGTAGCCTGTTCCAGGCTCCCAGATGGTAGGGAAAGAGGAAAAAATGCGTGCGAAAAATGAGTGGGAGCTTGAGTCGAAGCGAGGTGGGGGAGCCTGTAAGCATCTCTTTAAATTCTTCATTCCGCCCACTTTGCAAATAACCTTTCGCATGTCAAAATGTCAATGTCAAAGTGTTGAAAATGGGCGGCCTTGTGTGGTTCCACGCGAGTTCAACCGCGATTCTTTTATTGTTGTTCAGAGGTGATGCGTTGATTCTCTGAAGGCCATACATGTATTTCTAAGTTCTTCAGGTTTTCCAAGAAAAATGTGACGTGTTTGGGAACGAAGATTCCTAAAGTTTCCTTATTTAGCGTTGTCCGTTTCTTACACTGGCGGCGAAAATGTTGTATTGGCCGATGTTGCTGCTTCCTTCGGGTTGGACCTTGTGCGGAACGAAAAACTTTCCGTTGTCGCTGTTGTCTCACTTGTGCGAGGACGTTAGCCAGAATTTAAGTCACTTTTAAGAAAACAACTTTACAAGCAAACGAAGGCATTGTCAAAGCGCCCGAGAAACGAGTGTCAAGGAAATCACCGACCGGAGATTTAGCAAATTTGACCACAAGACACGACCAATTCGAAAACTGCAAGTTCCCGACGCTCTGTTGACTTTTCCAAGGAAAACAGAAATCCAACCATTGAAGTTTCTGGCCTAGATGATAAGATGGTCTCATCAATGAAATTCAGCTCTGATGCTTCAGGACAACCGATAATTAATGTGAAAGATCGATATTTCATGTGGATGAGTTCAATTGCATTTGCAGTATACAGACACGTAGCCATTACCGTTGCTTCCTGAAATCGCATGATATTTTAAAGCCCTAAGACAGCAAAAGATTTAATCATTTCAGTGGTCACATGCAATGGAAATACACTCCTGTTTCCAGCAAATTTTTGCGCTACAGTATTTCGAAGGCGACGAGATCTGCACACAGAAATTTAATTGAGCTTAGCTGGTGAATTCGAATACCCTGCCAAGTATTTGCGTAAGAAAGAATAGCATAATATTGTATTTTGTCTCGTTCGTCAGAGTTATCAGAGAGCGCCGTAACAATTATGGCGTGCAGGGGGACATAATAGTTGTGTGTGTGCGATAAAATTCAAACTTTATATCGTACCCAGTGATGCTATATTGTAAGCGGTGTGCACTGATGTATCACAACATTGAAGCGCTTTCACAGCGCGCGGAAGTAACTGAAAACTTACGCTTTTACCAAAACCGATTGGAAGCATTACAAATGGATCTTTTTCGAGTTAAGTTCAACAGACACAACTTTTGCTCGAATCTGAGCGCTTGTACGTTTGGGAAAACCTTAAAGACACTCGGCGACAGAGTTGATGACTTTCTTCCGTGCTACGCGTAAACTCCGCACGTGAATCGAAATGATGACGTAAGTGTTGATGTAAACTGTCAAAATTGACCAATCAGAAGGTATACCATGAGCTGGTATACCGGAATGAAGAATTTAAAGAGATGCTTACAGGCTCCCCTGCCTCGCCTCGACCCAAGCCCCCACTCGCTTTTCCCACGCAGTTGTATTCGTTTTCCCGACAATCTGGGAGCCTGGAACAGGCTAATCCCTGAGCTGCACCGTAAAATTAATAGAAGTTCAGAATACCCAGCTCAATCAGATTTGAAGTTGGTATACACTGTAATTACCCTTTTGACGCCTGAACCGGCCAAAACCGACCAGACTTAGTATTTTACTCTAACGCCAGACGATTTTACTCATCAATGGGGAACCCCCAGGAGTCAATGGGTAAACTTAAATAGGAGATGACAGAGAACCCTGCCTACAGTATGTCAGTGTTTTGTTTCCAGGGTACATGATTGTATTTTTAATCTGCAGATGAACCAATCAAAGGAAAGGGTAATCAGATTAAACTGGGTCCCTGGCTCTGAGAAACATGCACTAGCCACCTGGGCTTCCTTGTTCAAAAGTTGCTTAATGCTAACTCCCGATTTAAAATTACCCAAGATGTTTATTTCTCTACTCCCAAATATTTACCAAACGCTGATATTTGGCAAAATGCTACAAAATGTACATTAGAGGAAGTCAATCTTTAAAAAGCAAAGATAAACAAAAGAAACTTTCACACAAAATATGAAGTTTACGCTAACCCTGGATTTTAAACTGTACTCCGTTTTCAAACAACCAGGGCCTGGTTTATACCTGCTACTGAAAAACAGTCTACACCTAAACACCTGTCAGTACGAAAAAGCTGTTATGATTACCTGGATGGGCCTTTGAACCGCTGTGCTAGTAGTTGGTGTTGCTCTGTTGTCTCTGCCAGGTGATACCCAATTGTGTGTGGCACTGCTATCAACTGGTACATCGTCCTCTTGGTCGCTACCATCAAATGAGTTCTCAAGAGGGTGAAAAACTGGCTGTGACCCTTCAGCTTCATTCAAAGTATCTTGAACTGCTGTCTACAAGACATCAGATGCTCTATTTCAGTTACTAAGTATAATAAACTGACAATTTCCAACTGGGAATGGCTGACAGACCTTTACTGCTTGAGAAGTTCAACTTGGGCAGCTGCTGCATAACAGCTCACAAACCACACACACACAAGTTTACATTGACACTCAACATTCACATAATTATTTGCCTTGGACAAACTTAAGTCTTGATCAAATTCTTTCCCCTTTGGAGCAAAATCAAGGTGCGTAAGCAGTATGTACATGAAAGTAGATGATTATAATACCTGAATATTTTATTTTTTTGCAACTGCTATTCTAGAAAAAAAATTCCTTGTACATTACAAATTACACAAGACAGTGATGAAAATTAAGCAAAACGTGAACAGTGACCAAAGTAGCTTAAGCTTTCGAGTTGGTCACTGCCACAGGCAATCACTTGGCATGAACATGTACATAAATTTAATTTAATTAACAGGATATGGGCAGACTACACTTAAAAGACAGATTGAGTATAATAATTTAAAAGATACAGTCTGGAATGTATATACATGTAATTAGTAATACAGTATTCTAGAGGTTGGTAGGTTATATGTCATGCATTACTGCATTAATGCTGCCTTGGCTGTTGGCTCTTGGAGATTCCGCAAAATTATGAAAATCACAGTTACTGTTGATGATCAACCACCAAAGCTTTTACATATTAATTTTTAAACTTCTCCATTTGTCCTTTGCACTTGTAGCAAATTATCGAACAGAAGCTGTGCTGTGCTCACACACTGCTCACACAGGCAAATCTACCACTTATTTCAATTTTTCTGCTGTTTTGATAGCATCTTTTACATCAAACAAGTTGCATTTACCCCTGCCAAGTACTGCTGGATTACACCCACAAACCTGACAATACATGTCAGGTGTAATAATCTTTGCTAGAGTTTTTCTATTTTGTGCCCCATGTGAGTGCTGTGGAGAATGAATTGTGCACAAAATACAATGTACATGTAACATGACCTAACTTGCATGCGAAAACAGGTTTAGCTGAGCTTCAGAACAACTCAGTGTCAATGAAACCGGGCATGGAGATGAGGTTCTCAACGGCCTGAACAGAGCTTTTTCTCACCACTTCGCAACTGACTATTCCGTTGCTCTAAGACAGAAAAAACTCCTGCATACGAACACTCAGGCTTTTTGTCAGCATCCCCTTTCCTCACCACTCGAAAAATTAAAGAATAATACTGATTTTTCATTTTCCTTTCCTGTAACATGCCTCAACATTGACACTAGAACAAATAATTATTTTACACCTAGGTGACAAGTGATTAGGGGATGTGTACAAGAAATGGAATTTTCCACTGGCTGAGTCAAACAAAAGAAGTGGAAAATGATTGGGCAAGCAGTTGTTTTTATTGCGTCTGCCATAACTGGCAACCTTTTCCCACCCACTTGCCCAGAGATTTTCAGTTTCGCAAATGTATTTTTGGTACTCGTCTGTATAAAAGGAACTTTATTTAAGTGTCTAGTCGTTCTAGCGCTGGAGCACTAATTGTAGACACTGTAAATAGAAATTAACAATTAACAGAAATCAAGTCAAATGTTGGCTTTTGGGGAGAGGGAAAAACTGGAGTACCCGGGGAAAAACCTCTCAGTGCAGAGTAGAGAACCAACAAACTCAACCCACATATGACGCTGAGTCTGGGAATCGAACCCAGGCCACATTGGTGGGAGGCGAGTGCTCTCACCACTGTGCCATCCCTGCACAACTAGGATTAAATACCATGTGACACAAATGGACCAATTAGAGTGCGATCCATTTGGTGGCAAGTAATCCATGGATACTAATGAACAGCAGAAGTCCATAACTTCGGCATAGCCCTGGAGGTGCATTTGCATAGTTTGTGTACATACATATACTGTTATAACTTTATATGAACTGTATGTTTGTCATCAAGATTACAATAAAGGTAAGGCTGTAGCGGTCATAGCTACCAGTGGTGTGTGAGAAGGGGCATTACATGTAACTTGTGTTGATGCATCAATACTTTCAGGTGATACTACAAGAGTGAAAAGGAGGCCGTTGGTGATCTTTTTTCACCAAAACTCTTTGATTTTTGGACATAATTATTCACAGTGCTCTGTTAAATTATCAGTCGATACTGATGCAAGATATAAGCTTCCTGGTTTAAAGCTGGGCAGGGCTTACTGTCAATTTCACTGCAAATTAGGTGAGAAGTTTCAAAGTTCGCAAATTGCAACCAAGTTTCTCCCTCAATTGAAGGATTATTCTTAATTGTCAATTTGCTCCAAGTGAAGTATTTATAGGGATCATGGGAAATGGGCATATTTTTTTTAAAAAGCCGAACCGCAATGTCTGGACTTGCAGGACTCAAACCTGGAAACGTTTGATTAATAAGCCTTTCACTTAACCACTAGACTACCACATCACTAACTGCAAGGATGTCATTTTCTTTTAATGTCAATAATTTTTTCTTTCAAATGCCGCTGCAAGGCTGTGCTCTAAGGAAAATTTCGTGCCCACCCCCCCCCCCCCCCCAGCCCGAATTAATTAATTATTTCTTTAATTAATTATCTGAGATCAACAACGCAGCAAATCTTCATCCATCTCTCTCTCAACAAAACAATGCTGCTACGTGCCCTGGTAATCGTCAAACTCGCTGGTGCAAGAAAAACCTGCAACCCACTAAATTTTTCATGCCATACTTGAGAAAGACGAGAAAAGTGGCAATGCCACCGATGTTTTTTAGGTTTAAAAGTGAAAAAGTAAAGATTGCGGCAGGTTTATGTAAAGACGTTTGGGTCTAATTCAGGTAAACCTTTTTACTGGTTTATTAGTTGGGTTGAAAATAAATTTTCAAAACGTGAATCAATGCCGCTTGATTCCCGTGGAGCTTTTGTGAAAACTGCCATGAAACAATGAAACCACCCCAGCCCAAAAGCTATCTTTTTTTTTTTTTTGAGCAAGTAATTTTGATCTGGCCGAAAATCATCGCTACAGGACAGAACTAAAGTATTCTTTCCTTATATTATCAGTAAAATGTTTAGTGGAATGAGCTTTTTGTGGATTAGGTCGAAGCACCAATCACAGCGTTATTTGTTTAGGGCACGCAATGATTTGTCACGACATCAAAGACAACGTGGGTTTACTGTTTCTAAAACAACAACAAATAACATGATATCTTTCCTTTTTTTATCTTGTTGTTTCATATACAGGGGAAAAACAACCATACCCTAAATACATTTTAGCCAAGCAGGCGCAGTGGTGAAAAATCGTCAAAGTACTAAATTTGCATAAACTGCAATTCCACGGTTCATACAAAAGTGAATTGCACCGCTTCGCTGGCCGCACTTTACCGCTGTCAGAGCAGAAGTAACAACTCTTTTTCAAAACTATAACCAAGAAATGCCAAACTCCACATTCCAAATTTAATGCTATTTTTTGAGAAATAATCGAAATTCGTGCGGCTACCGGCCGTCTCGTGCAAAGTCACGGATTACGTTACATGTGAAATCATGTGGAACGGCCTATGAACCGATTGTTTCGTACGAAGTTTCATGAACTGTAACCACCAGCATATTAAAATTTTTAGCCGCCTTAAACCGAACATTGAACATTGCTTGGGGGGAGGGGGTTAGATGGAAAGACTTTGGGGGAGGGATTTGTCCGAGATTCCTTAAAAGGGAATGTGTCCCAACCCTTTTGGCGCTTATTGTAGTATCCAATTTCCCAACGAACTTCGCAACGTGGGGTGATAAAGTAATGTGAAATCGGCTGTAAATCTAGAACACCCGGCAGTTACAGTACCGCTCAGCATTAACCTAACATGGAACGCATTCGTGAACGCGATCAGAACGAAACTTGAACGAGAAATGAAGCAGCAACAGAACGGATATGGAACAAACAAGTTCGCTTTAACCTGTTCTCTAGAACACGTTCTCATCTGCAGAACGCGTTCTAGAGAACGTCCCCGCTTAGCGAGATTTACGTGTACTTTGTGAAGTCCACATTTGTTAGCATTAGGCGCGTGTCGCTTGACACCCGGCCCGGTTAAAAAAGGGATTGGTGTTCAAGGCCGCTAAATTAAGCGCTTGATTTTAAGACTACAATTGGGAAACTGTAATAATCTGAAAACGGAGATGAAAAGTACATTTCATGTGCATTTAGCTGGTAAAGAGAAAGCTTCAAAATATCTTTCTGTTTTCAATTAAGAACAAAACAAAAAAACCGGCACTTCAAATCAGCGAGAAAAACAGCTGCAGTGAACGGGATTGAGATGTTAGTGTAAATATTTTCTTTTTCTCAATATGGCCAAAGAGGCTTGAAAATTTACGTACACATTAGTTGGATAATACCGTTCATCCACAGACAATGAGTACTTTTTGAGTTGTAGAACCAGAACTAGCGTTACGCGACTAGTTTTTGCACTAAATTTTTAACCATCACGCCAAAAAAAATTTATCGTTTGATCTGTGGTTTGGTTCGTTCGGTTTGAATCATTTATAAAACACTGGGTTTCCTTCACTTTAATCGTTCCTTTAAGATATTTCTTTTGTACATAACCGAAAATACACGTTAAAATTCCACTAGCCGTGAAATGCGCGCAAACAAAACAACTGGCTCGTTCTGCTTCACTAAACAAGTTTGGTTGCCTAGCACGTGGCAATTTTTACTCAATATGTGACTAATTCTCTCACGCAAAGTACAAACTTTAAACCCTCGAAACCTTTAAAACGCTTTAAACCTTTCTTTTTTTCCATTCTTTCAAACGATAGCTGCCGCGAACCAAACGAACGATAGAAAGGTTAAAGCGATACAAACGATAGAAACGAAATTAAAAGTGCGATGTTTTGGATCAAAATGTAACACGTCCAACGAAAAATTTTCGGATTCCACCAACTTTGTCTTTGTGCTGTGCGCTAACAAAGCAAAATCAACACAAGGAAAGTATCAAAGTAAACAGCAGACATAATAGACAAGCTTTTGTTTTCAGTATTATTCCAGATAAATACTTTGTAACAAAGAAATAACAGATAAACTTCGGGTATTGTCGGTAAGCGTTTGACAACCAATACCGTGCGCAAGGCCAAATTTATACTTAAGTCATCTTTTGTCCTTGTTTTGCTCACTTTTGGTATACAATCAAATATTATATTTTTGCACAATTGAAAAAGAAATCTTATTGATCACTGCAATAATTTAACTGTTTTTTTTTATATCTCTAGCGCAAAAACCTCGTTTTAGGAAAAGACTAACTGCTTGACTCGAAGTTACAATCCCATCTTCATCTCGCAGTGAATGTTACCGGTTTTTGTGAACGCGTTCAAAGGAACGCGTTCTTAAATGCGTTCGTAAATGCGTTACATGGAACGCGTCCAATGGAACCACAAGAGAAAAGAGCTGGAACGGATTCGGAACGGGTATAGAACGGATATAGAACGGATAAGAGAACGGAAATTGAACGCATATGTAACGCGTTCCGTTCAGCGTTCCCTGTTAGGTTAATTCTGAGCGGTACTGTAATTGACGTCCTTCACACGGTGCCGCTTTAAGATAATAATGGTGGCCGGAAATTCCGAAGTCGCCAAATCCGGGTTAAAATCTTACAGCACTGAAAAAAGGAGGTGCTGTTCAGCTCCCTGTCACAAAGTAAAGTGATAACAAAATCTTTTTATACTATACCTCGATGTCCCAGTTGTGGCGTTCAAGAACGATCCTGCACTTTTCCACATCAGTACAACCCGTTATATCCTGCCAAAAAATGCTTCAAACCGTTTTGTTGCTTATTTCACAAAATATATAAACAGGACGCAAAACTAACCTGAAATTGAGCCAAAATCTCACTTCGCGAAACTGAATCGTCACTGGCTTCCGCCATTTTGTTCGTGTTACCCATGTTCCTTTGCGGACTTACCGTCCATCAGCTCGTCCCAGGTCGTCTCATGCGTTGAAACGATCGAAGTCGACACAAACATTCGAACACAAGACAACGTGAAACAGCTTTGATAAACGTGTTAAACTGAGCTTTGGTGTGAATGAGGCGTTATCCTCATTCGTGTATGGCTCTTGTATCTGCATAGACTAACTGTGATAGTTATGATCAGCTGATGGATGGTTTTGTTCCTCAAAATTTTGTTTGTCTTGTTTTTAAATTAATATGGACTAGCCAACGACAAGAGCTCAAGCTTATATCCAGGGGGCGCGGTTATTCCGGGTCTCGGTTTGATCATTGTTTATGAGTGTGTTTCTTGTAAGTATTAAAGTTTTTTTCGTTTTTGTTGCGTTCGAAAGAGGACTAGGGGCTGCGAAAAATGCTTCTGCGTCCACGGTGCACTATGCAGCGGTTACGCACGTGAATTTGACTGGCCTTACGTGCGTAAATAAATTACAAGAGATTGTATGAACGGCTTGCAATTGCGTTTACAGTGCGACGCGCCTTACCGTGGCTACCTAACGAAGTTTTTTAAAACTTATACGCCAATCAGGGTGTGTGAATTT
>OX421447.1:10139096-10149096 GCA_949126865.1 Montipora capitata
TTGCCGGCATGCGAAACGATCAGTAATTATGTAAATCTCCGCTTCATCAGGATTTACTGATTCTTGTACAGTGATGCCGTATTTTTAGCCAAAGCGTCAGTTGACATTTTCTCATACTTTATGGTTTATGAGAATAGTTTGTTTGCATGCAGATCGTTTTTCGGACATTCATCATCGACAATTCCGACCGGCTTCTTAACTTTAGCGGAATATTAGTCCAAATATCTCGCAAGTTTTGATAATTTCGTTTTTATAAAATTTTTTTTTTTCCTAGCTTGATATCATGAATTTTAATCCAGTAGTTTGAAAAGCTGATGAACTTATCTTGGAGAAAGCAAATTGCTATGTTTAACATCCACGGTAAATGAATGGTGCAAATATAAGCCAATGTAATCGCGTTCTGGGAATGGAATTTGACTCCAGTTCACTGCTCATTTTTCGTGGATTTCATCCTTTGAAGGGAAATCGAGTTTAAAATTAGTAATTGAATTCAAAGAAAGCTATTGTGTGATTATTTTGAGTTGAACCTTGACACATCTTAAAACTCTTTTTTGGGGGATTTTCCCACCCAAGTTTTTTCATAGTGTACAGTTGCCTGTCTTAATGTGGATTGCAAAGAACAAAAGAATCTTTTCATAAAGGACTTGAATTTTGAATAATTTACAAAGCTCAACAATGCAACAAGTAGTCGAATACCAGCTGCTATTGTTTGTGACATTTGATCTGTCACTACATTTGTCCTCCTCTATTGTCCTTAGAGACTTAAACTACTGTAATGCCATTTTGATTTGTGTATAGCATGTCACGTCAATTCCTTTTTACAAATGTGATTATTTCCAATATTGTAACACTGCCCTTCCTTAGAGTACAATTTACAAGTCTTAAATCTTACATCTGCCACAAAAGAAGTAAAGTGCTTTGGCAGCTTGACAAAAAGCTGTTATTGACATTGATATTTTAAGAGTGATAATTTTGGAGTGCTATATTTGGGCTATTTGCAGCTAGCAATAGAGACCCTGAAATTTTACAATCTGAGATAGCAACTCAGGTCCAAAGACAATGTCACCAGTAGAAATGTGTCACCTTTTTCAGTACATTTAAATAGTGTCAACAGTCTATCAAGCTAAACCTTTCAATAAGAATTGAATATATATAGTTACTGTAACATGAAGAATATAACTTTAAAAAATTACTTATGTTCTTTCTAGGTCCGAGAGTTCATGTTTCTCTTAACAGATATAAACAACCTTTTTGTCACAAAGTTAAAAGATTATTAAAACAATTTCTATCTGAAGATGAAAGGTAAAACAGTGAACTGTCTTACTTTAAGCTGTTGACAGCATGCTGTTTGAGCTTCTCCTTGCATTTAGTTAATCATAAGTTAGAGGGCACACTCTATGGCAAAGATATCGTTGACATCAACTATTGTTCAGAGCCTCAGTGGCTGTTGAAGTCAAGGATTCTTTTGCTTCCATGACTGGCACATTTTAATGATGAAAGAAAGGATAGTTTGTAAACTGTTGCAAACTGATAAGTTATCTTTCCCACAGTGGGTTCATGGTCACATGTTATATCAGGACTAGTCTATTTACATGTAATCAGGTTTAGGATTATGAGATTAATGACATTTTACTTGTCAATCAGTAAAATATGGCTAATGGAACCTGGCGCAAACAAAGTGGGCCATTAATGGCTTGTCATCAATAAAACTTCTAAAAGTTCACTACTAATGGTCACAAAAATCAATAGAATTGTAGACACCATAGCTTTATGCATTGGCAAAAGTAATCAAAGTCCAATAATTAATAACTACTATAAAATGCACATGTAGCTGTATCTAGCTGTTGCATGGTACAGTGCCCTGCGAGGAGAGGCCCTTTGATCTTCCTAAATAAGTCGGGAAGAGGAAGGGACCTTATGCAACTGCTTCAGCTTCCTTGACTTGCTGCTCATTGGAAGAAATGGACGAGTCAGTCCAGTTCTGACTTGTCTTGGAAACCAGAATTTTTTTTTTGAAGGGGGGTGGGGGGGGGGGCATAGTCAATCACACACGTCATCAATATTTTTTGAAATTTACAACAGTGTGGCAATTTTTAACTGTTTAGATTCCCGTGAATATTTCCTCTGTATATCAGGGAGGCGCGGTGGCCTCATGGTTAGTGCGCTCGACTCCGGATCGAGTGGTCCGGGTTCGGGGCCTGGCCGGGGACATTGTGTTGTGTTCTTGGGCAAAACACTTTACTCTCACGGTGCCTCTCTCCACCCAGGTGTATAAATGGGTACCGGCGAATTCAATGCTGGGGGTAACCCTGCGATGGACTAGCATCCCATCCAGGGGGGAGTAGAAATACTCCTAGTCGCTCCATGCTACAGAAACCGGAGATAAGCGCCGGCCTGATGGGCCTCCTTGGCTCGAACGCAGACTTTACCTTATATCAGTTACAGAAACTAGTGAGCCAGAAACCTATAAATTTCTCAGTCATTAAAAAATTAAATGGCACTTTAAAAGTATGAACTATCTTGACTTTCCAAGGAAATGATTCTTTGGTTGTCATGTGTTTGCCAGAGTTGTTTGAAAATCTCCTGACTGTTTGTGTTAGTTTTGTGGTTTTGTGGTTACTGGTCATCCGTGACTGACACCCGAATATCGCATGCTCAACAAAGAAATTCGAAGCAGTTGGCAGTTATCCCCTCCTCTTCCCAGCTTATCTAGGAAGATCGAAGGGCTTCTTTGTGCAGGGTAATGGTAATTAGCTTGTCTAAGTAGTAACTTGACATTAGACAGTATCTGTAGCTATGAAAGCACTATTAAGTAAGACAACTAAGCAGTTTTCTTTAATAGGGAACCCGCATTGAACTAGCTATTATTGATTTGTGAAACAATTTTTGTTTCCTTAACACCCTCTATTTGTTTGGATGTGATAGGCTGGTGGACCGTCACTTTTTAGTAAAATTGTAGGGTGTTGTCGTGCTTTTTGTTTTTTTTATTTTTTGTTGATTGCCTGTTAGTCAGTACTTTGGTCTGGTCTATTTGCTTTTTACCATTTACATGAAGCTTGTAGTGGTACTAAGATATAGTAATTTAAAGTTGTGGAGTGTCGCATTATCCAATGTACAAAGTTGCATCAACTAACTAGCTCACATCAACCAACCAGCTGCAATGCCATGTTGCCCTTAAGAACATGTGTTGTAGGTTTATTTTGTTTTCCATGTAGTTTTAATTTCATTTTACGCCAACAGCATTCTGTCCTTCAGAAATATTGACACCATCTACATTGTATTCTGCAACCTGGAATAGGGTTTTCCTATTTAATTTAAAGGGAATTTCCATTGTTGGTCTGACATGGTATTTGAACCCATTACCCACTAATACAAGCATTGTGTTTATTTCTGAAATTTAAACAGCTGTCCATTTAGCTCAACCTACATGTATAATGCACTTTCTGTTTTCACAGCTTTGCTTTGCTGCAACTTAAGATTGCACTTCATCATAATTTTTAATTTTTTAGGTTTCTGTGAATCGTTCTGGAAAGAGCAAGGTTATCTTTACTATGGGAGTAGCTCGGGACTTCTGCACCAAGCTTACAGCCTTTGCAAATTTCCTTGCCCAAGGTAGGAGCAATCTTTTCAGGCTGTTTTTGAAGGATTGTTTCTCTCAAGTACTTAAGTTCTCTCTCTTATGTCCTGAAATGAGATGCATGAAGATATTGATTGAATCATGAAGAGCCCCTTTTCCCTTTTTCTCAATTCCAACATCGCTTGTTTAACATCACTTTTAAAATAATTGTCCCTTCAATCCTCAAGTTGTGATAACGCTAATCTAAAAAGAACCCTACAGTTTCGAAATAAGTGGTTGACATTAATTTTAGACCTTACCTGCACTCCATTACATGTTAATTTAAATACAGCATGCATGATGTGTATTTCTGGACAAAAAGTATGTGATTGCGTAGACTCCAAAGCATATGAAACATACAGTATGCTCTTATTTTTTATTTGTAGCACCAAAACGTGACGAGGAATGTGAGGAATCTGGCGATTTGATGAAGTAAGCAGCATACACTGTATTTTCCAAGTTGCTGTGATTTTAATTTTCTTCAGTAATTATCTTTGTTGTCTTGGAAGCTATTGTTTAAATTTACTGTTCCTTTAATTTAGTTTGTTGGCAGTTTACTTCTTCTGATTTGTGCCTCAATTGAGTTCATGATACCTATGGAGTAATTAGCCTGAGCTTCTAATCATTATTCGAAAAGCCACATGGCTTGTCCAACTTTGATCCCAGTGATTCATGTTCCCATTGGCCATACTGATGAGACCTTGATTTCATTAAAAATATTATTTAACAATTATTCGCCGAAGGCGAAGTGATTATCGGTGAATATTCACCGAGACGAAGTCGAGGTGAATATTCACCGATAATCACTGAGCCTGAGGCGAATAATTGTTTTAGTATAAATACACAGGTGATTATTTCAAAAAAGAGAAAAAAAAAGCATTTCAACGCGAAATCATCTTCACTTACAGTGGCAAAACGACTTGTGGCAGCCATTTTGTCCGTCGAGGTGATTATCGGCTGATAATCCGAGATAGCGAGCCAATGAGATTGCGCGATTTTGTATAATCACCTGTGTATTTATACTAAAGCGTGTTAAGCAGAAATGATTTTACTGTCAGTCACGTAATGTTAAAGAAGATGTCAACAGTGTTAAAACTCACCTTCTGTATCTTTTTCAGTGAAAGTATCAGAGGTCCAAACAACAGAATGTACTATCTTGACCTCAAGGAAAATAACAGAGGAAAGTTTTTGAAGGTCAGTCTTTGCACTAGTGTTGTCAATAAGGAGCTAGGCCTTGTCTTGCTTTAACCATTTTCATTCCTAGAGGCATTTGTCCTTTCAACTTCTTACCAGTTTCAAACCATGAAGTTCAATTTTAGTGGTCTTCTTTTTTGTCTAGTGAGTGCAGGGGTGGCGCAGTGGTGAGAGCACCAGTGTGGCCCAGGTTCGATTCCCAGACTCAGCGTCATATGTGGGTTGAGTTTGATGGTTCTCTATTCTGCACACAGAGGTTTTTTCTCTGGGTACTCCGGTTTTCCCCTCTACTAAAAAATCAGCATTTTATTTGATTTGCGTTAATTTGTCGATTTCAGTTTATTGTATGTGTGTCCCGAGTTAGTGCTCCAGCACTAAATGACTGGACACGTAAAGGAGGTTCCTTTCCATGATAATAATATTATTATGTGAAGCTATCATGATTGCATGGGTTATCCAAATGGACCACAACAAACACTTTTCACATATCAGAATCAAGATGAGGTTGTTATATTGTTGTTGGTAATAGAATGAAGTAAATCCCTGTAAAACCCAAAAATAAGTTTTACTATTTTCAGATAAACCAAACTGGTTCATATGGCCGAGGAGGTCGTACAAACATTGCTGTTCCAGCTCAAGGCATTGTAGATATAAGAAATGCCCTCTCTGAAGTACTGGAACAATATGGTTCTGATGAGGGTATGTAAGGGATGACTTTTCGTATAAATATCTGATCTGAGTTGTTCTTATAGCAAAATGATTTTTTCGCATTGGCTATTCCTTTTCAAAGAAACCTGTTGGTTGTTTTGTACTAATGTGAACCTTTTTCCAGCAGTTTGCTCCTATTCTACTCGTCCAGCAAATGATTTTAACTGTCTGATGTTGACCTTGTCTACTATATTCTCTTTGCAAAGGCTTAATCTCTGCAACATTCAAGAACTTTTTCTGAAACTTATCTTATACCAGGTGTTGCCATGGAATCTGAATATTTGACAAGCAGCTACAATATGCTACCGTAAAATTCCGAAAATAAGCCCCTCCATGTATAAGCCCCCCAAAGCGGTAACGCAAAAAACCCTCCGTTAAATCGTCCCTCCAAATATAAGCCCCTGGGGAGCTTGTACTTGGAAAATTGCCCCCAAATACAAAGTAAAACAAAGCAAAAACGGTAAATTAACTTCCAATTATAAGGCTAGCCCAATCGATTCGGAAACGCAAGTTTCCCTTCGTAGATAAGCCCCTCCGAATATAAGCCCCTCCAAGAATAAGCCCCTCGAAAAAGGCCCTTGAAAAATATAAGCCCCGGGGCTTATTTTCGAAATTGTACGGTAGTTAAAATTGTGCAGCAACAAAAGAACAGAGTCAAGGTTCTGGGGATTAATTAGCATTTTGTTTTGTTCAAAACAAAGGAAAATGCAAGTAATTGTTCCCCTGAACCTCGACTCTGTTCTTTTTGTAAATATTCAAGTTTTTGCTGAAATCCAGGTATTCAGGAATACAGCTGACAAAAGCCCGGTTTACACTACAGAAAATTTTTGGCACGGCTCGGGTGAAATTGGCACAGGTTCCAAAAAAAAAAAAGGTTCGGCTCGGATAAAATTTGCAGTGTAAACAGCCTGTCCGTACCAAATTTCATCCGTGCCGAACCAAAATTTTTACCCGTGCTGGGACCTTCGGCAAGGTAGTCCGAGCACGGGTGAAAATGGTACGGGTGCTGAGAAAAGCGGCACGGTTCAGATAGAAATAGTAGTGTAAACACTTTAACGGGCCAAGGTTGAGCCTTAATTCATATAGGCTAGCGGTTTTTTTGCGTACATTTCAAGATGGCGGCTCATTCCCCACCAAAATCACACGCACGTTCTAGATTATAGTTGAACTGCGCATGTCTCCAACAGAAGTTACGTGGGCCCAAAAATTTTGGTACGGTATTTTTGGTACGGTAAACATGGTTTAGTGTAAACAAAGTTTGCTGAGCTCTTTTTTGGCACCCGTGCCAATTTCACACGAACCGTGCCAAAAATTTTCTGTAGTGTAAACCGGGCTAAAAAGACACCTTAGATTGGAATAATCATTATCCTTGTAGGAGCCTCCATCCTATGTTTGGTTCAGTCCAAGTGAGATCTGGGGCTCCATTGGACCACAAATTTTGGAAAAACCGTGCAAGGAATCGAATGTAACGGAAATATTCCGGAAAAAAAATCTTCAGAAATTTTGCGTATGCTGCACAAAATGGTCCTGAAATTCCAGAGTTCCGTTGCTCCTTTCGCGCTTTTCCTGTTTACATTTTGGGGCAATACTAGTTGATGTGGTTGGTTTCGAGCGCTGTTCCGTTCCCCACGTGATTATCGAAAGTTTTAACTAAAACTTGTGGTCGAATGGAAAGCGCGTTAAACTAAGAATGTACTATAGTTTCTTTGGGAAGATGGGATAGTGCAGTCGATTGGCAACTGAATTGATCCTTAAAATGAAGTTCGTCATCATTGACTGTTTTAGAGGAGGCGCCCAATGATTTGCCAGCATCACGAGAACAGCGTGTGGAGCAAAAGAGGTTCTACTTTGATGTTGGTAGCAATGCGAGAGGGGTGTACTTGAGGATTTCTGAGGTTGGTAGTTTTGGACGTTAAAATTTGATATGTGTCATTAGGTGTGCCTCGTTTATATGGTTTTTGTAATTTGTTTGTATTTTCCAGGTCACAGCCAATTATCGGAATTCAATCACAATACCCAAAAAGGGTTGGGCGAGCATAAGGGATATAATAGGTAAGTTGTTCTTCTACATGATGTTGTTTTGTCGTCCTTCTTGGCTGTGATGAAGTGGCACGACCGACGACAATTATTTGGAGCACAAGGTCATGTGTTTTTTGTGGTGCCTCTAATCCCCAAACTTTTTTTCTTCACATTAAGAGATCCATTACATTTCTAAAGCAAATAGACGGGAAAACCTTCGGTAGTGAACGTACGGCGCCTTGGTGGAATGATAGATGGCGCTATACACTGCGTGCTTAAGCTCCCTTTTTAGGGAGTTTAAGCTCGTGACGTTTTTGAGTCGCAGACGGCAACCGGAAGTGAGCTGTTTTCCCTTTTAACTTTTCTTGTCACTACTACCTTTATATTGCTAATTATCTTTCCTCCATGGGATACACTACTGTCTTGGCATGTGAAGTGTTCATTTCCGGTTGCCGTCCGCGGCTCAAAAACGTCTCGTTCTTAAACTCCCTAATTTCACAAACCTCTGACTACCGAGCGCGAGGGCCGCACTGGGAAATATCGGCCAAAGGTCGTGGCAGTACAAAAACGTCCGAGGACCAATATTCCCCAGTTCGGTCCCGAGCAAGAGAGGTTAGTTAGTTGTTTATTATATGGTATGGTTTCTTTGAACGATGGGACACTTCTCCACTTGGTGAATGTTCGTAATCTTCGTCTCCCATCAGCCCACTTTAAACGGTAATCTTTTACATGTAAACTAAATCTCGCTTGCTATACTTTTTATGTTTCGCTGACGGCTCAACTTGATTTTCCCTGGAGAGAAAAATATATGGAAAACGGACCGTTTCCATGGTGATGGTCCGTACTGTAAAATCCCGACCGAAAACCAGTCAATCAGAGCGCTCCATTGCGCCTGAGAATTTCTTGCCATATAACAAAGAAATATATTGCATGTTTGTCCCACGCCCACGCTCTATGTTGGAGTGATCCGTATCGGTTTCGTGAAGCGACGAACCACCCTCTCCCCCCCCCCCCCCCCTACCCACCACACGGATAGTCCGATGGTCTACCTGTTCAGCTAAAACCGGTGGGCATTTGAAACCAGTGTTGCCCTTCTTATCTAATTCACTCCGTGTGCTCCTAAGTTGAAGCAACGCGCGCGACAACGCCAATGAAAACGCCTCAAAATGAACTTTTGCACTACCCAAACTATTTTCACGATTATTCCATCATTCTAGCGTTGTGCAATGTTGCCTAAGCAATCTACAACTGGACTAACAGGAACGCCATTCAATGGACGTTGTGGTCAAAATTTGATCCTAGGATCAGATCCCGCGGAGAAATGGAATGGAAATGAAACTTACCGACGATTTATTTCCGCCCCATTCCACTTCGGAGCCTCGTTATAAACTATCAAAGCCCTAATTTTGGGGATGCTGCGTAGTTTTTCAGAGGAGAAATATTATTATCAGTGTACTAAAGGTATGCCGAATGAGCAGCGGGAGCTTTTACTTATTACTTTAAACCTATTTTGTGTTCGACCTTGCTTTACCCCACCAAACCGCTATTGTGGTTCCCAATCGAGCTGTGCTGTGTAGTTATAAGAATCTTGATTCTTTCGGTTATTACCCATTTACCTTTTTTTGTATTAATTTTATTTTATTATATTTGTAATTTGTAGGTGTAGTAATCTTACAAACGTATTTTCACGCAGCCTGTAGATATGTTTTGTATGTATTACCTGTTTTGTTTCCATCCGACCCGGTTAGCTACGCTAATTTTTTTTTTTTTTTTGGGGGGGGGGGGGGGGGGGCTTGTATTCGTATTTTCTTTTGTTAAGTGTTGTAGTAAATTGTTAAATGTTGTAGTGACAATGCACTAAGCTGCAAATACAATTTTCAGGCTTTTGACTGAATAAATCTCAAAGTAGCAATTGAGGTGATGTTTTGGCCTTGCGCAAATAGGGCGATCGCAAGAATTTGCCAGAGCATGACCGGAAAGCGGAAGATTATGTTCAACATCTCTGCGTTTACGCACGGAAACGTTTGGTATGCAGGCTAGGAGGAACGCAACCAGATATTAATGTGATGTAATGTGGTTTATTAAGAAGTCTTTCGCAGTTGTAAAATAATAAATATAACTAATCTAGTTATGTGCTAATACTATTAAATTAACTGATTAAAATTCTTAACTGTAAAAAATGTCCTGCTGTCCTGGTTCTGTACTTAGTGAACTTGTTAAACGGGTAAAATTGCTGCAGAACTGTTCTTAAATTGCAATTGATGACAATTGTTAATGATGGGTTTTGGTAGTAAGTGAAACAGAATGATCGCTTTGTTTCGTTTTGTCCCATATAAAAACACAATTCCTCTCCTGTCAGCTAGTGATGTTAACTGAGCCACATGGAGGGCCTCTGTATAAGTCTTGGCTGCTGGAAAATTATTTTAAGCGCTCTTTTTTGGACTGTCTCGATTATAATAGACA
>OX421447.1:10156596-10166596 GCA_949126865.1 Montipora capitata
GTCTGCCAATCATCGACGTCTATCAAACGACTAATGTAATCAGCCTGTTGATTTAAAGTGCGGGGAATCCACTGTATGTCTAGGTAAATCCCTGACTGAACACAAATATCGAAAATTCTTCTGGCAATTTTGTGCAAGTCCAACTTCATGCTACCTACTTCAACGATTCTGGCAGCGGCTTGACTATCGGTAAACCACTTGACATGTGATCCTTTAAGGACTGGGGCAAACGAACGCAAAGAAAATTCTATCGCACATAACTCCCTCCACGTAGAGCTCTGTAGACTCTCCGAATCCGTCCACATTCTATGGCACACGTACTCGTTATTGAAGCCAATAACAGAACCACAACCCGTAGCACTGGCGTCAGAATAAACAAATGAACTAGGGCAGGTATATGCGAAACAATGTCTGTTGTTAATATTGCTAAGATTTGTTTTCCAAAAATACAATTCCTCCTGACAGTAATCGTCAAGGTAAAACTCCGTATCCCAACGGTCATTACACAAGGTGGACATGACACAATGTCTTGTCATAATTCTACCAATATTACCAACGACAGGACCCGTTGAAATAATTTGACCCGTAAAAGAAGCCAAACTTCTCGCCGAAACCTTAAAGTTTGAGCTGATAATATGGTCAATGGTTTTTAAAATCTGCGTAATCCTTCTATCTACAATTTCTAAAGTGCCCATGATCGAATTCCAAGTCAAGCCTAACCAGTCTAAAACCTGCGTGGGCTCCCATACCGACTTCTCATCGTTAGCTATAAACCCTGCACTGCTCAAGTCGTTTCTAACAGCTCGGGCAGTAGCGTGACAGTATTGTTTATCTTGGACTATGCCCCAACCATCATCTAGAAAGATGGCTATACAGATACCCTGTAATCTCCAGCGTTTTACCAAGGGTTTCAAGAGCTTAGTAAAGACATAAGGGGCAGTGGATAAACCGAAAGGAAGAACGGTAAATACAAAAAATATTTCGTCCCAGAATCTGCCACCTCTCACGAAAACCCAAGGTAAGTTTGGTGGTCCTGTGAAATTTCAACGTGGTGATAACCGCTTTTTAAATCGAAGGAAAACATATAAGACCCCTTTGTAAAGTAGGAAAGAGCAACCTTCCAATCCTCGAATTTCACTCTTTGTTTAAGTAAACACTTATTTACGTGGCGTAAGTCCAAAATTAGTCGTTTTTTACCGCATGGCTGTACTGACACAGATAAGGGGTTAACTACCAAGGGTTTCTTAGCAACTACGCAGACACGCCCAGAGAGAACAAGCTCATGGATAGCTTGGTCCACAAAATCGGCATGGAATCTAGCAGACTTATTATTCCTGAGCTTCACGGGTTCGGGCGAACTAGCAAAAGGTAATTTATAACCGTTTTCAATTAGCGATAAGATAAAATAAGGTGCACCAATAGATTTCCAAAACTCGATGTTAGCTCTCAGATTACCCTTCACGCTTAAAGATAGCCCACTGTCCACTTCGAATTTTTCTACAATTTCTTCTACCTGCGCTAAGTCTTCCTCAATACTTGATAGCTGGCTGGCTTGATTGAATTCCTGTTGGCTTGTTGTAGGAAGGTACTGGTAAGGAGTTGTGATTGTAGGACTGGTAACTGTGACCTCCTGGCCAGAAGGCAGAACGGCAGTCTTTGGCCCAATGACCGTATTTTCCACATTTGAAACAGCGGAACCCTTCATAACAAGCATCCCTACGGCCTGTAAACAAAAATAACAACGACTGCAGTAAGCTGGGCGGGAGGGTGGGATAAATGCTGAAGTATAAACTGCGTGGATCGCTAGCGTGAGTGAATATTCAACGGTCACAGAGGTTATAAATACCAGGGACTAACCAATCAAAAGTTATGCATAATTAGAACAAGTGAGTAGGTGAGACAGGAGGCGCGAAGGTATTGGAGCATAACCAATTACTGAAATACCAGCGGAAAATTCATTTACCTCTACCTTGATTATTCCGGATATCACAAAAACTTCATCCAATAATTGTTTTTATTAAAAACTGGATCATTGGATAATTCAATTCGAGAGTTTTGATTGGTTAAGCCATCATGGGTTATGAGCCATTATACCATGATCTACAAACACGGCAAGCATATGCGTGATTTTTTGGGCCTTTTTATTTTTATTTTAGTCTAGTTTTCTATATTTTGGGGGCGTTTTTAATAAAACAATTATTCCACTCGCGCTTGTTGGATATGAGATGATTATAGCCAACTCGGCGCTACGCGCCTCGTTGGCTATCTATCATCTCATATCCAACAAGCGCAAGTGGAATAATTGTTAAATAACCTACACAGCTGACTCAAATGACATTATTAATGTTGCATCGTTGAACGATCAAATAGAGTTAGTAAAAAGATGGGTTGGACTGCCTTTGAAGGCATCGAAAAGTTGCTGAATACTACTGAGCGGGACGCAAAGAGTTTCTTTGCACAGGAAACACAACAACGGTTACAACTTTCCCAGATTCCACCCTGGTCTTTACAATCCTAAATTTCATAATCTCTTTGCGCTTTGGATTAGGCTCCATTCTTGCACTGTATGTTTTTGGGCTTACTGTTTTCTGAACCACTCGAGAGAGCCGTTGCAATAAGTGCGTCCTGACCGTCAACTTTATTCCCGCCTTCGTATATAGAGCGCAAACCAATTTTAATTATTGCCTATTGTGGATATGGTCATTCCAGCTAGAATGACATTAGGGGGAGCTTTTTGAGACGCAGACGGCAACCGGAAGAGAACATTTCGCACGCCAGGAGAATAGTTTTTCCCACATTGCTAAACCAGCTAATTATCTCTAATGGAGAACTTGAAAGATAGTTGGCAATAAAAATGTGGTTGTGTGAAGGCAACTTGAAAGGAAGAATAATTCACTACCGGTTGCTATCCCCGTCTCGATTACGTCGCGTAATTAAGCTCCCTATTCGTGTGTGAGATGGCCAGCTCTAGAAACGTCAGCCACTCAGAGTTATCACGGTAGCAATTCGACCGTTATCAACTCGTTTGATAAAACAAGTTTTTTTCCAGTGTTCTTATATAAATCTTCCGTGTCATTCAAAAGCTAACGGGGTCAGGTTGAGGAGCTACGTCGGAGTTTGAGGGAGGCAGATTCGCTCTGAAGAAGGGCTAGCGCTCAAAGTGACAGCTTTCAAATTATCTCCTCACGCTAGTCACTTTTTTTTTATACAACTAAATCTTGCCTTAAGTATTTACAACTGTGGATTTAACGTAAGGGTTTTGGTGTCAGATTTTAGTATCGTTTTTCGTAACGGTTTATATTTTATTTTAAAGGTCGAGTTCGCGATCGGGGGACACAGGCGTTTATGGCTTGAGTTCAACAAAATTAGCGTGCATCTCATTGCTTGTGCCTTAGGCCTCACGAGCCTAAATCTGCAGCGATTTTTTTCTGTCGTACGCAAAGCTCACTTCCGTCATATTTCAACCCCCCAGGCGCTAACTTTTTGTTCTCGATAATGCTGCTGCGAAAAAACTGAGTTATCTCCAGCTCTACAAGCACATGTTTTTCAAACAACGAATGTTCGTCTGGTTTGCCTAAAAAGAACCTGCAAAAAGGTCAACATGCATTCGGCTATTTCGGATATGCTCAAACATTTACAAATGTACTCGCCGTTTGCGGTAGTTGATGGTGGTGTGCTTTTAATAAATACATTTCGGAATGAGTCATTCCGTGAACTTTTAGCAATTTGAGCTTACAAGCTAAAGTTCTCAAGAGATGAGTTGATTGAGCAGTTTTCGAGCACAAATGACATAAATTTCTCTTGAGACACGAAGATGTCCCAAGAGAAATCGGAAACAATGCCTATGCAAATTTTTGGGGGTACATAGAAGAGCAATTTTTAGTAGAAGAGGTGTATTATGGGATTTGAGAAAGTGTAGAATGCTGGACAAACCTCGCTCCCAGGACCTCTCCCTTAGCTTCTGGGAGAGGTCCTGGGAACGAAATTAATGTTGGACATAAATTTCTTTGATTGCTGATTCAGGAGCACACAACAGCGTTTTATTTCCTTCTTTGTTTGTTTTGTTTTTATTTACTAAAGTACGGCGGTTTCCTTACTACTGTAATGGGTTTTACCAGGAGTCCATGGGCTCCTGATTTTACGGAATATTTGGTTATGCTTGGAAAAGCTACAAAAAGACACAAAGCAGTACTCCCGCGCACACTAAATGTATATGGAACAAACACAAAACTATAATGGAACCTAATTATCAAATTGTCGCAAACTGAACAAGAGCTAGTTACTGAACATTCATTGATTGCAATAATGAATTGTGAAGAACATTAGAGTGCGTGTGTGTGTTTAAGTGATATTCAAAGAAAACCTTCACTCAATTATAATTTACACCCACAGGAAATAATCTTTTGTTTTTGTTTTCAAGTTTTTCCGGGCGCCGGCATCTTTAATATATAATTGTGAAGTGCTATAGGACGTTTTCAACCAACCTCTAGCGACACCAATAACAATAGAGAAATGTACTACTTCTGGTGGACGAAAAGAAGCTAACAAGAGATCTTTTGTTTTCTTCCACCAAAATGGCGGGGATGACGTCACGTGTAAACCTCCAATTGGTGCCCTATTTGTTATTATACAAAAGTTCTTTGTGTCAGAAGGAGAAGAACTTGCCCCACTTGTCTCGTCATTTAAAATTTTATTGCGGTAATAATACGCTCAACTTAAACAATTTGTAAATTAGATCTTTGATCGCGTTCGTCATTTTGTATGCACGCTGCTGGTACGGAATCTTCGGCAAGTTTCTTATTCGCTCAGCTAGCTAAACTTTTGCGGGTTCATGGTATATGTTCCTTTCCAAGGAGACTGGTTAGCCTCTTATCAACAAAATGGCTCTGTTTATGGGCCAATGACTTTCATTGATATTGCAGTATTGTCCACTTGGGAACAAATTTCGTGTGTAACACTTTGAGCGCCGAAAACCCCGGAAATCAGTTGGAACGGCTAGCTAACGAATAGGTTTCGGTTAGAGTTATAACACAATTTAAAAATTTGATTTGAGTGGAGATTAATTGACGTTTTTAAAGTATATGACTGAAAAGGATTCGCGAGTTTCAATAACACCATCAACTAACCTATAGGAATATCATGTTTTGAAATCTATCATGGAAAGTTTGGTGTTAGACAGCATGGGTGCTAAAGAAGAACTATATTGCTTCCAGCATATAGACAACTGAAGCTTTGAAGAAGGGCTCGTATACGAAGCCGATAAGGCTGCTTTTAGCATTATTTATGAAACAATTTATATCATGTTCTCTACCAAACCTTCATCATTTAAGGGAGACGAACGCTTACTCGCAATTGGCTTGAAGCTATCGAGCAAGTGTCAGCAATTAAGTGCGACAGCCGAGGAAATGGCAAGATGTGTTACAACGTGTCTTGAAAACTTGGTACGTGCTTCTTTTATTCAGCCAAAGACCAAATATTGCGAAAAGTCTTGACATGATAATCTCAAAGAAATGAATAGAACTAATCTTATTTAAGGCAAAACAAAAAACAGTTGACACTAAAAGAGATTAAAATAAATATCACACTGAAATAGAAAGGGTATTAGAACTTTGCAGTGGTCTAACTACATTTAACTTTCTAAACGTATTTTTTCGGTTCTCTCTCCAAAATCGTCCTTGAATTCTAAACAGCCAAAAAATCAGACTTTTCTTAACCCGCGATCAGCTCCAAAGTTGAGGATAATTTTGATCATGATCAACTTCCACGAGCCATTTCAACACGTTACTTTTTGAACTGTACATCTTCGGAAGTGAAGTTTTCTTAAGGGGTTGTTCATTCAAACTGTAACTCTGTAAAGATTCTTTTTCAAAAAACTCAAGCTGGTAGCCTTTGTTGAGGTCATCTGAAGACGAGCTAGATAACTGCTGCTTTTGGCCTGATAAAACCTCGTTGCCATTTAAGTCCGTACGAAGAATCAAGACTGAATGTGTTTCTGTATTCTCTCGCTGTTGAATTGGTTTATTTTTGAAGTTACCCGGTTTACCTCTCGCGTGGTCTTCTTGTTTTCGCGAAGTACGCAACTGCTCAGGGTCTCTGCTTAAGGCTGGACGATTTTGTTGTTGAACCGCTTTTGATGATAGCTTAGACACGTTGGTTGACCGCAAAGATGTTTCCGTCCTCCCTAAGAATCCTACGGCTTCCAATTCTTTAAGTCCACCTTCCTCATCAAGGCTGTGTTTTGTGAACTGCGTTGGATAGAAATCTGGACAACTGTACTTTCGAAGTCTTACATTATTGTTGCGAATCAATACAGGGATATTAGAAGGTCTGTCCGAAAACAATGATATCGAAGAAAATCTTCTGGATAAACATGGCTCTTTGTTTGGTGATCTAGAGTCGAGTCCAGTTCGGTTCTCACTCCAAGAGATGTAACGGCTTTGTAGAGAAAGATACTTTTCGTGGTTCGAAAGTTGTTTTGTTGCAATGGACGAACCAGCAACTGGTTTCAATGCCATTAAACTGTTAAAACGTCTGCAGCCTTGTTCATTAGCCGACTTATTCTTCACAGTCAAATCAGGAACAGTTTGCTCAGAGACCAACACAGGAATTCTACTGTGCATGTCGTCCTTTCCAGCTCTGTGTTCTTTTGCTCGAGCGATCATTTCTCCAATACTTCTCTCTTCCGGCTTTTTCTTCGCTGCATGGCCTTGGGATTTTCGTCTACCAAATTTACGTCTCCTCTGTAGCTGAGCGGTTGCGTTTGCTTCGAAGTCCTGGTTTTCGCCCCAAAAGATTTTCAATTTCTCCATGTAATGCTCACTTGTTTTTTTAGAGAAAACCTTTTTCGGTCTTAATCCACACCGCTGAGTACTGACCAAATTTAATAAGTGGAATAACTTGCCTTATTTGTTGTTTTTATGTTCAACGACACTTACGGCAACATGTTCGACGATTTTGCATTGTTGAATTGACGAAAACTCGAAATGCCATCGATATCCAGCTTGCATACGGCCAAGAAGTGAGACAAAAGCTGTTGAGTAGTTTTAGTTTGTGGCCAGCATTTCGTAGAATACGTCACTGGCTAAAAGGTAATAATGAGTAACATCCACTGCTTTGCGGGAAGCGCGCTGCTGTATGCTATTTATGTGGTAAATGAAACACAGAAAACTTAATCGTTTAGGCTTTTGTGCTTGGTTTCAGGTCATTACCTTTAATCACTCACAAACAATGAAATTATGCGTAATTGTGCTCAAGGCTTTAGAAGTAAAGAATATGAAAGAACCGCTTACAGCAAAAAGAACAGCAGGAGGCGGGCAAAACAGAGTGGTTTTCACTGTTTTAACTGAGATCAAAGCTTTAACGATAAAAGTGATTGCTTCGTTGGCCTTCACCAAATTTTAGTAAATTAATCTCGGAAAGCTGATTCAATTCCTTGAGCGACTCTTAAAACCGGCAACATCTTTCGCTAAATTTATTTCAGTTTGACTTCGTGTACAATTACAAAGCAAACTGGAACTTGCCACAAACCTAGCTACTTCTGACCAGCTACCAAAGATATACTTATCATCTCCTTCTTATATTCACTTTGAAGTGACAATACTATTGAGTCATCTTCTATTCAAGTAAAGAATAAATAACTCCGTTATGGATATAATTCCTTGTGAACGCCTTAAAAACCCTGAACACGGGTCAGAAAATCACTACAGTTCCCGGCCCTCTTGTGGACTATAAACTTTCCTGAATGCTTTGAGACTCATGTGCCTGGGTTCTCTTCTCGTACAATTACATTTTAACAGCCGTACTTTTTTTCTCCTGTGATTTCATATTATGAATTTTCTTAATTGATTAATTGTCAGGAAAACGCTTGTTTTTAGCGGCTTACTGCCGCACCTAGGGCGTTGGAAAGTGAAAGAGACTTCTCGTCTATTTTTCAATGAAGATGACAAACAGCTACCCCTGCAGGGCCGACTGCTCAAAGGAAGGAAGGTGCCAAATTCGGGATAAATTTCACTGAGCTATAAGTTTGAATAAGTTAAACCTTTATCTTCTTGTAAAATTTGCTCCAAATGAATGCGGAACTGGGAGACGAGATCCGGTTCAAGCATGGATTTTGCAAGCTTGCTTGAAAATACAAGTTGCTCAGTGACTAAGATAACCTTTCTAACTTTCACTCAAATTTATTCTAGTTAACCCTGAAATTAGTCCAATTATTATTTAAGGTTAACCGCATTTACTCTACCACGAACACTTTGCCCTCGGGGCCTGTTTTTCAAAGACTGAATGAAGGTGTTCGTCCCTAAAATTATAAAGGTTAAGTGCCCCCAAATGTCTATCAACTGTGGAATTTGAAGGTCGCAGGACTGTGTAAAGTAAGCAAACAAAGGAAAATTCAACGATTATGGGGAGCTGTCACTGAAGATTTAGTATTTTCACACTGAAACTGGCTAAAACGTATAACATAGCACCTACGATCGCTCACACCCGTAACATTCCTGACTACCGAGGGGTGTGTTATCAACTAGAATCTTTCGCTTGATGATCATATAAAGTGTTCGGCGAATTTTAAAAACGCGGTTTTTAAGATTAAAAAAATCGGCCAATGGACCTCTTTAGCTTTTACGTTGTTTTCCCATTTCAGACCATGTGATGTTACTCTAGGGAACACTTTCTTTCACAAGTCGTCTTATGCATGTGCATATTTATGCACATGCAGAAGGAAAATTCCCTTGGAAACATCATGTGGTCTGATATGGGAAAACGGAACGTACAAGCTAAAGAGGTCCATTTATTCAACTTCCAACCATTTCCATTCTTTCCATCCTTAGCCATGTGTCCCCATTAACCCACTGACACCTGAGGGTGACACTTAATAGATTTCACTCTGTCTAACAACAGACGATTTTACTCATCAATGGGGGGTTTGAGGAGTGTTTCAATCTTGATCAGCCGAGCACAAGAGCTAACTATGTAAATCGAATTAAATCACTCTGATTATAGCAAATGAAATAAAAGAGTAATGTTGTTCGTAATGAGAGGGTAAAACCAGAGTACCCAAAGAAAAACCTCTCGGAGTAGAGTAGAGAAACAATATTGAGAGCCAGAGTCCAACCTGACCACATTGATGAAAGGCAAGTGCTCTCTCACCAATGTGTCAGCCCGCCAGCCCAGGAAATCAGACTAAATAATTAAACAAACAATTAAACAAAGAGCCCTTCATTTGCCCCCTCCACAGAGCATTATGGGTTGAAATGTGATGCTTATTCCTTCCTGCCAAATTTGGCACTTTCATTTCAAATTCAGGCTTGAACGTGATCCCATTAAAGTGCCAATTATTCAGGCTTCCCTATTTTTACTGCTTAAGTTAGTTAGGTATTATTTGGCAGTGATTATTAGGTATTATTGTTACTATTGGCTGAAATCTAACTGCAACAAATCAACACCATTTCCTCTAGCAGTCCCTTCATATGGTCCCAGCCAGCAACCTCAGATTTTTAGGACCCTTCTCAAAATATGGGCAGTCCCTATTAGAGCCCCTTTCTACAATGTGCCAACTTGGCCATCAACACAATTTGGCTGAGAGCCCACCATGTGATAGATCTGCAAATAACTGCCTACAAACTTACAAAATAAGTGTTTTGCTACAAATAATATTCTGCTCAAAATTGTGTAATTGAAACCACGCTCTTGCGTGAAAATGGCAGTTTGCTTTCCTGGGCTTTCAAAAAGTGATTTAATTCTTGGGAATTGTGAAAAACAAACTCAGTCATCGAATTGAAGATAAAACAATAATTGTCGAACAATAATTATTGAACTCAGTTATTGCAAAACAGTATTGAGATTTGTCAGTATCTCGCAGATCAATTTTTTGCTTCAGGCTAATTAGTCTTATCCCTCTTAATCTGCCACAGTAAGTTAAATCTAAGCACATTCATTTCCATTTTTCGAGACAATCGCTTCTCTTTTCATCAGATTTGAAAGTAAGAGTTTCTATTACTATTTA
>OX421447.1:10171596-10174096 GCA_949126865.1 Montipora capitata
TTTGCTTACATTTCTTTGAAGGATTGAGCAATTTGAAATCACTGTACTAGAAGATTACAGCCAGGACAAACAAGTAGTCTCAGACAAGTTTTCAGTTATATTCACTAGTGCTGATAACAACAATTTTTCTGGTTGATCAAGTTTTGAACGCTTCTCACATAATTCGGTAAAAAACACTTAGAATAAAGGGCATGCAGTGCAGAAACAAGCATGGTGACTCCATCTTTTTATTGCATTTTTTAATGTCCTGTGTATGAATATCAATTGTGTCATGTTTGACAAAACTCTGGATAGTATGTCATTTTCACGGGAATTACCTTATTCATCAAGTTGGTGAAAAAAGTAGCCGACTTCTGAGTGAATTAATAAGCCAACACTTTTCCTCAGCCGTCTGTGCTTATTGAAACCACCACTGTACTAGGCAAATCACTTGCTGACACGTCAACTCATCAAATGGTTTTGGTGGCTTAATTGAATGAAATGAAATGCAAGACTGCAAGAAACATTATTATTGTCATGATCACTTGTGACATCAAGGACTCCCAGGCCATCAAGCCCAATCAGTTGCAACATTTGCTACTTTGCAAATTTTTAGACATCTGGCATCTAGTTTCTATTAATGACTAAAGGCTGGATGTATATTATCCTACTTGATTTGCTGTGAATTGAAAACATAAGCAAGTTCAAACAATAAATATTGTTTTTCTAGGGATTTGACCTAATTTAAAGATGTGTTTTGTATAATTAGCTCATAATCATCTTAAAAATAAAATGTATATGTCTCTCTTAGAATACTATTGTTAGATTGAACCAATAAATTAAGCCAAACCTGAAATGCCTGTGGTACTAGATACAGATTATCTTGTTATTGGATACTTTAAATTTGTTGGTTTACTTTCTTTACCCTTAGTGCTTGCATTTATTTTATAGGGAAGCATGTCCAGTAATTTTAGAGGGGAAAAGTTGAATTTTTAACTTAGTTATCTCCAATCATCATGTTTTATATAGGTGATGGGTTCAAGGTCAAAGGTGAAAGAGAAACGTTTGTATATGCCTGAAGATGGCCTCATCTTATCAGAGATAGCCATTCTATCAGGTGAGTTCTTTTCCCCTGATTTCTGTTAGCACACAATGTAACTTTTCACTATAAAATATCCTTTAACCCATTGACCTTTGGGAGTCCGACTTAACAGATTTCACTCTGTCAAACGCCAGACGATTTTACTCATCAACTGAGGCCTTCCCAGGGCATTTGAGGTGTCACTGGGTTAAAGGTAATTAAATTTTAACCTGATCAATTATTTTTCTTTGTTCTCAGGTGGTTTTGACTTAAAAGGCCATCCCCTGTTGACATTACCATCTCAGCGCTATTCCAACCTTGTGCGCTGGGGCAAAGGTGATGTTTTGCAGCTGCTCAAATATCTTTCATTTCTTGCCAGGTTTGTATTGTGTATCGGTTCTGTTTTAAGCGGTTTGTCCCAAGATCTACAAGCAGTAATATTAACTTTTTGAGTGGTTAATTAACAAATGAGACAAAAGGGATTCTAAAAACTAGATGAAAGAGAAATATAAATGAATTATTTTAAGTACAGCATAATAATTCAGGGGTTTTATTAGAAGCTGGAACCTGGGTACTAGCACCTGTCTACGCTGAGTACGGTACCTGCCGTTTCCCAAAGAAGGTCTCAAGATCAAAAGCCAGACTATATATAGGCTGGGGTGCTGGCTTACTCTATCTCAAGGTCTCTTCTACTAAAACTTAATAATGAAACCCCTGCAATTAGGACTCACATTTCGTGCTCAAAATTAATGAGGTTTTAAAGCAATTAACTAATGCATCAGTAAATCTTGAGATGAAAGCTTGGAGTTTGACTGCAATTTAAGTCTTTTTTCACTTTCCTCTTCATCTTGCAACAATAGTTGCAGATGTAACAAACCTCAAATTAGAGCACTGAGTACTGTTACACTAAGCTTGCAAGAATGCTGATGCAACTTAGTACCAAGGTGATTTTGATTTACTGAAAATGTCTGCTTTAGGAAAAAAATCTTAAACACACCAACTGACCAATAATAATAAGTTTAATAACTAATTTCCATCCTGAGCTCATGGTGCATTAAATTTAATTATCTCTTTGGTAGGTCTTGGTATAAAGAAGCAGGCATCTCATTTCTGCTGGACTTCAGCTATTCCACGGAAAATGTTATCTCTCACATTATTGACTTAATCCAAATGTTTCAAGTAAGTAGTAAACAACTTTTTGGCTGTGTGATCTTCTTGACCAGTATTATTACTGAAGTTTTGGTGAAATTTGATGAGCTTTGTAAACAATGTCAGTTAAACTTTTTGTCTTTACTGATTTTCTATTGTAGAATGACTCTCGATCAATTCACAGTGTGTACCTCATTTTACCACAAAATAAACCAGTTAGGAAACACTTAGAAAGAGAGATCTATGCTCGGCAAACAAGGGGACAATTTAATTTTCAGGTAACACTGTCAT
>OX421447.1:10179096-10191596 GCA_949126865.1 Montipora capitata
GGAAGGAAATCATCTCAGCGAAATGACTGTCCGGCCAAAAAACGACAGGACTTTCTCAGTGATGTCCAAGAAACCCCAGTACGGTCCCATGATGGAGACGATTAAACCTTACCGCGAGAAACTCATGCAAGCCAAGAGGGAACTGGAAAATGCTTGGAAAGGAGAAACTGCTGTTCAATCTGTTGTAACTGGTAACCAGACAAATGACGTGCTTGAGTTGAAAGAGAGCTTGAGTCGGGTGAGTAGCATTGCCGACATCTGTAACGTACTTGTTGGTCCCTGCATGTGAGGAGACACCCAGCACTGTTCTGAGCATACTGTAGTCTCTGAGTCTGATACTTGGAAAGCCCGGATAAAACGGAATTACAATAATCAAGCTTTGAGGTGATAAATGCCTGAATAAGGGTCTCGCATGCAGTGCTGAAAAGGCATAAATTTCCTAAATTTGGCTATGTTATTTAGATGGTAAAATGCAGATTTGCAAATAGAAGCAATCTGTTTATCCATAGACACCAAATTGTCAAACCAGACGCCAATATTTCTTGCAGATGTCGATGCAGTGATATGATCAGATCCGGCATATATGGAATTGAGTGCGGGCGTCGGCCGATGGCGAGCATTAAGAACTAACAGTTCAGTTTCATCACCATTCAAATTTCAACCTGTTTATCATCATCAATTGTTCAATATCTTTAATATACATTTCATCTCGAGATGCGGAATGCTCAGGTTCCCCAGCTGATTGACAAAAGCAATAAATAAATTTGCGTGTCATCCGCATAGAAGTGAAAAGACATGTTGTGCTGTTTGATTACATTAGCCAGCGGGGCAGTGTACATGGAATATAACATAGGCCCTAAAACAGAACCCGGTGGGTCGCCATATTTCAGACAACGGCTCGAGGAACGTTCGTTCTTAACATAAACAAATTGGCTCCTGTTTAGAAGATAGGATTGAAACCAAGTGAGAGCCTTGCTTCGGATTCCAAAGCAGTGATTAAGCCTAAAGTTCAATAAAATGGAATGGTCAACAGTATCGAATGCGGCAGAAAGATCTAAGAGTACGAGTATGACACACTGACCATCATCAATGCGACTGGAAGAACATCGTTGTGAACACGGGTCAGTGCGGTCTCAGTGCTATGACTTGCCCTATAAGCAGACTAAAATAGTTCCATAAGGTTGCCATTATTGAGATGTTCATTCAAACGAGTACCAACCACTTTTTGTATTGCCTTGGATACAAATCGGAGATTAGAAATAGGCTTAAAACTACAATAGAGTTCATGATTGTGGGGTTAAGAGCGGCTTCCTTGCATTTCATGGGAACGGTCGCATTATCAAGCGATAAGATCAAAATGCGCATAATAACAGGCAACAAGATATCATAACAGTCCTTCAGCAGAGCACCAGGTACTGGATCCAAGATACATGCAGGATTTCCCAGCCGTAGTTCGTAAAAGAGAAGACAACTCTATAATATTATTCGGGGAGAATTCAAGCAATTCCGTAGGACTATGACAGGTCGAAACTTGAGGCGAGTCAGTGACTTCTAGCATGTTTTCCCTGAGAGACTGACTGTACCTTGTTCTCAAAAAAGACGGCAAAGGTGTTCGCGAGATCAATGACGTTTTCATGCGATGGTAGTTTTGGTGTTGCCTTGAGATGCAACAGTTTAAAAACGTTGAGAACAGTACCCGCGGATTAGAATTGTCGTTAATGGTGTTGGCATAAAACTTCATCCTTGAGTCTGAAATTAGCCTGTAAACACATTTGCATTGCTCAAGGAACATTTCCCTATTAATCCTAATTTTGTTTTTGTGCCATATCCTCTCCAGTTTCCTTCTTCTTGCTTTTTCCGTTCTGATCTAGTCGTCATGGGGTGCAAGGATGGCGCAGTGGTGAGAGCACAGGCCTCCCACCAATGTGGCCCGTGTTCAATTCCTAGACTCGGCGTCATATGTGGGTTGAGTTTGTTGGTTCTCTACTCTGCACCGAGAGGTTTTCTCCGAGTACTCCGGTTTTCCCCTCTCCACAAAAAACCAACATTTGACTTGATTTGAGTTAATTGTTAATTTAAGTTTACAGTGTGCCCAATTAGTGCTCCAGCGCTAAAACGACTAGACTCTTAAATAAAGTTCATTTCCTTTCCTTTCCCTTTTTTTATACCACGGCGCAGCGGGTCGTATAGTAACAACACGTTTCTTAATATGCGCAAGTTGCTCTATTAATCCTGATAATGTGCCCTCATAGCAGTGTAAGAAAGGAGAAACACTCACAAACATGTTATAATTTGCTAAAGTAAATGGCATAAAACCTCTGCAATGAAATGTCGAAAGTCAGATAGAATATTTGATGGCGAAAGGGTGAAAGCAAAGAGGGAGAAAACAACAACTTTGACCTCTTTTCATTTAGTTATTGCCTTCAATTTTTTTATCTAGGAGGCACTGCGGCCCATGCAGTGGTACGGTTAGCGCTCTTACCTTGATGTCCGGAGATACCGGGTTCAAGATCCGTTCTGACCACTCGTTGAATTTGATCCTGGTAGTCCCTGGTTCAACTTCTTAACTGCCCTTGTAAATAGCCAACTGGTTTGCCTCCAGCCAGTTTGGATTCTTAACAGTTGTTGTTGTTGTTGTTGTTGTTCTGTTCTGTCGTTTCGTTAATTGTGTTTCATTGGGCCTGAAAAGCCCTTATGAGGAGTGGTCAATTAAGTATGTATTTGTATCTGTATTCAAGCGACTTGCGATAGTTCTTTGCGGAAGTAAGGCGTCGTGTACTGCTCTTTTACAGTGCAACGCGCCTTACCGTGGCCACCCAACAAACTTTCACATTTGACAATTACGTGCAAATACTTCAACTCAACAACCCATGCAGCGGTGTTCAACTTACAACTGTGCGAACTTTGCAAGGAGGCGTGACTGTCAATCAAATTCACACATCCTGATTGGCGGACAATTTGTAAAAAAAACTTTGTTTGGTGTCCACGGTAAGGCGCGTCGCACTGTAATTTGGTCGCGAATTGAAGAAATGATACTTCCATTTGTCACTTTAGAGCGAGTTTCAATCGAGTGTCGTAAAACCAAAACCAAAGTAATTACTTTGGCCAATCAAAAAGGACGGAGACAATCCAGTAAAGCAATCAAAACTCGAAGTAATTACACGTAACCGATACAAAGCGCGGGAAAATGTGCACGCGCGAGCCACGATTGGTTTTGGTTTTACTTCTGATTGGTTGAAAAAGTGGCGCGAGAACTTTGAGCCAATCACTGAGTGAAGTAATCTTAAACCAAAGCAATTCGCTAATTACTTTCCACACTCAACGGAAACCGCTCTATCTCACACATTGAATGTCTTGTGTCATAGTTAGTGAAGTGGATTCGTGGTGATGCTGAAAGTCAATTAAACAAGTTTACAAGAGCAGCTGTTTCTCTGCAGACGGCAAATCAAAGCAAAATGCAGTTTGAAAAAGAATTCTGTCCGCTGGCAAAGGTTAGATTTTTCTCTTAGTCTGTTCAGAAGAGAGAAGGGGCGAAATCGTCTTGAATGAAAACTGTTCCTGTCACCAGTGTATTCTCAGACTCCCTTCGTTTTACAAAAGGTGCATCTTTCATTCTGTTTCTTGGAAACAGACACTAATTCCTTTCCTTTGTTCTGTATTCCTATTTTATGGTATTTTAATTTAACTCAGAGTTAAAGCGCACATTACAGCCCGAAGCCTTTCGCAAGGAGATCAGTATGCGTAACTCTTACAACAGACCTGGAAGGTTGCTTGATCTGTAAGGCAAACAACTGTCAGTTTTGGTCTCCTTTAGAAACTTGTGGAAACGTTATCCATTTTGTTTTCGGTAGCAAATATGTTTGTCTTAACGATAACAAAAAAATATGTGAGCGAAGGCGCATCAGCCGCTTAACCAGCCTGCATCGAGTCACCTTAGTTGGAAGCGTTGTGGTGGAGTTGTTTGGGCACTGGGTTTGCATGCTGCTACACCGTTTTCAGATCTTGCTGGATTAAAATTTTGTTATCGAGAGTTACCTTTTCCTGTCGGGGTTCTTGACCATTAGTAAATAGGAACTATAATCCCTCTTCACCTTTTTTTAGGAAGTGTTGACGCAAGGAAGGGAATTAGCTAAACGGGCAGGAGAAATGAGTACGAGAAATCTCCGGGACCGGAGACCACTGCAAACTGCCTCAACAGTCCTCTTATCTGACCTGGATAACTTTAGCAACAGAGTGGAACAAACCAAGCGCTGGTTACAAGACTCGGTTAACTTTTACAATCTTTTGACGAAGGTAAGGTTTTAGTTAAAGACTTCAAAAGCCGTTAAAAGCAAAGTAAGCCAGGTTTGACATTTTTGCCACAAAATACTCTGATTCATGCCTCTTTCAAAATATTTGTCCGTCTTTGGTTTGGTGATTATAAACAAATCTCATTATCTGCATCAATGCTTCTAAATGTTCTCTTGAAAAAACCGAAATTTACTCTTTGTGTATTTCTATCTATTCCTCCTCGCATGCCAAATGTTCATAGAGATTCGTTTCTGGGCCCCGCTGACCTTAAGGACGGTGCCTACTAATTCCAAGGTATTTTTGCGCGGTTTACGGAATATGCGGGAAAAGCAGATCTTAAGTGTTATTGAAATCCAAAAAGAAAATTGGGGTAGCCACGCATTTTTCGAAGATAATTAATCAAGAATATTTGTAAAAAGCTTTAAAATACAAAGCAATTCATGGAGTTCTTTTTCAAATTGAAGCTTAATTATCTCTGAAAAATGCATGGTTACCCCAATTTTCTTTTTGGATTCCAATAACACATGTTAAGATCTGCTTTTCCCGCATATTTCGTGCTTTTATCAAAAACAGCAACCGGCCGTTTGCTGTTTTACGTAGACGCGATACCAAATCTTTCTGTTGGCTGAAAACGTGGCTTGATATGGGGAAGAAACCAAGAACTAACTCAATTAACGCAAATGAAGACGTCGCTAATTACTGCAATTTGTCTATTATGGCTCTGATTTGTTTAGGCAGAGACGTGGTACAGCAAAGCAGCCGAGTTCTGGCCTTCAAGGTCCAAGCTATCCCATAGTTCCTACCAAGACTTACAGCAATACGAAGACAGACTGTCCAGATTCCTCGTCAAATTTCCTCCCCTCTCTCCAAAGGATCTCTTACAGTTGGAAGCATTTCTGGATAAGGTCCCGGATGAGCAGCTGAGAAACCAGGCCAAGTTGTTGACACATCGCTGCAAGGAACTCGAAAAAGTTGTACGAGCCCGCGAGACTCGCATATTTGAATTGGGAAAGAAAAGAGACGACAGTAGGGAGGAGCGGACAGCGGATAGTCTTGCGAGAAGGTTTGAGACATTTTTCTCGAGTCCCTTTGCCACTGTCATTTTTTTAATCCATTCGGGAATGACCTAAGTCATTTTACAGTTGAATGCAGGTTTAGCAGAATAGAGAGAGCACTTGCGTTCCACCAATGTGGAATATGATAACAACATTTTGGGCTTGAATTGACTTTGCTTGCGTACATGTATGCGTTCAGACCAAGTAACAGTGTCAGCTGAAATATCCGCGATAATTGTTGTAACACCAACATCAGAGAATGTTAGCTCGGCAGCGAGTGCGAGTACGAGAACAAGTACAACTTGTTCTCGTTCTCGAGGTCGTACTCTACGTAAAGTAAAAAAGTAAAGTGGTGCATTTATATAGCGCCCTTATCACTAATGTCTCAAGGGCGCCTTACAATGCTCAATTTACCCCCAGCGGACTGGAAGCATATACGTATTTAGGTAAGCGTATAATACGAGTTTCTATTCGGCAAAAAATACTATTATGGGATGAAGTTCGCATTTCGGCGCTAGTTTTGAATGAGTTGCTGGTGTTTGCACTTTTTCTTTTTGAAGTCCTTTACAGTAAACGGCGAAAAGCAAACGCATGCAATTTTTTTTTGACAAACTCGTACTTTCCGCTACGACTTTTCGATGTAAAGTTGGCGCAGACCAACGTTGAGCACGCAGGGCTGCGCAGTACGGATGCGCAGTAATCCAAACTCGAAGTCACACTCCTTGTCGATCCTAACATTCTAAAGAGAATAACATTCTAATACCACTACCCCTACTACTAATAATATCACTACTGCTATATGCAATAATAATATTGATGAAGGTGATGATGATTTTTTTGTTTTATTTTGTTTTTCGCTCTTCAGTGACTTGTATATAACATTTCATTACGCTACAGTACTTTACTTACAACATAGTACTTATAAGACAAATTACAACATTCGGAGACTAATCACAAAAACTAGTTTACAATTAACCGTTAGCAATTTACAAATGAGCTTTATAAAACATTTATTACGACACTTTTCACACAAACACATCAGCTTACAACCTACATATCAACAACAAAACAATAAAAGAAGCATGCATAGTTAGAAAGAATTAGCTTGTTTTTGAAACAAAAACAGTTGATGATGATTCTGATGACGATGATCATGAGTAACGTATTTGCACCACTTTTCAAATGTCAGTAAATCCCCCTACGAAGCTGCTTCTGGATCTCACTACAGCAGACTCAAGGGGTCATCTTCACCGAGAATCACAAACACCTCTGCATCGCGGTATTCCAGACCACGAGATCTCGCTGCATCTGAGGAAACTCTTACTCTCCCGACACCCCCCACGAGCCGAGCGAGCTCTGCGTTGAAACGCAGGACACCATCTGACAGAATAGATGCTAACCAAACCTACTCCGAGAAAATTGGAAGGAGACTTACAGAGGGTGATTCTTTGAACCAAACATACTCGCCAGGAGAGTTAGGACGATACGTGGGAGGCAGAAGAGGAAGAGAGTTTGATCGCCCAACGATTTACGTCAATAAACAGACGGAGAGAAAAACAGTGGATAAAAAGGAGTTTTCTTCACGTCCATACGGAGAATCCGGAAGTCAGTTCAGAAAGTCAGCGCCTAAGAAACCAGACCGAAAGAAGATCAAGAAGATCCAAGGAGAATCAAATAACATGGATTACCTGATTCAAGAGCAGATGAAACTGGAGAAAGAACTTAAAGACCTTCAGAAAGTAGGACAACAATTGGTGCCCCCGCTAGATTTGCGTAGCTTGAGCCCAAATCAAGGTAGTTGTATCAATGACATCCCGCGGGATACACAATCACTGCATTCGAACGCCTTCAGGGTGACATCCGCAAATCCGGGTCCTATGATTTCCGAGCGCGCGCACTCGATCCAAAAACTAGAAGTGACGTCGGATGACTCAATGGACCGTGAGGTGGAAGGATTGTTAAGCGAGTTGTTGTCGTCAAGAGACAGCGAAGACGACACGTCTCCATTACAACCAGATTCCTTAGTCTCGGAGCTCAAGATTTCCATTCCACAAACAAACGGAATCCAAGATTCTTCGCCCAGATTGATTGCCAACGGCTATCATGAAAGCATTCCAGACCCAAACCTGAAAAAAGGTATCTCAGAATTTTATTGTTCCCCTGGGTCGAGTGTCGCTCTGTCTCCATCTGACAGTGAAAATCGCATTGCTGCCGTGGCGAACGGACACTCGGGGGATTATTCTCAGCATCACTTGCAGTTTTCGACAGCGCAAAGAAACCACTCTCCGCATGGGCATGTTGCATCACAGGACAAAGTTGAGCAGTTTAGGGCGCTAAAGAAACAGGAAATGTACTGGATGAACCGTGTCCGTCATCAGCGGCAAATCCTGGCACAACCATTGGACAAAATCGTGAGACAGGAAGTAGAGGAACAATATTTTTATGCTCAGGAGGAGCTTTCTAGAATTGAAAACGCTATCGCAGTTTTATTCCGATATTTAACTCCAGAGGATGTCCAGTGGTTGATGAAAAATGGAATGGTGACCGTGAACCCCGACTACGTTCCTTCGGCAAATACTTTGCACGCATCGCAGACCAGTAATTTCGTCAGCCCGACACGTTTTGACGATCAGTTGGTCCAGCCGTCTCTTCCTCAACACCAACGAGAGCGGGCAAGTTTTCCTGCCACACCAGGACTTTTTATAAATGGAGTGAAAATGCCGCAAAAGTTGGAGTACCAGAGAGCTTCTCCTTCTGAGTATCCACATAGCGGGAACACCTCTCCTGGTCGTGGACTAGATGATACTAGAATCAACATTTCTAGTTATCAAGATGCCCGTATAAATAGTGAAAATTCTCCTAAAGAACGGCAAGGAAATGTTGTTACTCCTGCTTCTTCTTTTGTGAAGCCACCATGTACGGATAAAGAAACACAGACTTTTATTGGATCGCAGACTCAAAATAAAGTAAACGCGACCCGAACATTGTATGACAATGTTGAGGTATCAAGCAGTACTAGTTTGAACAGTGAACCAAACGAAACCAATTACGAGAATTTTCTACTCGTTCATCAGAGAAGTTTGACCCAACAACTGCAGGAACCTGGTGACGAATTTAGAGTCGAAGCTAATGATCCACAGATTAACAAAGCTGACAGTGCGAGCTCAGAGGAGGAAGACGAACCTGCTATTGATATGGTTTCTGTGCAACATATGGAGAACACTGCCAAAAAAATTGTTCCAGATGATACCGTTACCGAGGAAGTCCCGCATTCCATTGAGCACGAGGCAGAAAAGCCAACCACTGTTAAACAGCCAAGTTTTGACGATCACGAGGTCGTAAAACTCAAAGAAAAATTGGAACTCGAGCAGCAAGAACTACGTGATAGCCTTAAGAGGGAGCAGATGAAATTCCTCGAGGAACAGCGTCGCTTGAAGGAAGAGGAAGAGCAACAGGTCATATGGATGGCCGAACAAGAAAATCAACAGCGCATGCGCGAGAGTTTAGCAAGTGAATCTGAGGTGCAGGACACAGAGCGGTCAGCAGAAAAGGTGAGTATGGCGCGTTTTTTATTGTCAAATTCAAACGTTCAATTCGGCAATTGGGACATTCAGTTCGGCAATTCAAATATTCAGTTGAAGTGAAGGTTTGAATTACCGAAAGGAATGTTTGAATTGTTGAATTTCCAAACTGAAGGTTTGAATAGCTAAATTGATTATTTGAATTGCCGAATACATGTTTGAGTCTTGATACTAAAAACGCGCTATAGGCGAGAATTTTGGCAATTATTATGGAAAAGACTGAAATGAACAGCAATGAGCTACACTGTCTAAAATCGCTTCCAGATACACCTAGTTGATTGTATTAGCCAGGTTCAATCGCTCCATCAAAGCCTGGTGAAAACAGTTAAAGGCAGATGAAGGGAAAACGATTAAGTTATTTTTGCGTTTATTTGCGCCTTACAATTTTCCTCATTTGCTTTTGAGCAGCGATAAAGAAAAATCAACTATAGACATTAGGTTTTAGTTTCTAAGAAGCCGACAATTTACACTTAATAATTTTGTGTGACTTAATGATTTTACGTTCAGGAACCGAATGAAAGTAAACGCGATGTCCAAGAAACTCGTGCAAAGCGACTGTCGTACTTCCGGTCCAAAACAAATTCTCATGCACTGAAGGACTCTTTCGAGATAGAATTGCCAAACACATCTGAACTGCAAGACCGGTCTGAGGCTCCAAGTGATGACAATCAAGATTATACCGGCAACATACTGCCAGAGGACACGCCTTTTGAAAGTCAAATTACAAATGAAATCGAAGTTTCAAGCGTCAACTCTGACCCGAGGTCGTCTCCGAGCCAAAGCCAACTTGAGGATATAAACATCGATCAGTGTGATTTTGTGAGTGAGGAAAGCAAAGAATCACCCGAGGATGAACTCATAGAACTGCTAAAGGCAGCTACAACCAACGAATCCCCTGACAATTCAACGGAAAGCTTTGAGGAGACGCAAACGTGGCTTCCGGAAGCGGCCTCTTCAACGGAGAATGTTTCAGAGAGCTTTAGTGAAGAGCAAGGAGAGAAGCTGGACATCTCATCAACGGGAAAAGGTGGTGTGCTTGAAGAAATGAGCGAAGGCAATATTGAAAAACTCAGAGACACTGATGTTGTTCAAAATTCAAACTGGGAAACTGACGAAGGGTCGGACAGTTCGGATGATATTATTGAGCGCTTTGAGGCCAGTTTGATTGATGAAGAAAAGTCTAATGTTGACACTTTATCGCCAAGGCTGAATTCTGAAGAATTGCAAAAGGCACTGGTAGAACATACAACTCTTGTGAAACAGGACTCCCAAGACACTTTGCGTACGGACTCCAGTGCAAATTTCGACGAGCTCGTTACCAGGCTCGGGGAGATTGAGAACGAGTTAAAAGAGAGTGAAGACGAGGATGCAAGAAATCGAGAAACGACGAAGAATTCATCTGACGACGAATTTGAGGAAATCGAGAGAATGTTGTATGAAGAAAAAGCACGCCTTGCAGCTGAAACGAATGCCTCAGAACAGGACGAGGCGCCAGAGAATTCTTCCGATGAAGAATTCAAAGAACTCGAGAAGGCTTTGTACGAACAGAAAGCTCGAAACGATGCCGCCGAGAGTGACGAATCAATTGAAGACCCTCCGGAGACCGCGTCGGACGATGAAGTTGAGCGACTGGAGGAAATTACAAAAAGTAAGATTTCACTGCATAAGGCTGAAGTGGAAACCGTACTAGAGACGAAAGGGGCCGAGATTAACCCCCAAAAGGCAGAAATGGAGTACCAAAAAGCATCTTCTTTGCCAAAGTTGATTCTCGCGAGAGAAAACATAGAGAAGGATGACCTCCTTGATATTATAGGCTCTAGTAGCTCTGAACTTTCGTTAAGCTCTGAAGAGGAAGGAGAGAGTTTAGGCGAAGTTGGCAAGCTAATTTTGGCTGAGGGTCAGTCGTCTGATGACCGAGAGACGCTGGGCTCTGATGAGGAGAAAGTTGCTGAGAGAAATGTCACGTGGTCTGTATCAGTTCGCACCAGTGCCCCACTACCGCCTGTATCTGCTCCTGTGATGAGCGAACACAACGTTGCTTTTGTAAGTGTATTAGGGTAATTAAGTAATTCTGAAAGAGATGTTGTATGTTAACCCTAGTGAATAAATCCTAGCACTCGGGAGTTTTTCGGAGTATGCCCCAGTCATCATCGATAGATAAATCATCTTCAAAAATATATAGTTCGGGCCCCGGTTATTCAAATGGTAGATAACGTTATCCACGGGATGAACCACTATCCATTGGACAGCGCAATAGACCATTTTACAGTTGTAGCTAAGTTACCTGGCCGAAGAATGGAAGCGAGGCTGCCGGTGACCCTGCTTTGATACAAACCTTTGTGCCTTTCTAATGTTAATGTCGACTAATTAGAATTACAATGACACCATTTACATGATAAAAGCAGTGAAGTCTATCAATACAAGGTCACCGGCAGCCTCGCGGCCATTCATAGGCCAGGTCACTGAGCACACAACTGTAAAATGGCCTATTGGTTTCGCTATGATTTATGCACTGGATAGCGATATATCCGGCGGATAGCGCTATCCATCGATTGAACAACTGGGGCCAGAACAACCAGGACTTTACCCTGCGAGCAGTTGGTTTCTCCTACGCTTCCAGAGAGAGAAACCACTGCGAGAAACCGTTTCATTTTCCATCCAGCGTGTGCGAAGTACGTCACACCCCACGTGATGCATTTGACATCACTTCGTCTCATTTCGCGCGAAATCTCTACACAGCAGGCTCGCCCAAACGCAGCAGTTACATAGCTGAACGCACGCGCAAGCGCCAAAACATGTTTACTAACTCGTTTTACCGGTTCAAATTTAATTGATTCGTCCTTGGCGCTGGACGGCGGCTCACTCAAAGAAACTAACGGTTGCTCGCAGTGGTTTCTCTCTCGGGAAGCGTAGGAGAAACCATCTGCTCGCAGGGTACCGGGACTTCGATGCGTCTGCAATTGCCTCCTCAGTCATTTTTTTAAAATTATTATTCTTGGTTTGCACTCACGTGTTCATGCAGAAAATAGATAAGGATTTCTTCAGTAATTCATCGCCTTTGCGTTCGGCTTAAACAGTAGCGAACGGAAATCCTGAATGGGATTTGAACCCAGGTCCAAAGAAACTAACGGTTGCTCGCAGTGGTTTCTCTCTCGGGAAGCGTAGGAGAAACCATCTGCTCGCAGGGTACCGGGACTTCGATGCGTCTGCAATTGCCTCCTCAGTCATTTTTTTAAAATTATTATTCTTGGTTTGCACTCACGTGTTCATGCAGAAAATAGATAAGGATTTCTTCAGTAATTCATCGCCTTTGCGTTCGGCTTAAACAGTAGCGAACGGAAATCCTGAATGGGATTTGAACCCAGGTCCATTGCGATATCGGTGCACCAGTGCTCTAGAAATTGAGCTATCAAGTCAAATGGGAGCTGGTCATTTTGTGAGTTCGTAGTTAACCCGTGAAGGGTCTGAACATAAAGAAAATATATATGAAAGACGGACATATTTATGAACTGACCTCCGCGAAGCAATTGGGACCTTTACATTGGAGGACGAGGATGACTACGAGTAGTACGAG
>OX421447.1:10206596-10211596 GCA_949126865.1 Montipora capitata
AGTTTATAGAGGATCAATTCATGGTTATCCGTTTTATAGAAAAGGCTTTGAAACGGAAGAATGCCCATATAAACAAGATATTGAAGAGCACGTGTCTCTCGTTTTTGACGACGTCGTTACCAAGAAAACAACGGGTGGTCAACAAATGCTATTCAACAAAACAGGTCAAGCTCGTTCCGTCCGAAGGTTTCTTGAATTCTTTGACAGTGTGTATCGCTTGTTTCCAAAGATCAGGACGCATTTTATTTTGGGAACAAACTGGAATCAAAAATCGTTTGACGCAATAAAGGAAAGGACGTCGCCAAATGTTAAAGCAGCGATTTATTCTTTGCACAATAGGGCTTATAGAAAGGGCGAATTGCTTCAGAATATAATAGATGGGTTAGGTACGGACTACGTTTTGATTGCTCCTAGTTTAACGCATTTCACAAATGAAATCAACTTGGAAAGACTTTTACGAGTTCTGTCAACACACGAGAACACTCTTATTGCAGGCGGGAGTTTCCGAAATTTAACAGGTCATTGGTCAAATGGCTGTTTTCAAATACAGCTCAAAAACTACACTTTGGCTTATAAAACGGGCTACTATAGATCATTTGCCGAATGCCTGGTTTGCGATCATCTGTCGGGCCCATTTTTAGCGAAATCAACTTTTCTAAGAAGTATTGGATTGGATGCAAGGGGAACAAACGGTCTTTATAGGGATTTATTTTTGCGGGTAAAAGAGAAATATTCAGACATACATCCGGGACTTGGTCATGACGGAGGCACGGTAGTTAGTTGCCCGGATGTAATGTTCCACATGCAATCTCCACAAGTGCACGATTCTAAATTGGTTCCTTTCGTAAATCGACACAAAATCAAAAAGATAATTGAGGCTGATGGCACTATTCGATGGTTTGGTTGTCGAAGAGGCATTAAACATCGAGATGGCGAAAAATGCCCCATAAAGACGTCACTAGCAGTGCCACCGTGTTGTTTGGAGAATTTAGCCGATGCGATAAAATTTGTGATGGAGCAGTGTAATAGGAACAACTTGACTTGCGAACTCCAGGAAGGCACTTTGTTAGGTGCTGTTAAAATGAACAAACTGTTGCCTTGGGAAAGAGATGCTGATATCACATTTTTTACAGAGGATTTTTCTAGGCTTGTGATGATTAAAGAAGTATTTGCCCGACAAGGTTACATGGTCAAGAATATCAGTGAGTACAAAAATTCAACTTTCTGTAAGCGATAGAGAACCAGACTAATTTTCCAACAAAGGTCGAATTTATACTAGAAACGGATCCATCCGTCTGGGACGAACTTCAGCAAATTAAAGATAGTTCGTCTGAACTTAATGCAGATATTTGAAGTGTGGGTGATAGAAGAACGGTAGAAGTGATTGTTTATAGTTAAAGCGCGAGAATCACTTTTACCGTTCGTATATAGTTCGTCTGATAATTCGTCCAGACGGATGATGCGTCTCTACTATTTACACTAGACAGATGATTTTTCTTGACGCATGATCCGTTCCAAGTATAAATTTACAAATTGTCGACAAAGGTGATCGTTTAACGTTTTTCGCTTACTTAACGTTGCATTTAAGTCTAGTTTTCAAACAAGCATTTCATCCAACCTTGGTTAGACGTAAACAGGGGCGGATCTGGGATAAATAATGACCGGTTTCCAAACAGCAAAGTTTCTAGGGGGATCTAGGGGCATGCTTCCCCGGGAATTTATTGGATGTGAACTCTCCAAAGCCCCCCTTCCCGTGTTTCTGGCAGATTTCCGTAAAACGGTGGAAACCGGTTTGGATCCGCCACCGTCAACAGTGCTGGAACCCTAAGCTAGCTAGCCGCCAATCCAAACAATTAATCAATCATGATTGATCGATCGATCGATCAACCAACACCAAACGATGGCCAACATGTGACTCGTGTAAAGTACTAGTCACAGTTCTTGAACGGACTTAAGATGTTGGAGTTAAACGTTTCTCTTCCAAGGGATTGACAATAATGAATAAGACGTTTGTAGCTGAAGCTAAAATCTAAAAGAATGTCTATTGGGAGTGAAAGGGTTGAGGCAGCTGTTCAATATCATTGGATAACATTTGTTGTGTGGCTAAGTTGCAACTTTTTCCGCTTCGTCGGTTGACGACCTCCAAATTTAGATAGTCACAACCTAATTTGGTTGACAATTTTTGTAAAAAAGCTTTAAAATACAAAGCAATGTATGGCGTTACTTGTTTTTCGATACATTTGGTTCATCACATGGGCCATGCTTGGCGACCCCGGAGCAGGCCACCGAGGATATGATCTGGTAAAGCACATCACGTCGTACGCGTCAAGGTAACGCGATACTTGAAGGGAGGTGTCAACGCTACCCAAACAAGTCCCCTATATATATTAATTTGCCAGGCACATAATGGGAAAGGGTTCTTGTGTTCCAATTGTTGGCAAATTAAAAAATGCATTGGGTAAAGTAATCATCAAAAACGCAATCGATGGAGAACCTCCCTTCAAGTATCGCGTTACCTTGACGCGTACGACGTGATGTGCTTTACCAGATCATACCCTCGGTGGCCTGCTCCGGGGTCGCCAAGCATGGCCCATGTGATGAACCAAATGTATCGAAAAACAAGTAACGCCATACATTGCTTTGTATTTTAAAGCTTTCTACAAAAATTGTTGATTAATTATCTTCGAAAAATGCGTGGTTACCGCCAATTTTCTTTTTGGATTTCAATGACACTTCTTAAGATATGCTTTTCCTGCATAGTCAGTAAACCGCGCAAAAATACCATTGAATTAGTAGGCACCGTCCTTAACGGTTTTTTTCCGTGTCACTCGTAGAGCAGCCATGGTGCTGTGTGGAAGACAGCTTGGCAGGTGGAAAGATCGAGATACTTGCGGATGGCTGGTCCATTCAGATGTACGGCCAGCACAAGATGCATTCAGAGGAATCCTTCACCTCTAAACATCTGCCAACAAAGGTCTTCTTCAGCGGTAGCTGGCTTAATGCCCCTAGCAACCCAGGGCTGTATGTTCGGAATCGATACGGAAATGAAGTCTACAAACACGCAGAACATTGGCTTTCGACAGGTAAACAGTCTGGCTGGGATGCCTACGAACCGGGCGCGTTCAATGCATGCCCAGTCAAAGGATTTCACGGTTGCCTTGATCAATATCAGCCTGACGGGTCGATACAGTTTGACAACCAGTTTTAAAGGGTAGTTAATTCAAACGCTAAAGGAACGTTAGGTTGCATGAAATGAGCCGATAAAAATAAGAATAAAAACCGTACATCGTTGGACAATTAACTGATATAACTAAATATTCGCGCTTCACTCAGTCACCGACGCTTCATCAGTTTCTTTAGCCCTGTAGCCCTGAAGATGAGTCAAAATGAAAATTCCGTTTAAAGTAAATCACAAAAAAGATATAATGAAAATTGTAACTGTACTTTAGTTGGCAAAATTTGCTGCTGCGAAACGGACCATCTCCCGAGTGAAAGTGTGACAAACAAATGAAATTCTCTTTTGGAAGGTTGAATTCATTGATTCACTGTGCTAGACAAGTTTCATATTGGGCTACGCAATGCCCCTCCCTCCCCCTCCCTTTTCCCTCGAAAAAACTGCTCAAAGTATCCGAAAGTGCTTGTGCAAATTGTTGAAGAAAAAAGTTTCAAAACAAGTACGAAGGGCATCCAAATTTAGTCCCTTTGCAACAAATGACCAAAGATCGATGACTTTCGCTGTTCTTTTGGGTTGTTCCGAATGTGTGCTTGAGCACTGATCATCTTGGCACCCTCACGTAGCATAGCACCAAAAGTCTCTTTGTGCGAGTTGAACACTTTACCCATCTCCATCTCCATCAGATTGGACATCAGATCGCCTCCAGTTAACTGTGGGAAGGTGCAACCAGCAGACTTCGTTAAAACTGAATGCAAGCTCCTCGTCTAACGTTGGACATATTTAGACGTTTACATGACGTACTACCGTACAAGCCCAGGTTTAAACCTCCCCATTCATGAAATCCAAATTCACGGAAAGCCGAAACTTTCTTATTTAATCTTCATTCTTTTAGTCAGTGCCAATATTTTTTTGATCCAGTTGGGAACAAAAGATGCAAAATTCGCCCCCAATGTTTTTTTGTCTCATTTTCCTGCAATTTGATTGGTTACCTTAAACAAAACTTGAATTCTGATTGGTTGTTTTGTTTTAGAGTTCTTTTCTCATTGGCTGGGGAAATGGTGCGATTTAGAGCAAAAAATAGTGCGATTTGGGAATAAATCGCACTGCTGAGAGCCAATTAGATTGCAGGGATCACCAGTGATTTCTAAATGGGTGTAATAAAGGGAGAAACTCGAACGTCATAAAAGAACCTCACCACATAAAATGTGAACACAGCACGTGAAAAGAAGATATCAACATATCGTGATGGAAACGTGGCAACACGTAACCATCAAACCTCATCACATAATGACAAAACTTCGCCACATAAAAGCCACATACACCACAGGACAAAACTTCAAGACCAAAAGAATAAAGCTAACATAAGAAAGTTATGGCTTTCCATAATACGAATTGATTTATAGAAGAACGTGCTCTGCTTGTTACAATCATCCCCCAAAAGGTCATAATAACTCTATTCATAATATCGTTTTGAAGTGGTAAGAAAGAGGTTCCCTACCACTACATTCTCCCCGCTCATGCGCGGCTGCTCCGGTTCATCGGTTCTAAGAATTCCCTCCTTTCGGGCTTTTTCTTGTAATTCAGTCATCTCGCTGAAAATCTATAGGAAAATGTCAATCATAGCGAAGACATCAATATTAAGACATTGATATTGATACGCCAGCGAGCGCCTTGCCGACATCTTTTGTTTCAGTGGCTGACACATTTGAACAACACCTATGATGCTGTTTGTAAGCAGAGATCTTTTTTCCGTACTCGTACCATACATACTTAATGCACAGAGATGGTTATGAAACTCGACAAGTCTTTTTGTTTTATGTTTTTG
>OX421447.1:10216596-10226596 GCA_949126865.1 Montipora capitata
TCGCGCTTCCGTACGATAATAGACATACCGGCAACTGAAACGGCATCTGCTTCAAATAAACGAAACCGGGAACTTCTTCAACTCCCACCGTTTGGGTTGTAACATCTGAAACGATAAGCAGACCAATCATGTCTTACACGGCAGATGTTTCCTTGATTTCCCTCTCAAGTGGGAAGGAAAGAAAATCTTCACCAATCTCCTCGATGTTGGACGAATAATTAAACTCTTAACCGGTTTTCAAAAAACCGCTATAACCAGTTTGAATTTTAACGCCGCCCAATGACGGAAGAGTGTTAATGACGTTGAATTGACATCGCGTCCTCAATCGTGACAGAACATCGAGGAGATCAATGCAGAGGTTTTCTTTCCTTTTTGCTGGAGCAGGGTAGTCATGTCTCACATTCTCTCGAGATCTCTCTCTCTCTCTCGCTCTAGCTCTCTGTGGATTTTATTCATAGTGCTGGTTTGCATGTAACGTCTTGGTGGCAATGTTGGTTGGCAAGAACAATAACCCGTCTCTCCGCTGGGAACTAAACTTTATCGTTATGCAAATTATGCGAAAGGAAATTGCATTGTATGGCTAACCAACATGGCCACCTTGCCACGTGAGTGAAAACCAAGAATTTGCAATTTCATGTACATAATAAAATAATTGAAAAGCTTACCTTCCTCATTAAGTTTGGCTTTTAGGTCATCCGTTTCTCTTTCCTTTCCTTCAGTTTTTACATCAACCATAGCAAATTCCTGTATACAGCAAAACCGTAGATAAGTCAATCTGTATTGACCGAATGCAAGAATGGCCGCCAACAAATTATTCTTTTGTCTTTGTGTTAATTAGCCTAACTAGCCTCGTTTTACAGCCCAAATTCTTTCAATTTTATGCGTGTGAACGAGGCTAGTTAGGCTAATTAACACAAAGACAAAAGAATAATTTGTTGGCGGCCATTTTAGCATTCGGTCAGTAGAATGTACAGCATCAATTGGTGCATGGTTTTCAAGTTACGTCATCGCGGCCATGTTGGTGGACAAAAACAAAAGATCTCTTATTAGCTCCTGCTTTTCGTCCACCGCAATTGTACATTGCAGCGTTGTTACTTGTTTCTCTAGAGATTGGTTGGAAACCAGCTTTAATACGCTTGAACGGCAAGCAGGGGAGGTTCGCATTTAACGCCTCACCAGGGATAAAAAGCAAAGCTGTATAGGAATGTTAAAAATGTGACTATTCTAAATTGCAAAAGAAACACGTTTTAATTATATCAAAATGACAATATCTTGTTCAACTATCAATAGGCAGTTCGTATCGTGGGAAGTCACGGTTCCCCGAAGCAAAGGTTATTAATAAGCGTTGCACCTCAATGAGATTATATACGAACTCAGTCTAGCCTACGACCAGGCTCTTCAAGGAAAAGGAGAGAACATAAGCCTTATTCGTATCGCTTGGAATACAAGAAAACACGCTGATGATATTTACGAGGCTTAGACAGCTGTTGAAGAGGATGTCAAACACTTGGCCACGCGTTCTGTGTCGGTAAATTTCCAATGACTGATGTCAGTCCGTCAGCTTCCGGCAACAGAGAAAGGCGCTCTCATCCGGTCCAGTTCGCCTCCTTCCCGTTTGCCCCTGCGAGCAGGGTAACGAACTCCAAACATTTGCTAAAAAGGAATGGGCTTGATTTCTACAAATAACCCACGTTAACATTTCTTATACCTTATAGTCGTCTGCATTAATGCATGGCAAATGAGAAATATTCGGTTATCGACCTATCGCCAAACAACTCGATGCTTGTCCACTTTTGCGATTCCCGTTATTTTACATCAAGTCCATTCGATTCATTCTTTTGATTGGCAAAGCAAAAAAATATAAATGGAAAATAAAGGCAAACATCCTAACAAAGAAAATTTGCCACTTACCAGATTTGTAACCACAACTGCCACAACAAGGTTCGCGAACACAAACGCACCGATAGCAATGAAGACGAGAAGAAAGAGCCCACCGCTAATATAATAAGTTTCATCGGCAGCCTTGGAAACAAACAAAAAATACATATGGTCAAGCCAATCGGTGGCTAAGATGGGAGCCAGGCAGAGAGTAAGGTACTGAAGCTTCGAAGGAGAGTTTAGCCAGGGTAGGAATTATAGAGGATCATTGGGGGAGGTAACTTTGAGATGAAAAAGGTACTGAGCTCCGTTTTCCGTATCCTAGTCTTCTACAGTTGTTTTCGTTCCACAGAGCATAATACTCATCTTGGCAATCGCCGCGTCCCCCTCCCCCTCCCTCCCCCTCCCTCCCCCGCACACACAGATAAACCTATGCAATTACTACACAAGAAGCATGAAGGAGGGGTTGGTTGATTTATACGAAGCTTCACAAAAAAGGCGCTTCAGTTGAGACCGAGGGTGGCAACCAGGTCCTAGTTGCTTCAAACAAACTCCATGTCAAACGTTGCATGACGTTTTTATACAACCATTTACTAAGATGTGCTTAGGATGTGCATATTGACGGTTACGCGACCAAATACTGAAATTGTTGCACAGATTGAAAGTGCTGGATATACATCTTACTCGATGGTTTAACATATAACACGCGCGGATATTTTGCGAGTTGCGTAGTATTTTTCCGAGCCCCGCAGGGGCGAGCGAAATACGAGCAATGAGCAAAATGTCCGCGAGTTTAGTTTAGAAACGACCTGAAAGTGATGTGATTTCCCGGCGCCAAAAGTTTTATGCCGAGCGACATTTGGCGCACTCATTTCCATATAAGGTCAAACGCAGGTATAACGGCTCATAACCGAGATCGAATGAACCAATGAGAAAGCTAGAATTGCATTATCCGACGTTGAGAATTAAATAATATATGCTAAACAATCGAATAAGAGATTTATTATTCCACTGCAAAAAGGGTGTTATTTTGCTTCAATTTTCTTTGGTAGGACTGTTAAAAAAAAAAAAAGCATTATCTGTCCTTCAGGGCGCGCACGAGCGATGTAAACAGCACAAAAGGCCATCCAAATGTCCTTTACTTGATTGGATAATTCAAGCAGCCTCCGCGTTTTCTTGGGATTTTCAGGAGACAGATACATGTATGTGACAAGCCCGGTTTGTATTTCTTTACTTTCAGTGTGCTCTACCTGAAAAGCCTTGAAAATCTCCATCCATCCATCTTGAGTAAGACACACAAACAGATAAAACATGGCTGAGAACCACTGTCAAGGGCCATGTGTTTATATATACATTTAGGCAAGTTTAAAAGCGGAGCTCCTCAATTATTATATAGTTATGTTTTGGTTTTCATGTATTTTTTTAGCTGGTCTGCTTACTGTAAGAACAGACTGACCTGCTCATTGCTATAAATTAGTCCATTTTCCCGTGATCCTTCTTGCTCTCTTCGTCGTTTTTCGTTACTCGTCGCTTACAGCTATCTACTTTTTTTCTCTTCTTTCCTCATTATTCGACATACTGTACTAAAACTGTTCGCTTGTGCTTTGGTTGTCTTTAAAATTTTTGCCTTTTTCGCTAAAACGCAATGTCACTGAATGCAACACGCTGACCATGCTACATTCCACCAAAAAAGGTAGGTACTTGGTGTATTTTGTCATTTAGTGGTTGTCTATTGCACAAAATTATCTAAACACGGTAAAACCTTCAGGGTTAGGATTAGGGTTAGCGTTAGGGTTAGGTTAGGGTAATTGTCTAATTACTGAATGCTTTATACCTTGTTTAAAAAAATTTGAAACAATAGAAAAAGAGACACCAAGTACCTACCCCCCAATTAAAAAAGAGGGGGCCAACAGTGCGACATTCCGTGTATCGTGAGATGACGTCATAACCAAAACCAAAATTTCTCGTTTCGATGGGTTACCATATTTTCTTCATTTAACTGTGATCTTGTTCTCGTCAGTGCTAAGGTCAACGGCTACAAATACATAATGTCAAAACCACATAACGCACAACAACCCCCGCGGATTAAAAACAGGAATTGCTTTAGAAAAAAATAACGACAGCGAAAAAGGATACAACTGGAAAGGTTTCCAAAGTACACGGGAACAACATCCCTGAAAACCGTGACACCAATGACAGAAAATACCAACATGATAATCACCAAGAGCAGAACAATGTTGGCCATGTCTGTGGAAAGAAAAAATGCCAGTAATTGTCAAAACACTGGTCAGGGCCACCTTTTTTTCAAATTTCTTTAGACCATCAAAGACGCGTGTGAAAAATTACTGACGCAACCTGAACGAAACAAGAGTTTCAATCTGCGGTTACTTTTGCGCACCACTCAACTTAGTATTTCTCTCGATTCTTTGTGCTTTATACTCAAATAAAGTTTCTCATGAAAATCTCTCACTGAGGAGCGGTGGGGTCTTGGTCGTCTTGTGCATCTCCTGTCACTTGTCTGACAGGAACACTCTTTGCACTTTCCACAGAAATGCAGATGCCCTCCATGGTTTCAAATCTAACCATAACTGAAATGAATGGAATCGAAGAGAATATTAGCTGTAAGTGTGGGGCACTTACCAGGAACTGACTGGAGAATTGTCTGCACGACGATCTGTAACCCAGGCAGTGAACTGATGCTTTGAAATGAAATGGAGCAAAGATTGAGGTAGCCGGCAAGTTTGTTAATAAAGACAGCATTCTTCTCCTTTGCATTAATTAATTTGGCCAATCACAGAAGAAGAAGACAAGCAAATGAGCCAATCACACCACAAGCCGCCGCTAAGCGCGGAAAAACAAGTGCGAGCGAATCACGTTTGGTAACGCCTTAAAGGGGCTGTGTCAGGGCAGTGGAGTTTCTTTTTTTGTGACGTTTCACCAAGTACTCAGCCCCACTCGCTATGCAACGTAACTTTAACCAAGAAATGTGATTAAATAAAATAATGAGTTACATATTTCACTTAGAAGAATTTTTAATTGGTCGAAACGTCAAAATGAGAAGGTGCGAGTTTTCGCAGTCATGGACGCAAGTAAAGAAGCCTGAAAATTTCAGGACTTGAACGGGGTTTGAACCCGTGACCTCGCGATACCGGTGCGACGCTCTAACTAACTAAGCTATGAAGCCACTGACGTTGGGAGCAGGTCATTTGTGGGTTCTAATGTTACCGTGAGGAATGAATCAATGAAGGAAATGACATATGAAATGAATTATATACTAAACTGCGGAAATCAATTAAAGCTATGAGTAAAGTTAGTAGTGTTTAAATTAAACCTCGAGATGGCACCGGTAACGTTAACCGTGTAAAAATGCCTTCTCCTCTACCTCCTGAGACTGCGGAAAGCTCTTAGTACTCTAAGAATCCTCAAAACGCCTCTGCTACCTGATCCTGTGCTAAGCACTGTAACACAAAACAGTCTTGAGTGAACATCATGCCAAATATAATTTGATATTATCCGATAAAGGGACACTCACTTTACGGAGTACTGTAATTTGAATCAATGGTTTGGATTGCATTTTTACTTGAAGTTCAAAATATTTCAGAATCGCAAATTGTATTTGTTCAAGTTGTTGTTTAGTGGCGAGGAAAGCAATTCCGTAAAGCTAGTTATTTGCAATGCTCGTTTAATTTCTTCCTACTGCTCATCGGCTACCAACAATAATATTGTCTTCATACTTATCACGGGAAATTATACTGGGATCACCATTTCCATGTGGTTATCCAAACCATGTGAAGGTCTAACTATTTGCAGGAGTTCTAACAAATACACCAGCCCAGGAAACAGCTATTTACAATCTAGTATTGCTCAGAAACCTATCCATAACAGTAACTCTAACCTCACACAAACAGAGTAGCCTTCTTTGCTAACCCAATAAAATAGGAGGTTGTAATTTGGTGTCTTCAGGCAGGTACTTTTCAGTAAGATACTTATGATGGTGTTAATGCTGGGAATAAATCCTAAACCTGCTCTATCATGTTTAAGAGAGTTTTAACTTGACTTGAAATTAATTTGCACCAAGTTCAAACCCTTCCTGAGTTCCTCACAATCTCAAACCACCTCAAACACCTCCTCCTCCCTCCCCTCCCCCCTCCGCATTAATACTAATTCAACTTACAAGGTCCAAGAAGGAGAGCAATAACGATGAAGAAATCCAAGACATTCCAGCCTCTTTTCCAGAACATGAAGAATCCATGATACCACTTGACAAGAATCTCACACACAAAGATGGTCATCAAGCATTGATCAAGCACTGAAAACAAATGGCTGTATTTCTGTTCCTGAAGAAAAGTATTAAAGTGATTAAATTAGTATTGTAATAATAATTATAATATACTCAACAAAATCTCGTGTTTCTGATTGGTCAATGACGATCCCATAAATAGGTCATAGAGTGCAAAACGGAAGTTGTTATGGAAACAAAGCGATGCAGTGAATTTGTTGAGTATATAATAAATAAATTATTGCAAACACCAGAAGAACAGTGCACTGAAAATACTATTTTTCTATTTTCGCATTCCCCATAATACACTTTGTTTGTCCTCTCACATTTTGCATAAACCATTGTTTTCAAATGCTCTTGGGACACTGCATATTCCCAAGAGCATTTGAAAACAGTCAATGGTTTACGCAACATTTGGGGGCAAATAAATATTATAATATCTTATTAGATGTTTTGGTGTGTAGTATCGCTGAGTATTTTTACGAGTTGTGCTGTAGAACTACTCAGCGATACCACACACCAAAACATCTAATAAGCTTATTATCCAACTTTTTTGCACTAAGTTTTTAGCAAATGAATTGTAAACAACCGAGGACGTGTGACAGATTTGCGCGTGCAGGGCAACGTCAATACAATACATACCCATAGGGGCTTTTCATGGCCAATGAAACACAACGAAAAGACGGAACAGATTAACAACAACAACTGTTAAGAATCCCAACGGGCCGGAGCCGCAAACCAGTTGGCTATTTACAAGTGCAGCTGGAAAGTTGAACCAGGGACTACCAGGAACAAATTCAACGAGTGGTCAGAGCGGGTCTTGAACCCGGATTCTCCGGATCTCAAGGCAAGCGCCCTAACCACTGGGCCACACCGGTTCTCTACTGTACAACAACTAAGTTCATCATATCACAAGGACTGGGAACTACCAACTTCACGAATTTGATTGGCTAAAATCGATATTGACTGTCCCATCTAGACCGGCGTCTACACCGGTAATGTTTCGCGGTGAAACAGCTGCAAACTAAAATGCAACAATATTGAGTATTTTCTTCTACCAACCAATACCAACTAATAGTGCTCTAGTAGCGTAGCCAATTAAAATGCAGGATTTGAGTTAGTCCACTGATTGGGTGATACTAAGAACTGATAGCCTGTGTCCGGCGAGCCAATGAAAATGCTGGAAGTCTGATATCCATAGTTCAGTTCTTAATAATAATTATTATCCCTGGTGGAAACAATTAGCCAGTATAGTCAGCTGTATAGTAGTACCCGTTTACTCGGCCAGTAGAGCGTTTTCACATGACGTCAAGCAGGCCATATTGGTGTTCCAAAACAAAGAAATGGCGGCCATGATGGTGTACCAAACTAATCCTCCGGGAATCGAACTCTATTTTTATGCAAATACTTTCTTTTGTTTTGGTAATCCAATATGGTTGCTGGTCACGTGAGTGAAAACGCTCCATTGATCCCTGAGAGTGAGAATTATAGATTTTACTCTTTCTAACACCAGATGACTTTACTCGTCACTGGGAGGAGGGGGGAGGCGTTTGATGGGTTAAACAAAATTTTACTTTTGCAAAAACTGACCATGCTTTGCACTTTACTTAGGGCGCTTTCCTTTTATCAGAACTGTCAGGTCAGACCCCGTCAGTTTGCAAAGAAAACGCAACAATTTAAAGGAAAACTTGCATGATAATCCCTTGTATTCTTCCGGAGGAGCGTATATCATCATCGAAGCGTGTTAATTTGAAAGAGTTGCAGAGTTATTCCTGCCAAATGCCCTGTCTGGCCGATCAATTCTGTCAAATGGAAAGCGCTCTTAGTTTCCTGAAAGAACTGGTCTGGCCGGCCAGTTCTGACAAAAAGAAAGCGCCCTTAGTTAGCATATATCTTTTACTCCGGCTTCTTTAACAATTATTCGCCGAAGGCAAAGTGATTATCGGTGAATATTCACCGAGACAAAGTCGAGGTGAATATTCACCGATAATCACTTCGCCTTCGGCGAATAATTGTTTTAGTATAAATACACAGGTGATTATTTCAAAAAAGAGAAAAAAAAAAACATTTCAACGCGAAATCATCTTCACTTACAGTGGCAAAACGACTACTGGCAGCCATTTTGTCCGTCGAGGTGATTATCGGCTGATAATCCGAGATAGCGAGCCAATGAGAGCGCGCGATTTTGTATAATCACCTGTGTGTTTATACTAAAATCATTTAATCCGTCATGTAGTTTTCTTATTCCATTCGTTACTACATTCACCTAAAGAAAAAAGTCTCTTTTTTCCTTCTGATTCTTTTTCGCTTTCACTTTTGTTTAACTATTTTTACTGACCCGCCTACAGACGTCATAGATTAGCTGAAGCTATTTGCGGGTCAGACCTGTATGCTTGTATTGTTGTTGATGCAAACCTTATCCACCTTTCAGATCATCAACTGTACCGAAACTGCAGATCAGTGCACATACTTACAAGGTCATGATTGGTCTCAACAGCAATCAGAACACTGTTGAACATTATAACACATAGGATTCCAGTTCTGAACACAGTGTTGGACAAAAATTGGCCCAGTAGCTCATTAGATGCATACTCTTCAATGGCTTCATCATCCAAATCAACAATGTCCCACATGTTTTCCTCTTCTTTCTCTTTTGACATCAAGAGCTCCTCTTTCTAAAGGAAAAAACAAAGACGTCATTTTTGGAACCCAGCACTGTGCTGTTTCTGATATTGTAGAGAAAAATAACCATGGATTTGTTGAAACGCAGTGGTACCCTACAATAAAGTATAAATCGTCAAAGTATACAATCATGGTGATTGGGTCTTGCCGAAGACCACATGCAGTCATTTGCATAATAGTTCTCAGATTGGCAAATGTCAAAACGACCACAAGAAGTGAGCACGGAATGGTATGTACCATAACCCTATCAGACCCTCTCCCTCTTCTGGAAGAGGGCAAACTGTCCAAACATCAATCATTTCTTAATATAGAACTAAGCCAAATTAAATTCAAGGAATTTGAGCAAAGCATCCATTTTGAACAACTACAATATCATGGTGTATTTCACACTAGCAATCCGTACATAAGTCATACGTAAAAGCAGCTGGTCACTTTCAAAATATGGAGACAGACAGACCATCATTTAATAACCAAGAGAGGAACACAAACACATTTGCAGAACCAGGCCCACAAGTAGAATGTAGGCGAATCTTGACGTCAATATTTTCATTTTGTCTCATCAACATACGAGTTTGCTGAAAGAAGGCATCATGTTATTCAAATTGACTTCAAAAGGTTAAAGGACGTGTTAAACTTAGTTGAATTCCCAATTTTAAACCTTTTGGGTTTGATAACGAGCGAGCTATTAGCCATCAAATACCGATAAATTCTTGGGTGGCAAAAGCGCTTAAAAGCCCTTACATTCTTCGTAAAATTTCTAACTTTAAAAGCGTCATTACTCGGAGATTGTCTGGTAAATTGCGCTCAAAGTTAAGAGAAAGCGCATTATGCAATGCACTTTCAATATTCAGTACTGGTTTTTTGGCTGATAGATTCAGTAGCAAACGATGGGCTTATGCTAATGAGACAAAAATGTACTGAACAAAGATTCCCCCATATGCGCTTACTACAGCAGCCTCAACAGAAAAGATATTTTTTCATCTTAGTTTATATAAGTTCTTAAAAGGATAACTTTAAGTTACCTCATTTTGAATTGCGTGAAACACTGCTTTAAATTCTTTCTCACTACAAATAGAAAACAGTGTTCTTTTTATTATCACAATTAGTTTACTTACTTGCATGGTTCTGAATCTTTCATATAAGAAATAACGGACTGAGATA
>OX421447.1:10231596-10264096 GCA_949126865.1 Montipora capitata
TGGTATATCGCACAGACAAAAAAATTTCTGTGTGAGCGCTTTGTACCGCCGAGTGTTTCCGGTCACACTGCGCCTCTTGGACTCAAATCATCGATAATGGATAAATATACATTTTATTGCTTTTCGAAAGCCGTATTAACACTAGACTTAAACAGAAAAGGCAAAAAAGTCTGTTAAAAGCTCTGCGTGTGAGAAATACTTTCTGTTTTTGAGAACTGCGCATATCATCGCATGAAGTCACAAATTTTGAGGTTGCCCATTCAAAGAATCGTGTCTTTATGCTCTTCACACCAGGGGTCAAATTTTAAATCATGCCCGCCCATTATGCATTGCATTATCGACGCTTTATAGTTTTGTCCAATCAGCGACCAGGGATGCTCAATTAGTATTTTCGCGTCACTTGAATAACGACATCACAGCACTCAGTTCCTTGTTCTACATTGTGGTGTACTCAGCCTTTTCGGAAAGCAAAAATGGAAGTCGTGCCTCTCTTGGTATTCGCTTGTATGGCCGTTTGCTTCGTACCACAAGGTAAGTCAATTCGCAAAATTTAACTCAAAATCGCGAAAGTATTAAAGAAAATACTTGTTCAGTTGGGAGTTCAATTCAAAATTATGACAACTATAAGGTACGAGGTCAAAACGATTGCAAATGGGCCGCGATCAACGCTATTTACACAAATCAGCTTTACTAGAAACAGCGAAGTAACTGCAGAATTTTCAGCAGCTTTCTGTAGACGGTGATAACAGCGTCTTACACTATACGTTCTTGGAGCGTCGATCTCTTGATAAATGACCAGGGAAAGCTCTTCGCGACCACGTGGATATGTAGACATAGGAAAGGAAAGGAAAGGAAAGGAACTTTATTTAAGTGTCTAGTCGTTCTAGCGCTGGAGCACTAATTGGGGACACTGTAAACTGAAATTAACAATTAACTCAAATCAAGTCAAATGTTGGTTTTTGAGGAGAGGGGAAACCAGAGTACCCGGAGAAAACCTCTCGGAGGAGAGTAGAGAACCAACAAACTCAACCCACATATGACGCCGCTTCTGGGAATCGAACTCGGGCCACATTGGTGGGAAGCGAGTGCTCTTTGTAACGTCCAAAGTGTAAGGACGGCTCTCTCTATCATTTCGTGGCTTATTCACGTACACTTATTTGCATTATTTGTATCGCACGAAGTATCGCACTAGTCTCCAAATATTGAATTATAGCTCAGTATTAAAAAGTCGTATGTTCAACTTTGGTGAAGGAGCGCTCGGATTTTTTACACGAGAGGGCCGGCTAACACGGTGAGAACAAAGAATGGAGTGAAGGGCGAACGACTCGGAAATCAATAGAAAAGAAAGGAAAAGCAGCAATCTCGAAAGCAAAACCGGAGAAAACTTAGCAATGAGATATCACTGTAAAGGCAAATGGCGATCATATTACTATCGCTGCAAGCTGTCAAAAATATGTCCCCAGAACTTTGTTAAAAACTTGGGTTTTCAAAAGACAACTTATAACCGACGATTCTTCTTTCCAAAAACCTTTGTAATTCTTTTCTCTTCATTGAATTTGATCGGTTAATTTCATGAGTGAAGGCTCCGCCCTGAAGTCGGGCGCGACAACTCCCACACAAATGTTGAGCAGATGCCGGCGGGTCTAAAACACAGGTCACATTCCACAGGTCACTCGTTGCAGGTCGTTGTTTTAGCTTTTTGGAAGTACAGTAATCAAAAACCCTCAAGTTGGCTAACCCCAGGCCTAAAAACCAACCTCAGTATACCGGACTAAAATGGCGGAGGACAAAAGAATCATTGTTATTCCGATCAGGCCTTGCTAATTTATAGGTATTTTTTTGTTCGCTTTGTTCTTTTGTTTCATGGACATTAATTATTTCGGATTCGGTATATGAAAGATGAGCCAGAAAATGTACGAGCTGGGAAAACAAAATTAACTGTTACGGTTTTATGATAGCCTCCCTCAGTTTGAGTGACTTTTTTAAAAAATCAGACTTAAAGAGTGTGTGCAGATGGACCACATTTATTAAGCCAAGTGAAACAATAGCGCTTTGCACTAAGGACGTCATGAAATTATAGACCCCCAAGTGACTCAGACAAACAAAGTTCAGTCTGTAAGAGTCACAAGGGAAATGAGGCATAATATTCGCTTCATTTTCTTCGGTTTTAAGCGGCGTCGACCTTGTTCTTGGCTCTATTCTCGAGAGAGAACCAGAACAATACACAATTGAGCAGCTAGAACGGTGTTTAAAGTGTATGGGGTTGAAACTGACGGGCAAACGTGGCGACCTTTTTTATTTTAAACGAGTGAGGGTCGGTATAAGGTCGTGGAAACAGTGGAAGTGACCACCCGCTTGATCCGAGCATCGATAATGGCCCTTGGTCTGCGGCGAAAATACAAAAAAAGGTTCGATGTTGGAAGGAAATGGTACCATAGTGCACGTTCTGTTCTCCATTCTACTCCGTCGACATGTTGGAAAAGTGATGATGGGCCTACGCTACTCCTGCTGTTCGCAAATGGTTGTCTGTTTTGCTCTGACTAAGATATCTTTCATGGATTTTTTTTGCGATATACTACGTAGTATGAGGGGTGTGTTAAATATTTCTCTTTATGTGGGTAATTTTCCATCAGTTGCCATTTCCTCGTGAGCGGAGTGGTATTTTGTGACAAAAGTAAGAATTGTGTTAAATGTGCGTTTTCATCTCTTAGTGCATGACCTCTTTTTGTTGGAGAATTTCAGTTCAGAGGGATGCCTTTTAACACTGCTCTCTGAGGATCCTCTATTTTTATGGCGTATTTCATAGTCTCGTGCGTTTTTCAAAACTAGAATGTGAAAAATTGGTTATTCGAGGCGGTAAATTGCTTTCCCTTTTATGAACCTTCTTGTTACTCATGGTGGACATAGGAAATTCTGCTGTGGGATCTTTCATAGAGCACAAATATATGTATTTCACAGTTAAGAGTTCCCGGGTTCAATCGATTAGCCAAGGCTTACATTTCTCGATGTCTTACGATGGTTTTGGCAGCGGTATGAAGACTTTCTCTCCTGTTTCCTGCTACTCTTTGAGAGATTTCGGCAATTTATGGTCATTTATCTGGGTACTGTTGGTCCGATTTACATCAACAGGGTTTAGTACTAAACATTCTACCTCCTTTTTTAGAAACCAACTCCACAGATTAAAATTATTATTCTTCTTTTTTCCTTCACTATTGCTTACCTCAATCATACATTTCCTTTCAGAAGATCGAAATGTTTGTCTGAGTCTACGCGGGGGGGGGGGGGGGGGGGGTCTATTTTTAGTAAAAGTGCAAAGCGCTATTATTATGTTTACACCATCTTACTACTTGAATTAGAATTTTGTATTTTGCCGGTGTAAAATCACCGTCTTCGAGAAATTCCCGAAGACATACTGTACGGGAGGCCACGCCGGAAAATCCTATACCATTCTATCTACCGTTTTAAAGCCTGCTCACCGGCTTACTCGTGCTAGGCGGGCGTTTCTCGAAAGTCTCGAAACTTTTCGGGTGTATCTCGGGTGACATAAAACGCTTTGTCTCTTCAAGAGGAAGACGTTTCTGGTCATGATGCTTTGCAATCCTTTTGTTTTCACTGGTCTCATAAACATGTTCAAAGATCAATTTTTCGGAAGCAGCAGATCATAATTTCACGAATTGCTTTCGGGCCCCGAAAGGGTTTCGGGACATTGAGAAACGCAAGCCAGGGTTTAGACCCGACCTCTGTATTGACCAGATGCTGCGTTATGGTACTTAGTGAGAATTATTACCTAACTATAAACTGGGAAAGAGGTTGTCTTTAGTTTTCGGTGGTGAGGTGGGGTGAGTGAAAGAGATCCTATTTTGGTGATTATAATGAGTTTTTTTCCTACAAAAAACGAAATTGACATTGCAAGCTTTTTGCCGCCTGAGCTTCTCATGTTACTCTCCAGCAAATTCTGTGGTGAGAAACCTGTGTTCGATGGTAGCAAGTCTTAACCACCAACCCTATTTACTTTACAGTGAACTCTCTCCAGTGTTTCATGTGCGGTGATGTAGGGTCACCCTGTGGTGCTGCTAACACTTCCAGCAGAGTGTGTGAAGGAGTGGAAAATCGTTGCGTGACACTTGTCATGAAACAAGGCCAAATGACCAACACTATGAAGAACTGCACTAATTCGATGGGATGCCCAGCATCGAGCCCAGGCAATTGTAAGTAAAACCATAATATAAACCCTCTGCACTACGTCACTTGGCAATGCAATCCAACAACTGTTAAGAATCCCAGCTGGCCGTAGGTAAACCAGTTGGCTATTTACAAGTGCGGCCGAGAACCAGGGACTACCTGGAACAAATTCAACGAGTGGTCAGAACGGGTCTCGAATCCGGGATCTCAAGGCAAGCGTCTTAACCTTAACCACTGGCCGCACTGCCTCCAATGATTTTTTAACTCGCCACAATGAAATGCAAATTACATGGACAAATGGGTTGATGGGTTGGAAACACTGTCAGCGATAGATCCAATTACTTTATGCAATGCATCAAAACTCCCCCTTCTATTACCACGTTATGCCTCCGACAGACCACCTCTAAGATTTGGGGTGCGTTCGATTGACCCTATTCTGGAATAAGAATACGTGGTGTAATGATTTAAAATGGTATATCTGGCGTTTTGAAGCAACAACAATAATTAAGATATGTCTAAAATAGCATTTTAGCAGGTGTTTGACAATTTGAAATTGAATCTCCGTAAAAACGAAGGATTTCAAACTTCTATTCCATGTTTTCCTATACCGTCAATTGAAGGCACTCTTAGTCAAATTCCGTTTTATCGGGGCCACTTATGGTAATCAGAAATTTGAAACAATTAGTAGCTATCAAAATAGACCGCCACAGAGACTGCGCGTATTTCGGAACCAGCCAAAGGTCGTTACTCTTGGTGCTGATAGAAAGAATCGCGGCCTCTGGGGACGAGAATGAACGAAGCCCTGGTGGCGTTGGTTTCTGCTTGGATAGGTGACAGGTTACAGAACTACGTTTTGTCGACTTTTTTTCATCAATTTTTAAATTTTGTTCCCGTAGTTTACCAAATTCACGCCAGAAACCCAATCTGTCAGAATCCCACAAGAACGTTCCCATTGGGCGTCTTGCACTATTCTTTCCCGAATGGAAATAAATACTCTGTAACTGTTTAGTTGTGTTTATTATTATATGGCTTGTGTTTGTAGCCGATATAACGCGCGCTCTGATTGGTTAATTGTGACTGAATTGTAGGGCATTATTCTCCCGTAATGCCCACGGGCCGATTACGGGCTTGCAAAAACAAAGCAAAAGGTAATTAGAAAGCCATATAATAAACTACTTACTAACCGAGCTAGCTCGAGCCGTACTGGGGAATATTGGCCCTCGGTCGTTTTTGTACGGACCTCGCTGCGCTCGGTCCGCACTGCCACGACCTCGGACCAATATTCCCCAGACAAGTACGGCCCTCGCACTCGGTTAGTAAGAAGTTATTATTGAACAGTACACCATCAAAATTTGCAGACAGTGGTTTAGAACTGATACGGTATGTGTTTTTCGGGTAAACGTTATCACCGCTAGTAATGCAGTACACTAGTGTGGCAAATCGTAGCTCACGTAAAATCTGAAACATTTTAAATTGCAGTTTGTTTTCAAATGGGACTCTCACCGCCAAACTGCACATTCACGTGCTGTGAGGGAGATTTATGCAACGGCCCTAGTGGCAGCTCCACACCACCACCAACAGAAACACCAACGACTGGGTCTCAAGTATCTTCAGAATCCACAACTCCAACGGATGGCGTAGCAGAATTCACAGTAACATTCAGCGTCGTAATCCTCAGTGTACTGATAGCGAAAGTTATCTAACTTTTGTTGTTCTCCCGGTTAAATAATTTCAGTTTTGCTTTTGGAATATCTTTGATATGCAAGAGACAAAAAAATAATAAATAGAAATTGATTTGAATTTTGACAGCACTTGGTCGATTTCATTTTCAGGGTCTCTCGTTCCCAAGTTAGTGATACACAAGAACCTGGTTTCTTCTTGCGCGATGAGCGCGAGTTACTTGCACAAATGCAGTAGCGTTTGAACATTAGGGCGGTTTTCAAATGAGTGTCGTAAAGCCAAAGCCAAAGTAATCACTTTGGCCAATCAAAAAGGACGTAGACAATCCAGTAAACCAATCAAAAGTAATTACACGTAGCCGACACAAAGCGCGGGAATATGTGCACGCGCAGCCACAATTGGTTTTGGTCAACTTCTGATTAGTTGAAAAAATGGCGCGAGAACTTTGAACCAATCACTGAGTGAAGTAATGCAAAACCAATACAATTCGCTAATTACTTTCGACACTAAATTGAAAACCGCTCTACTTTCTTCTGTTGGGACAAAAATACTAATAACAAGCAAACATCAGATCTGCGTGTATTGATTTTGCTTCCTGGGCATCGGGCTGCCATGCGGGAAGTTGTGAGTTCGACTCCGGCCGGACCAGCGTTTGAACGATTTACGAGTCCTAAGCTCCTCGTGGGGTAAATAAATTGTGACTATGATTTTGACTATTATTGCACAAGCCAGAAGCAACCTTAAGCTGTGAAGAGTTCGTATAAATATTTCTTTCGTGTGGGACTCGGTGGAGTCGTATGGTTTCCGAAGCTGTGCGTGTGCGTGAACACCGCATTCTCCTTTTGACACTTACAAAATTGTCTAATTATCCAAAGTCTATTTTGTCCTCTCTGCTTCACTATCAAGCTGAATATTGATATTTCGAAAATCGCCTATTAAACAAAAATCCAGGTTTTCGTTTCAAAGGCCGTGAATTTGGTTGCCCTGACAAATGCTTGGTTGGCCATTAGGAAACCCCCTAAGATTGAATGCATGCCGTGTTGAGATACAGTCGAACCTCCACTAACGAACGGACAGCTCCTGTAAGCGGACACCAAACCGCGGTCCAGGCGATTTCTCCTCTAAAACACTACATATTTAACCTCGCGTAAGCGGACTTCTCTCGTAAGCGGAGACGTACATCTATTCAGGGTCCACAGGGTTTAACATTTCCTCCTGTAGGCGCATAGTAAACAATTTCAAGAAAATTTCTAACGAAATGGGCTCGATTTTAATGGTTTAAGCGTACACTGTCCCAGACAAAACATAGTCATTTCGATTACAGTTAGCTTTTTTTTATTACAGTACATCAAAGTTTTTCTTTTTAAACTTTTCTTCAAGCCAGTCGTAGGTGCGCGCATAGTAAACTATATCAACAAAATTATAACGAAATGGGTTCGATTTTAATGGTTTAATCGTACACTGTTCCGGACAAAACATAGTCATTTCGATTACAATTAACTGATTGCAGTGTAATGTGAAGTACTTGTTTTTCTATACCATATGAACCATGTGGGCGTTAGCCCTACTAATGGAAATGGGCCCACACAAGGACAGAGAAAAATCCTGACCAGGGTGGAGTTTGAACCCACGACCTTCGGATTAGATCACCGCTGCTCTACCGACTGAGCTACAAGGTCAGACGGGAGCAGGCCGTGGGAACCGAAGATGTTAAAGTCACGGCAATGAACATGTACAAGTACAAGGAAGGATTACGTTTTTGCAAACGTTGGCCGTGTAGCACAATATTTGAACAGACTTATCTGATTAGAGTGTAATGTGAAGTGCTAGTTTTCTACCCCATATGGACCATGCAACAATTAGATTTTTACAATTAGCAATTAATACATCAAAGTTTTCCTTTTTAAACTTTTCTTCAAGCCATATATCGTATCATATCATATATCTTTATTTACCCTCGGATTTTAGAGTAGCTTGGTGTAGCTAATATCTCCGAGCATTTACCCTCCCAACCATGATACACCACAAAGTTTTCCTTTTTAAACTTTTCTTTAAGCCAGTCGCACGAAAATTTGTCTCCTTGAAATTTAAACTCGCAAGGCAATTCCACACCAGCGCCTCTCACAGTTCATTCGCTTTCCCGTAATAAGAACATTTGCAGAGTTAGACGCAGGCTTCAGGAATTTCGTCACCCAATGTCAAACATATTCTAATGAACAAATGGCATCTTATACAAAACGATCCCTTCCTAAGAGAAATTTTTAAAACCCTCCCTTAATTTCATATAGAAAAGGGAGGTCTTTGAAGATGTACTTGTCAGAGCAAAGATCTGAGGCCTTTGAATTCCCTATGTTGACCAATAAGAGTCGTGTTTGGCCTGTCTATACCTTGAAACACAATAACAAGTTGTCTTCATTGACTTGTTGTGGTGTATTATATGCCCTCTATTGCACTTTTTTTTTTCAACTTCCCATAAGCGGACACTTAAGCCTGGTTTCCATATGATCTGCAACGGTCTGCGATCGGTCTGCGACACGGTCGTAATGTTCGGGAAAAGCCTGGTTTTCATATGATCTGCGACGAGCGGGAGCTGTCTGCGTCGGTCTTATCGCAGACCATCGTACACACCGCAAGTAAATGTTTCCATTTAAATTTGAAGCGATCGCAGACAAGCGTACCACTAATACTCTGCGAAGCGAGGAGAAAAAGGCGCGCACTTATTTCAAGTCTGATTGGACGTGTTTCAAGGCGAACATTTCAAGGCGAACATTGTCAACAAGTTTCAAGGCGAACATTGTCTTCATTGACTTGTTGTGGTGTATTATATGCCCTCTATTGCACTTTTTTTTTTCAACTTCCCATAAGTGGACACTTAAGCCTGGTTTCCATATGATCTGCAACGGTCTGCGATCGGTCTGCGACACGGTCGTAATGTTCGGGAAAAGCCTGGTTTTCATATGATCTGCGACGAGCGGGAGCTGTCTGCGTCGGTCTTATCGCAGACCATCGTACACACCGCAAGTAAATGTTTCCATTTAAATTTGAAGCGATCGCAGACAAGCGTACCACTAATACTCTGCGAAGCGAGGAGAAAAAGGCGCGCACTTATTTCAAGTCTGATTGGACGTGTTTCAAGGCGAACAATAGTGCGTCGCCGGTAGGACACAGATCAACTCAGACACACGCTTCCATTTTAAAAATGACTCAATCGGAAGCGTCGTAACGGGTGGGAAAGTAGAACTAGATTCAACTTTCACGATCATCGAGACCGCCGCAGACGCCGGAGGCGAATGTTTCCATATGTCTGCGACGTGACGCAGACCGATCGCTGACTGTTGCAGATTATATGGAAACCCGGCTAAAGTAGAACTAGATTCAACGATCATTACGACCGTGCCGCAGAGCGATCGCAGACCGTTGCAGATCATATGGAAACCAGGATTTTCCCGACCATTACGACCGTGTCGCAGACTGATCGCAGACCGTTGCAGATCATATGGAAACCAGGCTTAACCCTTGGTCCCGAGGGTGTCCACTCACGGAAGGTTAGACTGTATCCAAAAGCTCTTAGTGTGCACCTGTGGCTGGCTGTTCGAGGAAATCAGGATTTAAGTTGGCAATGGCGTCTGCGACCTACATGTTTTACATTTTCCTATTTGACAATGTTTGGCAAAAGCTTCAGTTATTCAAAACACGGGAAAATGCTCAGCTGCGGCAAATTAATTATTAACTTCACAGTACTATTTGACATTCGACAAATAAGTTGGGCGTTCCTCATGATTAAATCATTTTAACATTTTTGCTGGGTTGTCTGTAGTTGTTTTTCCTCAGGCAACCACAGGCTCCCATACAAACTGTGTGAGAAAAATTTGATAACATTGTACTCCTACAACTCAATAAATGTATTTTTACGTGAGGTGCTGTTTGTGGTCATCCTTGTGGCTGAAAACGACAAATTTTAAAACAATTTGAAGGATTTCGTGTTCGATGTTTACCTGAGCGCACCAACAGAAGGCAAGGGAGGAAAGCTCGATTTCGGGCCGGTCCAGCGCCGAGACGATTTGAAACGACAAATTCTCATCATACCGTCAGGTTTCAAACCGCGTATCAGACAAGCTGAAAGCCGAAGGTTTCGTCTCATACCATTACATTGTGAATATGTCCAAACTCGAAACGCTTGATCTCAAATAATATCGACTCATCCAGCAATCGAAGCACGGACGAACCGGAGCTACACTTTCGTGGTTGTTTCTGATTGGAGCATCCCATCCCACGGGGCCAACTCTCAGTTGTCATCCAATCAGAAACAACCAGCCTGCACAGTTTGATAAAATAATATGAAAGGTTTGTATGGGCTCCCTGTGGGACAACCAGGCTTTATTTAGTAACTGGTCACCCTGTAAACTTAGAAAATTAAACAAGGCTTACCCGTAAGGTGAAGTTTGATTGGAATTCTGAGTCATTGGTCAGGAACGTAGGAGTCACGTGAGATAGAGCGCGCGAAACCAGAGCTTGCAGTCTTTAAAGAAGAGATTGTGAATTGCCACACAAGGTTATAAAAGTTTATTAACTTTGAAGACCCCTAATTACAAAGAAATATTAATTACGTACACAACTCGCATTTAGCACAGGTTAATCGAGGCGAGTTGTACCTACATAACGTGAAGTCAGGTGGGTGAACACTCACTTATAATGAGTTTAGAGGGCGAGGACGTGACTTCTACGTTCCTGACCAATGACTCATAGAATTCCAATCAAACTTCACCTTACAGGTAAGCCTTGTTTAATTTTCTAATTCTATTTCGTCATTGGTCTACGTCACTACAAAGTCACGTGTGGCAATGAAACAATTGTACGCCAAAATATAACATTTTATTGAGAAAAACTATGGGATACAAATTGTTCCCAAATTCTCATTACAACTTAAGGGCCTGTTGTAAAACTTCCGAAAAGTAGACTCTTTTGCCCATCCTGCAGCCTTCATTACAGTGTACAATGACTTGTTGTTAGCGTATGCTGCTGATGTAGAATGAGTACTGTGTGTTCCATAAACAGATACATTTATACTTGATCTTGACAGAAAAAAACTTTTATCCATCTACTATCCAAGTGCTTGTGAATTGGTTTAAATGGTTTAACATTAACATAAAGGTATAAGCCACAACTGATTCTCACCATTATGCCCAACTTCTGAAGCTAAAAGAGCCATTGTTTAATTAAGGCATCTTACAACACATAAGGCACTATCTGGAGAGTAGGTTTTAAAAACTAGTGGTTCCTGGTGCTTTCCAGGTTTAGATGTTTTCAGTAACGTGTATATCTGAAACAATACATGATCATCACTCGTATTCATATAATTTTAAGGCTGTGAATTGTCTGACAAACTTGCCAAGAAAGTAACATTGTTAACAATATCACATTTCAGGGTAACGGGTCCTCGAGACTCGTTTCTTCGTTATCACCCTGTCATTTTATGCATTATAGCACATCATCAATGTTCCATATCGTTCTTAATAATGAGGCAATGTGGGCCTTGACTGGAATAAACCTTTTAAGAATCTTGTTACTGGAGGATGATGGCCAAATGAGTGTTAATTGTACTATAAGAACATCCATCCTTGTACAGTGTATAAAGAAAATCAATTGATACCATCTGCTACAGTAGCCGAAACGGGGTTAATTTTCCACCCCGACAAGTGGCATGCAAAGGGCTGGAGTTGTTTGTGAAGTGGATGCGGTATTTCTGCATGCGCTGGTAAAAAAACAATATTTGAGCCTTCCATGGCCGGTAACGATAGTGGAAAAATCAATTAACATGGACATAAGATATGGCCACCAAGTTTGAGTTGGCCGGTTGGGAACAACTAGTATGCCAGTTGCTTCATCACTGTATATATTATGGAAGGCTCTTGGAATAATACAGAAAGGTGGAAATGGGTAAAAGGATCCAGGATCAGGTCTACATGAGACATATTTCTCAACCTGAATTTTTTTAAGTCTAGAGGCAAACAGATGGATATTAGTCTAATTCCAAATCAGTTCATTACCTCCATGTAGAGAGACCTATCAAGACACCTCTGTTTCCTTCCGTGATAACCGGGATTCTTTATCAGCTTCAGTATTTGATTTCCCTGGAATATGTGTACCGGTAACTGGGAGCCAAACTTTGCGCTGGATACACCATTCCCATATCTCCTTAACTAGATTACTGTTTGCAAAGAAATGACAGGTGCAACAGCTGTAGTGTTATCAACCATGAGGTTAATATGCTTCCCTGATAGTTGGTCAGGAAATTACTTTAATGCAAACAGGGCAGCAAGTATTTCCAAATAATTAATATCATGCTGAGCTTCTTCTGAAGTCCACTTCCCCCCTGTTGAGTGACCATCAACACGTACTCCCCAAACAATCAGAGATCATGCATCTGTGGTCACTGTTAACGTTACTGTAGGTTGTCTCCATAGTTAATTACATTCTATGCCCTTGGGAGAGACTTATCCACCAGTTTTTGTCTGACATGGCCTCAAAGCTAAGGAACAATAAGCTTAAGAACATATATATAAAGTAAAATAAGCACTCCGAGCAGTTAGCGACAGCTATTCGAGGCGAACAGTGGTTTTAACGAATATTCCCTTTGTTAACTTTCAAAGCTAGGAATTTCTCCATTTCAAGTGTTCTAGAATGCAGAGGCCCATATATAACCCCAGGAAACTGGAAGGACTGCCGCTACTTCCGTTAGTGCATGGGTGCAGGGTTTTAACAGTTGTAGACAAGCATCATTTACCTTTTGAGCCCCATATGGAGTTAGTGTGATGGTCATGTGGTTTGAATTTAAGATAAACCTTTGGAATACAATTTCCTGAGTAGGGATTAGAACAGATTTTCCTAGGTTTACAACAAATCCAAGTCTATCCAAAAGAAACAATGTTTCTACAACATTGTTGACGCAGCCATTACAGTCATCTGCTGCAAGCCAAGTATCATCTAGATATGCGACTGAGACATGACCTTGTTGACTTACACGTAAGTGTGAAAACACAGGCGTCAACAATTTGGTAAATTTTCTTGGACATTGTGTCAAGCCATTAGGAAAAACATTTATACAACTGCCTCATCCAGCAAAATGTCAGATATTTTTTTATAAAATGGGTGTATGAGGATGAGAACAATATCTCCTTCCTTTACGTTTCTTGCTGAGGTATGCCACTTCTTTCTTACAATTAAACTTTGGAAGTAATCAGTAGTCCATTTCTTCCAGAATCTATTTATTATTCCTTTTACAAATTCGAATCTGACGTAGATTTGAGGTTTCCTTAAATGGTCCACCTGGAATTCTGGGACTTGATCTTTCAAGTAGTACGTCATTTGGGATAGATAAGTTCCATCATCTGGCGACGTAGGGTGACGACCTATTGGTTTTTCATTTACCAAACTGGCAACTTCAAAACAAACTGTAATTCTGAAAATGTTAGAATGTTGTCGCCGATCGTCAGTTTCAATGTTCGTTTAATTGTTTTAATGAGGGCCTCTGAATTACCATTTTTCCATGGTGCGTCTACAGGAGTAAATTTCCACTGAAATCCTTCCAGCACACCAAATGCTTCCAACTCCTTTTGATTCCAACTCTTTGTTACATTTAAGAGCTCACTGCTTGAAGCTACAAATTGAGGGCCATTATCCTAGACTAGTAGAGCTTCGACGGATATATTCGTAAAGATACAAATCTTCTCAGTACCATAAGGAATTTCTGGCTCTGTACTATAATTAGATGCGATATCTACGTATACAGCTCTGGACGCTAGACAGTTGAAAATGACTCCATATGTTTTGCCAAAAGTTCGCTTTTTCAATCATCTCGGATATTAAACGGTCCGAATAAATCGATAGCGATAGAGTTCCACGGAGGGGCTGGCTTTAAGCGCTCTTCTGAAAGTTGTCCCATTATTTGTTCACTTGGTTTCTTTTCTATCTTTCTACATGTAATGCACTGAGACTTTATTGACTTACCCAGCTTGTGAAGTTTAACGATCCAATATTTAGCGCGAAGCTTGCTGGCTGTTGCCCAGACTCCAAGATGTCCAATGCCGTGTACATATTCAGTGTAGAGGCGAGAAAAGTGATGACTGTAGGGTAGTAATATAATTTCGCACTTATTATAGCTCATTTCAACCCAGTTCTGTACGCGATGACCAACAACATATATACCATGGACATAAACGTTTGTATCCTCCTTTCTTGATGTCATTTTCCATTTCGATTTGCGTTCCACGTCATACTGTAGATTAAAGGTGCTGCGACATTTTTAAATGTTACTTTGGGTTTTCTCTTATACATTGCTAAAATTCTTGCGGTAACTTTGAGCAATTTCTTATAATTAGAATACTTAAAGCGAGATTGTAGTCTTGGAGTATCATGACCAAGTCGTGCTCATTTTTTCGCAACCTAGTTGTTGAAATCTTTTTCTTTTTATCGGTTGTCAATAATTTCATAATTTGATCAACTGAGGACTTAAACATTGTTTCTAAGGATGCCTTTTTCTTGTTCAATCCATCAAATTTTATACGCATGTCGTCTTCTTTTATTTTGAGGAGATTCTCGCTCACACACTTATTGTATATCGATGATGCCTCTGTGACTGTGTATTTCTTGTAGTTCATTAATCCATGCCTCTTCTTTTTCATATGCGTCCATCATCGTCCAGTAGTATAGTGTAAAGGTCATGCTTACCTTCAACGGTTTGCCATGCATCGGTAAGCTCTTTGAATTTACTTTTAACGTTGTTGATACTTTCCTTCTTCGCATAGCACTGTAGAAGTCATTCTTTTTTCTCGTGAATTTTATCTGTGCTGTACGTCGAATCTTCAGGGCGTTCTCTGTCATCTTGTTGCTCCTAACCATACAATCTTGCTTTGGTTTCAATGGATTTCGAATGTATTGATGAAACGGTACGACCAAGGTTTCAAACTACTGTCATAAGCTTATAGGAGTCTTAACAACTGGTTACTCGAGACGTTGAGATGTAATATATCAAACACGAGAAGGAGTGTTTCATCGGATATCCAAACACCGAGAAGCGAGTTGAAAAACGAGGCCGCAGGCCGAGTTTTTTAACCGATTTCGAGGTGGTTGGATATCTGATGAAACACTCTTTCGAGTGTTTGATATTGCTTCTCAAAGGAATCAGTATTTTAAGAGATATTTGGGATCAAAATTGGAGAAATTTTGTGCTAATTAAGACCACATATCCAAACTTCCTTCACGGTAGTGATTTCTTTTGTTTTTGGTTATGAATTATTAATGAGTTTGAGAAGACAAGTTCTAAGATAGTTCGAAATCTGGAGAAATAATCGTGGTGCCTAATATTAGAGATTGTTGCCTGAATTCAACTGAAACATAATCAAAAATAGTTACCCATAGGTCCGTGCGATAGTCTTCATTCAATACCAAAATGCAACCAATTACAATTCGTGCCGTTATGTCTGACGCTATTAATTATACAGATTATCGATTCTTATTTAAGCGATACACCCTCTTCATCTTCCCCCAAAAGGGCGTTTTCGTTGTTTTCCATGTAGGCTTCCATACGGTAGAAAAAAAATCCGAAAATATATTCGTAATTCAAAACCTTGACTTGAAGCTCTGAAAAACGACGCTCAACTGCAAGCTCTGGTTTCGCGTGCTCAATCTCACGTGACTTCATAGTGACGTAGACCAATGACGAAATAGAATTTCTGGTCGTCTCGGACGACCGCTAATTTCAAACTCTGATAAAATAACATCACTGTAAAGAAACCTTTTATTCTCCTCTTTGTCTGGTGCAGTTGTATTTTTTATGAGCGATGCTACCTTGAGCCTCAACCGTACTCTGTCAACAGTCTGCAAAATAGAATAAATAAAAATTAGGAAAATATTTAGCTCACTGCTGAAAAAATATAAGTTGAGTTTATAGTGTTAGGATATATTGAGGCCATAAGGACAGAATCAAACTTATCAACTAGGGGAGCAACCCACATGATGATTCAAATGATGATGATGATGATGATGATTGTGAGAGTTATTAAAACAACCCATTCAACAACTCACTTTTCCCTTTAAAAAATGAAGAATTCTTGTACTAACACTTTTAAGGGACGTGGCCTTGACATTTTCTTCTGGTTTCTTAGCTGCATCTTCACCCTCTGCATCTCCACCCTCTGCATCTCCATCCTTAGAAAGTCCTGCCGTTACTTTATTCACATTGAGCACATGCTTCACAGTCTAAAAGTTAATCATGATGCAAGTAAATGTTCTGATCAACACATGGCCTTGCTAATCTCTTGATTCTATATAACTATCAACAGCCAAAAGCCACAAAAACTGGCACTCATAAAGTCATTATCATTATTCAGGGCTAATTTCATTGACTTGGTCATCACAGAAACCTAATCCAAAGGAAAGTTAAATAAAATTCCAAAGCAATAATTATTATTATGTTCATATTTCTCAAAATTAATATGAATTTCACTAGCAATGCAACAAATAATAGTAATGATGATAATGATAATAATAATTACAATTTATTAAAGTCACAATCTCACAGCTGCAGGTTATTACAATGTATTAACAATATACTAATTACAAAACTATAAAAAACTCTAAAACTATCAAAACCTCTCTAAAAATATATTTATAAATGTATTGGTGAATGGAATGTATTGTATTAAAGCAAAACACAAGCAGACACATTAAGTTGTATATTTTACTAACAAATGGCATTAATTAAAGAAACCAAAGTGGTATGATTTGTTTATTGATTTATTTACTCATTTATTTATTCCCTTTACTTCATAATTATAAAACAATGGAAATACAACTGTCATATAAGGATGGTCTCGACTCAGAGTCACAGACACCATACGAGATACTGACAACCTAAGAAAGCTTCACCGTCAACAAAAATGAAACATCATCAGTGTACCTATATATGATTTTGTAAAAGAGTTGTAAGAAAATAAGCTTACATACAAGCTTGCATGTTAAAGGCGGAAATAAACTATTACCATAGCTATATGTCGGTGGAAAGAACAATAGAGAAAAAGTCTTTTGGGAATTTGATTCTATGAGGTATATTTTTCTATTGTTTTGGCACCAACATGGCCGTCTTATCACGTGAGTGCAATCAAAGAATACCTACAAGCCTACTTATATGATCGATGAGGCCCTAACAGGGTAAATTCCGACAAGCGACATGGCCCAAAAAATAGCGACAGCACATAAAATGAAATTCCGACAAAAGACATCCTTTCCCAGCAAAATTCCGACAGCGACGTCAGGGCCGAGAATGAGCCGATTATTAAAACCCCGACACGAGTGATTTCAAAATTCAGACAAGCCAGAGCATCATCGATACACGATGCCTCGCGTTTATTTGTCCTTAAAACTAAAAAAACCCTAACTCCCTGCTTTAAAACACAAAATTGTTTCTGCAAGACACACTGATAATAGATCACAAAACCGTGCACCCTGGGCGTGCACCCATGTTTAGCTAGATTTACTCTGACTACAGCCTGATTAAATTTGGACATACCTTCTTGAATTTTGCATTCATTCTCAGGGCAACAGAGAGTTGTTTTCCATAAATTTCTATAGGCACCTAAAAGAAAGATTGTGAGCTTCGGGTAGTCAACGGTTGCTCTGTTAGCAATTATCACACAGTTTTGAAAGAAAGATCCAAAACGGAAGCTTTTACCTGTCACAAATCATAAAAATTGAAAATAAAGCTGAATTGTCTGTGACCCAAAATTTTGCATATGGCGCTTTGCGAGGCGTCAGCACAATCGGCCAATCATTTCATAGACCACGTCAAGTAATTGAGCTTGAATTGTATACTATAGCTCTCATTCGCGTTTAATGTCTGACGACGAACACGTCATCTCCAAATATAACTTTGCTTTATCTGAAGTCTTTCTTGATTATTCCATCAAGTTCACGTCCTACAATGTGGGCGAAGTACCCCGGCTGAAAGTAATTTGATACGAGCGGTTTCAGAGTGAAAACGGAGAATGAAAGATTCTCTGTTGCATGTTCACGTCCTCGTCAAAACCTCAAATTTGGTGATTTCCACGTCGTCGTTATGCAGAGTACCGCAAAAATATGTGCTAAAATGCGTGTCGCACGTTTAGCACGATTATTTGTCTTGTTTTAACCAATAATGTCATTGTTTTGGGGCGCTGTTGTTGCCGTTTTCCGGTCATGGAAACAACGTTTCGTTTTACCAATGTAAAAGTCATTGCAATCCCAACAACAGGCTTTGTACACAATTTTGGATTTTTGAGATCTTATACAGAAACGAAAGGTATCATTACACTTCCACCGTTGCTGATCGTACAATCAAAAGCGGTCACAACATCAAATGGGACAATTTTGCAGTCTTGGCAAATGGAAGGTTTGATTTACATTGTAAAATAAAAGAAACCTTACTGATACGCGAACAGTTTGTTTATAGTTTTTAGAATCTGATTGAGAACTTTACGACCAGGAAATTTAAGAGACTAACTAGAGTTACGGGGGTGGCAAGGAGACCCACCACAACCACCCTACCATTGTTGAGGTTTTCAGTATCTCTGCCACTTTTCATCCACGACGCCTCTTAGGCCATATCGACTGATTCGTGAGTAGTAAGACTAGAATAAAATAGTTTACACTTGTGGGGAACTAGGCTCAACTTTGACTATATTTTGTTGGCTTGTCCTTCCCTTAACGCTTGACTGCTCATCATAAAAAAATCACTTTTACACTTCAGTTTTTACTGAAAATGACAAAGATCACTTCTGCAAGATTGCCTCTGCCATTGCATGATCCAATGAAACAAATGCGTCACGGTTAGTTTTTCTCATTCCATTGCATACGGCAATTTCGGGCTATTTTGTAGGTTTAACCCGAAATTGCCTCGTATCCACGTTAGATTACATTGAATGCCATTGAGAGAAACTAACCGTGAAAAGGGTTATTCCATTCAAGTTTTCAATTAATGTCTATATGTCGATATATGAGCCTTAATCAACGTCACTTGGCAACAAAATACCTTTCTCAAAGCTTCAAAAGCGGTTAACCCGCATACCCGAGTGTTTGGTGAAGACATATGCAGTGATTATAAATGATCTGATAAGGGTCAATATGGAAAACAAACTTGTCCTTCCTCAACCCCGCATGGATTACTTAAAGAGGAACTTTTTATTCAGTGAAATAAGAGCTGAAATAGCTCACTCATAAAACTGACGCAAAGCAAGTTCCCTAAACGATTTTAAGATGATTTCAAGTCGCCAATGCGTTTCTTAGTTTTTCTTATTTAAGCAAGCCTCCAAGGATGATAGCCGTCACTGTTTTTTAAAGTTCATTGATTTGCATTCATAATTGTCTATTCTATTCCATACATCGTTTACGTCCCATTAAAATCTGGTAAGTACCCTGGATGTGAAACAGTGCGAGCTCTTCTCCACCCCACCCCTATCAAAGATATCACACATCATATAACACCATTATTTATCGTCACGTAGAATTTGTTTAATTCGCAGTTCTCTTCCTGAAAAATGAAGTTTGGAAAACAACCTCCACAATTCTGGCGAAAGGGAATGAACGAGAAAGCGCTTAAGTAAGTTTCGACTAAAACACTAAATACAAATCACGGTATCATCTTCAATAAATAAGTTATTCTGGTTTGGAAAAATAAACTTTCTGATACTTGGTAACCTCTTTATAACATCTCAGTTAAGGATATAAAAATCTCTTCAAGACACAACGCGTAAAACTGGGATTACAAAATCACGTTCATTATCCACGAAATGAACATTGCTAGAATAAAACGTTCAGGCTGTCCTAATCTGGGATCTCAATAATTCAAATAGCTTTCTTTGTACAAATCACGAAATTTTGAAACTCTGCTCTAGCAAGCCCTTTGTTCCGCAAGGCAAATCGCGATTCTTCTGCAAATCTCATTGTCGGCATCTGCTGGAAATAGAAGAGTTTCGTTTTCCGTTGAACAGACAGCCTTGTAGAGCTGAGCCTTTTTCCTGAAAATCGATTTCTTCCTTGTTGTTCTTCGCCTCAGACCGTGCATGAAATAATCCAACTGACCGATGTTGATGTCCACAAACATGATCTGCGGTTTACCGTACTAAAAAAGACAATTCAAACACTTTAACTCTTTCAATAAGCCATTATCAAAAATACCATAATACTCTTTGTTTGTCCCTCCAAAATTTTGCACAAGCATTGTTTCCAGTTTCTCTTGGTATCATTATAAGTCCCAAGAGAAAATAAAAACAATGCTTATGCAAATTTTGGAAGGACAGACAAAGAATACTATGCTATTTTTAAAACTGGGCTGGCCAATAAGAAGACTAAGCTCCACGTCAAACGATAAAGTATATGAACGAGAAGGCTGCCACTTTTGACAACACTCAAAAATCACCTATTTTCTGCAGGGCGGTTTTAAAGGGAACCTCCACTACGACTATTGAATAATTTTAAACAGAATAAAATAATATTCGCCAATTTTCTCCAAAAAAGTGTTGGTATCGAAAAAATGAACCTAAGAATCACCTATTTTCACTTTCAAATTTCCCGGGTGCCGCTGTCACGTTTTGTGCTCCCCCGTGTCATTTGTTCCCCCGAACACTGAGCGCTAGTGCTGTGTGTTCCCCCTTCGCCATAACATTAAATATGACAGCAGAATATGAATACAGAAAGTATCCTAAACATGCATAAAAGCTAACCTTACAGGGCCTCAACAACACATGGCATTCGTACTCGAGCGACTTCGAGCAATCTTACAAGAGTGTGAAAATAGGGATGAAATGTCAATTGATATGTTAAAACAATGATTGTAATTTCAAAATACTGTAACAGGAAGCCAAAATAAATTCATTCCATCGCTGAATCGATCTTTTCTTGTTTTATTGCCTAAATGCCGCATTGCAATATGGCTCCCCTTCTTCCTTGCGGAAAATTCACTAGTTTTTAGTCCTTTTCGGCCAATATGGTTTGTTATGGTTTTGGCTCGACCAATCATATCACACGATTTTGGCTATTTCCCGGACGGTTTCAAGCTTTTTAAAAACAAATTCGAATGAAGAAATTGTTTTTGTTTGTATGAAAGCTCCATTTTAAAGTCGCTATCTCCTCGTTTTACCTTATATTTTGATCAAAAGACGAAAAATTAGATTTCAGCTTGATAGTCTAAACCCAAATTTTTAAAGGAAGAAAGACAAACCGCGATGTTATGCAAGTATAACAAGAATAGAAACACGGGACGAAATACAACGGACTTCGATACAAGAAAGTTACGATCCATGGAAAAAAATTGTGCCATTTTTGTGAAACAGAAAAGAGGAAACGACAAAAAAAAACGCTCCACGCAATGACGTCTTTTTTGTTTTGTATGTTCTTTTGGGTGGGGAGGGGGAGTAGTTCGGAAATTGCAACCCACTTTCACAGACTAGACGATATATCGCTCAACCTCGCTCAACCTCGTTCCCAGAGAGACCCTGGGAACGAGGTTGTATATCGCTGAGTGTAGCCAACCCATCCTCTACCTCTGAAATGACTATTATCGACAATTTACAAGTTTCTCTAAATTGACTATTCTACCAAATCCCGGTGACGTCACTTCCGGTTAACATGAGATGCACACGTGCCGCCGTGGATAATCAGTACACATTGCGAAGCCGTGGAGTTCAGAACTATTGTGGTCTCCGGGTTTTTATTCTCTTTATTTGTCCTTACTATTGCAGGTAAGAAAATAATGTCGCTTCAATTAACTTCTTCTTGTTGTTATTCAGTTTATCTCGAAAACTAAGCCTGAGGAAGGAAAGTGCAACGAGGAAAAATTGACGTTTCACATGTTGTCGTTGAGAAGCTATGTCGAGAGCCTTATGTGCCTCGCTTTTCGCCGTCCTATCCAAAATGGAGGCGGTTATTAAGGGAAAGAAAGTTATAGTTTCCCTTCGAGTCCTAACATTTTCAACATTTGAGGGAAAGAAAGTTATAGTTTCCCGAGTTGAAATGGACCACAACAGACACGTGGATGCCGGAGAACAGTGCTTTGCAGCAAGTTGTCATTTAAGACTGAACTTGGTCGAGAGCCTTTTGCCTCGCTTTTTGCCGTCCTATCCAATGTGGAGGCGGTTGTTAGGGTAAGAAACTTTAAGCTATAGTTTCCCTTTGAGTCCTAATGTTCTCAACAGTTAAGGGAAAGAAGGTTATAGTTTACCTCGCGAGTTGACGTGTACTTCAACGGACACGTGGATGCCCGAGAACTGTGCTTGGCAATCGCTTCTCCTGGTTGGAGCCGCTTCTAGTTTAGCGAAATGGCTATATGAAGGGAAACATAAATATTTTTTTTCCCGAATTTGAGGTTCTTGGTCCTTCAGAGCTCAATATTTTTCGGTTGTTTACATTTTAGCAACCACATAAAACTTAGATGAGGGGCCTCCCCACCGCTTCCTTCCTCGAGGAAAGCAGAGCTACAGGGATAGTCGCTTCCCTGAAACAAGAGCTTAGTATGAGATTTAAGCTAAATTTAGGGCTCTGAATGAGCTCTGATCAGGATAAGCCCTCTGATGGTGATGACTAACACTCAGAGGTTTAGCCTGTGCTCACTGGTGTCTTGCAAGTTACTTAGGGAAGTCCCCTAGGTCAAGTTTTGACAACTTAGCAGAGGCGTCCTCGGCAACTGACAAAACAGGTGCGCCAGTTAACGCCAAGCTGGCCACTGTGCTAAAACACCTTATCAAAGGCGATCTCCCTAAAAAAAAAAAAGCTAAAGGGGCTGGTGGAAAAATACTTAAGACCAGAAAATTGCTAATTGCTAGTCTCCTCAAAAGTGAACAGAACTATTTGTAATCGGTTGTCTCCAAGTAGGGATGATCTCTGTTTACAAACATTGTTTTTGTTATTCAAGTGTGCCAACCACAGGAACTAAAGACCCTTTGGGACAGCCAATGAGGCAACAATAGGTGACGTCAACGTTATATTCGCTATACCAAATCCTCAGACAGGGCTCTTCAGAAAGCTCGACAGTTTTTTTGTTTTCTCATTTTGTGCCACCATCAATGCCTGTGATAAAGCATCAGGCGAGCCGGCTCTAGGCTACTCTCCCACATTCCCTTGTTCTAGCATTGGCAGGAACCCGGGAACTGAATCTTCGTGGCCGAGTATCTCTGAAACCAGACCTGAACGCCCAGTTTGCTTCTCGAGAGGTGGTAAGTCATATTCTGCAATGCCTTTGTTAGGGGAGAAGGGGCTCCTACCACAACCAAGAAGAAGCAAGGCCGTCAACCATGATCCCATTCCAATAAGAAGACAAACTGCTAAACTGTAATTCTCAGGTTGGTTACATGAGTAGCGTTGATACCGTTATTAGGTCAGTTGCACCATTGCATGCTGGCCAATTGCGAATAGCAAGGTTGACTTCCGAGCCGTTTATCTTGCAGTGTGTATCTAGCTGTGAACTTGAATTCAAATTTTCTGTTATTGAGCAAGAAGCTCTTGATGCAGGAATTAATGATCTATGAACCGTGTCAGTCGGAAACAGGGGAAATTGTCTCTCCGATATTCCTATGACCAAAAGAGGAACCTGGGGCTCATAGAGTTATTTTCAGTTTGAAGTCTTTAAATCAAACATTGACCTACTGTAAGTTCAAGATGTACCATAAGGTTGATGAAACCTGGGTGTTTTATGTCCTATAGACCTTCCCAATTTCTTCAATTTCATCCCTATATTGCCAACCTTCAGAAAATATCTCAAGTTTGCATCGAAGGTTCTTCTGTTCCGTTTTTGAGCCCTACCCAAGGGACTGACAGGTAGTCCTTGCATCTTTACCAGGGTGTTAAAATCAGTTTTTTTTTTCCACCCTACGCACCCTGTGCGGACTTAATTGTTTGGGTTATATTGATAATTCTTTTACATGGAGGATTCTGAGGAGGCCTGCCTTGAGGCTACCTTACATACTGCCCAATTATTTACGCGCTTGCGTTTTGTGTTTTACCCAACCCAGTCTGTTTTTCACCCTACGCAGTGCCTAGAGTTCTTAGGATTCCTGTAAAAATATTCATATATTCTTAGCCTTAACGGAGGCTGACAAGGTCGTTGTTTTGTGCCACTAAGCTTTGTGCGCCCAGTAGTTCTCAAACCATGAAGTTGCCACACTGATAGGAACTTTAGCGTCTACTTTCCCTGGGGTGGAGTTTGGTCCTTTGTAGTATAGACACTTGGAATGGGTCAAAGAATTGGCACACCTCTCATAAGGTTTTTCGTTGTAAACATGCCTCCATCTGCTGACAGCATTGGTGCTGTTAGAGTGGTGAGTCATCTCTGTCTCCACAGGTTTCCGGGTTATTGACCGTTGTTCCCCAAATATCGCTTTTACAGTGGATGCATCACGCATGGGTCGGGGTGCCATAATGCACTAAACGCAAACTGAGTATTCTTGAACCGCCTTCCGTGGGGCAGGGGACTATGCCCCTATTCGGGTCAGTGTCCATTCTGCGCATCAGGAACATGCCTTACAACATGACTGCTATTTCCTACATCAGTGGCATCGGGGATGCAGGAACAAGGAATGCAATACAATTGCTAAGGTTATTGATTATAGGCCCTTTGAGAAGCATAGTCGGCGTTTCTGCTGCGCGTCAACCGGTGCGGTTTAATGTAACTGCAGATTCTCTATCGCGCCGTTTTGGAGATGGGATCATAATGAGAACTGAATCGCGGTATTTACTTGTATATATATGGGATTTTGTTGTTCCCCAGATTGACCTGTTTGCAAGTAGAATCAACCATCCAACTAGTGCCTATGCTTCCTGGAAGCAAGACATGAAAGCATCATAGGTGGATGCTTTCCTTGTGAATTGGTCACAATTCACTAACAATTACATTTTCTCAAGGGGATGCTCACCCTCTGAGCCCAGAACGGCAACCCCTGACATGCAAGGTGTCAGGCGACAGTTCATTAGGGCAACATTCTGGGCGAGGTTGCCAACTTACTAATGTACTCTTGAATAATTAGCGGCAGCAAAGCAGTAAGATGTTCACATCCGCAAATGCATGGCGTGCATCTGGTCTACAAGAGAAAACTGATCCACTTCATCCGAGTGTGAACAACGTGTTAACGTTTCTCCACGCCTTTCATATTAACCGACTATCATACTCAACGATTAGTACGGCTTGCTCAGCACTCGCAAGCTGTTTAAAGGGATTGAATTTCCTGGTTGTCACTACGCTGTGACTGACCATCCTTTTATAGTGCGCTACCTGTAGGGTGTGTTCAACTCTTGCAAGCTTACTCCTCGATATCAGGTAACATGGGATCTTATGCCTGTCCTAAAGTATATAGGACTATTGTATCCTCTAAGCAAGCTGTGTCTCGGAGTAACTGACCCTTAAACCGCGAGCTTTAACATATGGGCAGCGGTGTCAAACACTGTCATTTTCTGAGGATCGATGCTATAGAGAAAACTCCTGATTATTATTTATGTTCTACATACAGGATCATGTAAAGCAGGACAGACCTGGGAAAAATCCTCATGTCATATTTTGGTTGGGAAGAACCCTAAAGTACCCTAAAGAACCACTTACTCTACTCTAGAACGCTATCTTGGTAAAAACCCAGCTTGTTTCGTCACCATGGCAATGGCCGTCTTCTCCTTTCATATGTCATACCTTATCGGCACATTGGTACGAATGCAAATGGGCGATCAATTAAAGCTGTTATGGAAGCAAGTGTAGTAGATACAGCAAGGTTTAATGCTCACAGCGCCAAATGAGCAGCTATATCGAGAGCAGGCAGGTGATTCCAACAGATGAAATCCTGAAACACATCGAATGATCTAGAAAATCTGCTTTTCAGGAGTTCTATAACCAACCCGTTATTGCTGGAAACAGCTTTGCTGGAGCTGTGCCAGGTCGATAAGTTTGCTTTCTGGATTGGAATAGTTGTGTCCACGTTTATTGCTGTAAAATCTCATGTTAACCGGAAGTGACGTCACCGGGATTTGGTAGAATTAGAAAATTAAACGAGCCTTACCTGTAAGGTGAAGTTTGATTGTGATTCTGCCAAATCCCTGGTGACTCGGTGAGGGTTAACATGCCCTCCCTCACACTTCCCGACCCTTGTTCTTCCATTTTTCTCTGTATTCATTTGTATCTTGATAACCGTGTCCACAACCTTTGAAATTCTGATTATCCACGGCGGCACGTGTGCATCTCATGTTAACCCTCACCGAGTCACCAGGGATTTGGCAGAATCACAATCAAACTTCACCTTACAGGTAAGGCTCGTTTAATTTTCTAATTATCGTCAATTTAGGACGCTTAGCGCTTGATAAGAATTATGGGAAATGAATATCTACTTTTAAAATCCGAACCCAATGCTTAAACTCGCTGGACTCGAACCTGGGAATGTTCGATTAATAACCCTTTCACTTAACCACTAGACTACCGCATCGCTAACTCACAGGGCAATTTTTAAAAAAATATATTCATTTTTTTTTTCTTCCGAATGCCGCTGTAAACGTGTATTATCACCGGCTAAGAAACAAGTTTAAAAAGGAGAAAATGTCGGTTACCAAACCTTAAGACGGAGAAAGCTAACCAATTTAAAATCAAGTACTAGACTTAACCACTATTCAGCAATTATTTTATATATACTTATTATATTTGATAAATGATCGGTGCAGTTGTCAACCAGTTGATCTTTAATTGCAAAGTGGATAAAAACAGTTCCTGCACATTAGGAGCTGCGGGTTCAAATCCCATCCAGGGATGCAACTTTTCCTTTTTTGTTTCATCTGCTACCTGGGACAGAGTATTCCTAAAATTACGATAACAGTAGATTCAGGGAAAATTACGAATTGTCGATAATAGTCATTTTAGTCGTCGTAGAGGATATGTTGGTGTAGCGCACCATGTTGTAGGCAAGAAAAATTGGGGTCAAAACATTTAGCATCTCATTGACACATTTGTTGCGCGAAAAATTTAGCACCATTTCACGAAGCAACAAAACGCCCATCCAAATGTGACTTAAAAATGTTCTTGACTGGAGCCCTTCTCTTGATTACTGTGATGTACATACCAACGAGGTCCAAGAAGGAGAGCAATAACAATGAAGAAATACAAGACATTCCAGCCTCTTTTCCAGAACATGAAGAATCCATGATACCACTTGACAAGAGTCTCACACACAAAGATGGTCATCAAGCATTGATCAAGCACTGAAAACAAATGCCTATATTTCTGTTCCTGAAGAAAAGTATTAAAGTGATTAAATTAGTATTGCAATAATAATTATAATTTACTCAACAAAATCTCGTGTTTCCGATTGGTCAATGACGAACCCATAAAAGGTTTTAGAGTGCAATACAGAAATTGCTATGGAAACAAAGCGATGCAGTGAATTTGTTGAAACAGCGGTGAAACAGCTGCAAACTAAAATGCAACAATATTGAGTATTTTCTTCCACCAATATTTATTTAAGGAAGTGCTACTAATAGTCCTCTTGTAGCGTAGCCAATTAAAATGCAGGATTTGAGTTAGTCCACTGATTGGGTGATACTAAGAACTGATAGCCTGTGTCTGGCGAGCCAATGAAAATGCTGGAAGTCTGATATCCGTAGTTCAGTTTTTAATAATAATTATTATCCCAGGTGGAAACAATTAGCCAGTATAGGGCATGTAGTTCCCGGTGTTGTGGTCTGTCTTCTGTGATGTATCATGGTTGGGAGGGTAAATGCTCGGAGATATTAGCTACACCAAGCTACTCTAAAAATCCGAGGGTAAATAAAGATATATGATGATATGATATGATATAATATGATATGATATGATATGATAGTCAGCTGTATAGTAGTTCCCATTTAACCAATAGAGCGTTTTTACATGACGTCACGGCGGCCATGTTGGTGTTCCAAAACAAAGAAATGTCGGCCATGATGGTGTACCAAACTAATCCTCCGGGAATCGAACTCTATTTTTATGCAAATAGTTTCTTTTGCACTTTGGTAATTCAATATGGCTGCTGGTCACGTGAGTGAAAGCGCTCTATTGACCCCTGAGAGTGAAACTTATAGCTTTCACTCTTTCTAACGCCAGACAATTTTACTCGTCACTTTTGCAAAAACTGATCATGCTTTGCACTTTACTTAGGGCGCTTTCCTTTTATCTCAGCTGACAGGTCAGTTTGCAAAGAAAACGCAACAATTTCAAAAAAAACTTGCATGATAATCCCTCGTATTCTTCCGGAGGAGCGTATATCATCATCAAAGCGTGTTACTTTGAAGGTGTTGTAAGGTTAGTCCTGCCAAATGCCCTGTCTGGCCGGTCAATTCTGTCAAATGGAAAGCGCCCTTAGTTTCCTGAAAGAACTGGTCTGGCCGGCCAGTTCTGACAAAAGGAAAGTGCCCTTAGTTAGCATAATTATATCCTTTACTCGGCCGGCTTATGATCATTTAATCTGTTATGTAGTTTTCTTATGCCATTCGTTACTATATTCACCCAAAGAAAAAAGCCTCTTTTTTCCTTCTAATTGTTTTTCGCTTTCACTTTTGTGCAACTATTTTTACTGACCCGCCTATAGACTTCATCGATTAGCTGAAGCTATTTGTGAGTCAGACCTGCATGCTTCTATCGTTGTTGTTGTTGTTGATGCAACCTTATCCCCATTTCAGATCATCAACTGTACCGAAACTGCAGATCACTCAGTGCACATACTTACGAGGTAATGATTGGTCTCAACAGCAATCAGAACACTGTTTTGAATCGAAAAAAAATATTTAGTTTGAAGGGTTTTTTTTAATGGTAGGTTCTCAAAGCAAAAACAGGTAGTCCTATTCTAGAGATTTGAGCTACAAGGGATTTTCAAATTTTCTGAATCACTTTTAAGCAGTGTTCTGAGATAAATTTCAGCTAAACAGTATCAGCGAATATTTTGATGTATTACGTTTTGCATTTGTTATCTTCCCTCAAAGTTGAAAATGGTGTTTTCGACCGGGAATTTAGAAAAAGTATGCACGTCCAAAAATAGCCAGTCGGAGACTGGATGTGGGTATTGCTTGCTTAGAGTAGAAATGAAAACAAAACGTCTTGCTGTTCGTTTCCAGGACTGCAGAGAGTTGTCCAAGTAGAAGCGGAGTGATGTATAGCACAATGAGATATTTTGACAAACAATTTTTTTCATGATAAATTTAATTATATTTGTACAGTGTATAGTATTTTTGTTTGTGTGGTGGAAGGGTGGGGGAGCTCAACAGTACGACTAATTTGGAAAAGAAAAACTCTTCAAATACGCTAAGTTTGAGGGGAAATGGTCATCAATTCAATCATTTGTTCAACAACATTAGTTACCAGAATTTGATGAAAATAGCCGCTTGAAAGAATGGATGTGGTTTCAGCCTTTGTAACACAGTAGTCTTGACCGTGTGCGTCAGTAAACAAAACATACTGAGAACATTACGCACACGTAAGCATTGCCGATTCACCTTGCGTTTTCGAGGTGCGAACTACCAATTATTCTTCAGCGGTAGTTTAGCATAGATCCTGAGAAGATAGTGCTAAGCTTGGCTTTCAAAAGACAAGCAACATCGCAAACCCATTAGCATGCGAACGCAGACATATTTCTCAGGGGAGAGAATCGACCACCGGAAATACGTCCACGTTCGCAGGCTACAGACGCATTAATTTGTAGTCAATCTATCAAAAGGTACTACTGATTGAGACACTACTGAGTTTGCGCCGAATGTCTCTTGTTGCCTAGTTACGCTTACATGGTTAGAAAGGACCCGGCCATACGCAAACGCAGTTGCGTCTATCATTAGTTTGTCTTTTTAGAACAGAAAACACGTACAAGAGCGCATGATCGCGTTGGGAGTGAAAAACGGCCCTTTAAGAGCGAGAGTAAATTCAACAATTTTCATGTATTTAACTTGCGATCAGGCTTCATCGGTTTTCTGGGGGAAAGAAAATCAGTGAAAGAAGAAGGGTGTAAATTGAAAAATGGAATGCCTGATCGCGGATACCAAGTGTGTGGTGTATTTCAGTTGCGTTGTTGAATGTGACTGTTGTATATATCTGTTTGATAACAATTTCACGACCACAGAACTGAAAGTTACAATAATACTTTCTCCGAAAGATGTTATATATTGCAATTGGTATTACATAAAAGTGGTTTTGATTCAAAATGGTCCAGATGAAAGAAGCGATAGTAGGTATCGTAAATGCTTTGAATCCAGGAGTCATGTCATTACCAGGTGAAGCAGCAGGTACAAAAGACAGGTCACAGATCACAAATAAAAAGAAAATTCCATTTTCACGAAATTACTCCCTCAGTGAGGAGTGCCGACATCAACTTCATCATCATTTGTACTTTATTGTTTCATTTCCGACTGAACCGTAGTCACAACTAAGATGCAGATGCTTTCCGGCTCATCGGGGTCACAACTGTTATTTGGGGGCTGAGAGGCCAGTACCAGAGCCTGCAACGAGTTTCTGAGGGAAGGGGGACTAGAACCGGGATTCCCTCGTGTGTTTAAAATGGGGGATGACGAAAGATATCGTTGTGTTTGAGGTAAGAAAATGGTGCTTGCTGTCGCGCTGCTTGAACTCATAAAGTAAAAAATACACTCACCAAGTATCCCAAGTGGCCTCTCTTGTCAGAAAAGGCATCAACACGTTCGCCAACATTCTCGTCCCCAGAGTCCGCTTTTCTTTTGGTCAGGACTACCAAGAACACAGACTCTGGCCACAACCAAAGTAACGTAGGAAGCCGCGAATCACGGACTTCTGGCTCTTCTGCGCATCCTCAGAAATTTGAGACGATAACGGTCAACGGTTACAACATTATACCACCAATGCCATTGCGCGTATTCTTGGCTGTGACCAGAGTCCGTGATCTTGATGCTGACTATAAGAAAAGCGGACTCTGGGAAACTGAGAGAATAATTCGCCAACGGTTACCGCATGAAAGTAGACACTAAGCTATGATGAAAAATGTTTGTTAAGGTTATCGATAAGCGGTCGCACCAGTCTACGTACTCCAGAACCCAAATTTCGTCCCCACGAATGTACTTCATAATTAATGATTTACTCCTAGTCGATAAGTGATCCATAATGCCGAAAGTACACCGGAAGACCGACGACTCCATCGGTTTGGTACGTCATAATGCAGCTGTCAAATGCCGCAAATAACCAGAGTCAGCGTTGTAGCTCAGCTGTCAACAAAGTAAATCATAATCGAATCTCGTGCCATAGTGAAACCTGACTGAAAGGTGTGATCGGGATCGAGAGTATCGGCCGGAGTTCGCTGTGATCAACCACACGTCGACCTCAGGTTTGTCAGTTGAATTACTGTTACGAGTTATCGACGTTAAATATGGTTACTTTACTTTTTTGATCTACTTTACCACCAGCTTAGTGATAGAGGGGGCTGCTACATCAAGGCACGACTACATTAACCATGTCGGAACAGGACCTCGCAGGAGCAGGATTCACGATTCCACAAATTTATTATCTTGAATTCTTGTTAAATCTTAAACTAAAAATTACAGTGATGCGCGTTACTAAAGACTAGTTTACCTATATAGTAGAAATGCTACCGAGGGGAAGGGAGATGTTCAATTATGTTTGCGGTAATTTAACGACGGTTCGTGCCTGGAATTGAAGGGAGATTTTATTTTAAATAGGTCTTGAGCAGGAACGTTGCAAAACGTGGACCTGTTTTATTTTGTTCCTCCGTTTCCCGACCCAAAGAGCTAAAAAAAGGTGTCTACGTTTTGCCATACTCAGTTAGATTGAAAAGTTATAGAACGTTTTCGAAATAGTATCAAAAGAATGTAAAGTGTTCGTACAAAAATCGCTCTCAGAGAGTTTTATCTCTTTTATAAAGTGTCCGCTTTAAGTGAAAAAACAGCGCTAAGACTGTCAATCAAACGGATAATTTTTACTTCCCACCAAGACGTAAAACCGCCATTTCTACGCCAATATTTAATCTTTTTGAATAATTTCTCTTTTACATTAGATATCCCATATCCATTTCGATCATTACTTTAACCGAAAAATCCAAATTTAAAGAAAATTGCCGATCTGAAGGTGTGACACTACACTGTATACGGTAACCTGTTACACCTGTTACAATGTGAAATGTTTCGTGCAACTTGTGTCGCAATGTTTTGGCGACATTGTGACGGGACAAGTTGTACAAACATTTCAGTGCAACATACCCTGCCTGCAACGGCCAAAAGCGTTGCGAGACAAGTTGCACGAAAAGTAGCACTCTCTTTTAGCTTTGAAATGGTATGTTAATCTTGATAATATGTTTGGTATATCGCACAGACAAAAAAATTACTGTGTGAGCGCTTTGTACCGCCGAGTGTTTCCGGTCACACTGCGCCTCTTGGACTCCAAATCATCGATAATGGATAAATATACTATTGCTTTTCGAAAGCCGTATTAACACTAGACTTAAACAGAAAAGGCAAAAAAAGTCTGTTAAAAGCTCTGCGTGTGAGAAATACTTTCTGTTTTTGAGAACTGCGCATATCATCGCATGAAGTCACAAATTTTGAGGTTGCCCATTCAAAGAATCGTGTCTTTATGCTCTTCACACCAGGG
>OX421447.1:10269096-10274096 GCA_949126865.1 Montipora capitata
CAAAGGCAGAAAATACCACAGAATCCTTTTCCAGCGAAAAATTTATTGAAACAAACAACATATTTGCTCTTAGAGGCGAAAACCTCTTCCTATTTCATTGCGTGCGTGAAGACAAGAAACTCAATCGTGTCAAATTACCATGTACTTCGGGTAAATGGAGCTCACTTTGATTTCGTCCCGACGGGCGATAGATTGTTGTCGAAGTCCAGTACTCGTCGCTTTTGAGCTTCCTCCCTAGTTTATCCTAGTGACTTTCCATTATTGAGCTCCATAAGGGTATATTTTGTTTAAGGATCCACTAAAACGCCATTCGCGTTACATGACTTTCGACGCCATTGCAGGCTAAGTTAACGATTCTACTGTGTCCACCAGAGAAATCTACGCAGTTCCACTACCCTCTCGATCCTAAGAAAATACGCGCAGAAGGCTCTATGCACAAAGACACCACTTACCAGGGGAGTGACAGGCAAGACTTTTACCGACACGGAAAAAAAAAAACTAAAAAAAAGAAAAAAAAGAAAACAAACAAACTAAACGAAGACCTCGACTGGGTTTGCCCATAGGCAACCCAGTAATAACTTACCTTACAACTAATTTGCGACGGAAAACTCTTCAAATTTTATCATATATATGATATATATGACTAGTACCCAGTCTACAAGCCAGACTGTCACTTGTGTTCTCGGCCGTAAAGTGACAAACTGACAAGATCTGCCTCTGACTTAGGGGTCTTTATGCATAATGCATAAGACCCCAAAAACAACGGGTTACTTAAGAAATTGAAATGTGATCTAAAACATGGTACATTTGATCGAAAGTGTTCCTATTCGGATGTCAATCATACGTCAATAAATTGCGGTTGAAATCAATTCACAATGCAGTTTGTCATCCACAACAACGTTCTTGGAGCGTCGATCTCTTGATGAATGACCAGGGAAAGCTCTTCGCGACCAACGTGGATATGTAGACATAGGAAAGGAACTTGTCTGGAGCGCTGGAGTACTAATTGGGGGCGCTATAAACTGAAATCAACAATTAACTCAAATCAAGTCAAATGTTTTGAGGAGAGGGGAAACCGGAGTACCCGGAGAAAACCTCTCGGAGGAGAGTAGAGAACCAACAAACTCAACCCACATATGACGCCGCTTCTGGGAATCGAACTTGGGCCACATTGGTGGGAGGCGAGTGCTCTTTCTAACGTCCAAAGTGTAAGGACGGCTCTCCCTATCATTTCGTAGCTTATTCACGTACACTTATTTGCATTATTTATATCGCAAGAAGTATCGCACTAGTCTCCAAATATTGAATTATAGCTCAGTCCCGTGGGGGGGGGGGGGGGGGACTCCCATATGAAACAGACGGGGATGCTCGTCGTCTCGCTTAGGGGTGTAAATTTTGGATTTTGGTCTCGCTTAGGGTGTTCCGGGCAAAGCGCCAATATTTTATGCCACCAAGGTCTCGTTTAGGGTTCCGCGAAGTAACACAGAATTACGCGAAGAGAAACAGAAGTCAAATTTCCTTTTAAATTTTCTTTTTAGATAAAAGCATTGGATGATTGTCTTTTTATCATTAAAACTCATTGCGTGTCGTATTTTTGTGTTTTTAAACGGTCTCTTTTAGGGGTCAAAATTTGCTTAAGCCACGCCTAGATTGGTCTCCTTTAGGGGTTAAATTCAAAATTTCCGACGAGCATCCCCGTCTGTTTCATATGGGAGTCCCCCCCCCGGGAGCTCAGTATTGAAAGGTCGAATGTTCAACTTCAGTGAAGGAGCGCTCGGATTTTTTTTCAGAGTGTCACCGAGCCACCATTGCATTTTTTTTTTACACGAGAAGGCCGGCTAACACGGTGAGAACAAAGAATGGAGTGAAGGGCGAAGGACTCGGAAATTAATAGAAATGAAAAGAAAAGCAGCAATCTCGAAAGCAAAACCGGAGAAAGCTTAGCAATGAGATATCAATGTAAAGGCAAACGGCGATCATATTACCATAGGCAGCCCAAGTTCGCGTCACTAGAGAGCGTGTAATAATTGATTACTAGTGGGAAGATGACCTTTGAGTGCAAGCGGTGTTGCGTTACAGGCGGCCGTTGAGAATTTAAACGCGTTGTAAGACTTTGTATGGGAAATAAAATACCGTCGATTATGAAGCCTAAAAAACGCTCAATTTAACGTTCATTCAATAAAAGGGATGAAAATGACTCACCTCTGGTGTATTCTTGTGCCTTTTGGAGCTTATTTTACCGTTTCGGGAATTCCGTGTTTTCAATGTTCTAAGACGAAGTCAAGGCTGCACACTAACATTTCGACCGTTGTCAACTCAGAGGCGGTTTGCGACTCGAAAATCCATCCCAGCCGCGATTTTTTCACGCAAAGCTAAAGCCACATCATTTGCGAACCTCGGTGAATGTTTCGTCGTCAAAAATCCCCACGCACTTGGCTGGATATGAGCATTTTCTGCTTCCGATTACACGATATATAGCTGATGAAGTTAACGGCTGGTGATCATGTATCATGACACAAAGCTTGGGTATCAACTCCACCCGACGAGGTACAGTCATTTCATTTACAACACTTACCCCATCCCCACAGCGGCTTCTCGAAGATAGTTCGAGAAGCCGCTGTGGGGATGCAGTCGGGCGCGACAACTCCCACATAAATTAGGCTGATTTAGCAACAGAACGGGGACGTCAGTGGCGACGGCGCGCGCAGAAAAAAACCCAATGAGAATTCAGAATAGAGTAGACTCCAATCTTTTCTTCTCTATTCTAAATTCTCGTTGGTAGTTTTGCTGCGCGCGACGTCGCCACTGACGTTCCCGTTCTGTTGCATTAGGGAGCTTAAGCACGCGCGTTTTTGAGACGCGGACGGCAACTGGAAGAGACCAATTCGCGTGCCAGGACAGTTGTGTCACCCAGATTTTTATACTAATCATCTCTAATGGAGAAAATAAACTTGGCAATGAAATGCGGTTGTGTGAAGACAAGTTAAAAAGGAAAGGAGGTCATTTCCGGTTGCCGTCCGCGTCTCAAAAACGCGCGTGCTTAAGTTCCCTATCCTCGTCCCCAGAGGCGGCGATTCTTTCGGTCAGCACCGAGAATAACGACCTCTGGCAACCTCTGGCTGGTTTCGAACCAGGAAGTCCGCGAATCACGGACTTCCGGCTCGTCTGCGCAATCTCAGAAAGTTGAAACAATTAGTAGCTGTCAACGGTTATCAAAATAGACCCCCACTGAGACTGCGCGTATTTCGGAACCGGCCAGAGGTCGTGGGTGCTTACCATTTAGCCAAATAATCCGGATGAAATGATCGTTGCATAAAGGTAAGCGATTTTCCGAATTTAATGACCAACCGGATGAGAATGGCGCTTACCATTTACTACACAGCATTCCATCCCGCATATTTCACTCGATCTTGTGAGAAAAGACCTGGAAACGGAAGGATTCTCGCACATGGTAAGAGCATTCCGAACGGAAAAAGAGGACTACCTATGGAGGTTGTCCACAATTTCCGAAAAGATTTTCCGGAAAATTGCCTTTCCATTTGACCTCAAACCGAAATTTCCGGATTTTTTGGCTAAATGGTAAGCACCCCGTTATTCTCAGTGCTGACCGAACGAATCGCGGCCTCTGGGGACGAGAATGGTTCTGTTGCTAAATCAGCCTAATGTTGAGCAGATGCCGGAGGGTCTAGAACACAGGTCACATTCCACAGGTCACTCGTTGCAGATCATTGTTGTAGCTTTTGGAAAGTAACCCAAAACCCTCAATTTGGCTTACCTTAGGCCTAAAAGCCAACCTTAGGCTTAGCTAGCTCTTTTGCTCCAGGGTGCTCTACATTGATACGAAATCGTAGCATTCTTGTAGGATTCGTAAAAGACCGCGTTTTTTCATCGAGCGTGTTTACTGGGGAGATGTGGCCCCAGTTTCCCTGAAGATTTCGTCTTTGTAGCTTTTATTACGCCCACATGAAGCCCATTTCACTGGAGGCCATTCGAAGCCCCGCGAAGGTGAAATTTTGTTTTGGTCGCGGAGCGGCTTTATTTAAGTTTTTCAGCCAAAAATAACAAATAAATTCATCGGAAAGGATAAAGAAAAGGATTTTGGTTCATTGGATGGAATTTGAATCATCGCTGAAAAGGTAAGATTATTTTCGTTGCGTGGTATTTGTGTAAATTTGCCTCGTGGACTTGTTATCGCACAGAATTGTGTTTTCCCTCAAAATATTCGCTTGTTTTTGCTCCGAATCTTACATATTTACCTTGATTACATGTCCAGCGAATTATTTTATCCTCTTGGATGAATCTTGTGAAGAATTTAAATTTCGTGGCTGGTATGACGCGGCGTTTCGTCTCGGCCAAGAGACTCATCAGATACTTTTCGAATTCCAGCAAACTCGTTGAGCATCGCGCTCAAAGTCCCGTTCGCGAAGTCAAGATGTTAGCAGTCTGGCCTTCTATCGCAGAAGGATTCCCAACCGCAAAGTTCACGAGCAGGGTGTCCAGTTCCTATTTTTTCCTATTTTTTGAGCCCATTCCTATTTTCTCCTATTTTTTAACCAAAACCTCCTATTTTTCCTATTTTTCCTATTTTTTCGCTGGTGAAGCCAAAATTTGTAATAAAATTGAAAATGGAATTATAGTTGAATGTGTTTTATAGGGAGATTTATCATAAAGCAAGTAGTATGTTGATTCTGATGTTCTAATATTAGTAAAAGTAATAGCCACATTTGTTCTTTCTATGACCTCTATTACCTATTGTATGTAGTGTTATATTTCTCATGACTATTAAATAGTAAGTTGTGTATAATATCCCACTGAACATGCATATCAGTATTTGTACATGTTATATTTTGAAGTCTTGTTAGCTTTTATGTTCATCTTTGAAACTGAAACTGAAAACTGGACGTGTCATCAAGTTGTTGATGGTAAGTGTCTCTAAATATTCTATAAATGCAGCTTGCTTCTGCAACATGTATTACTAGCTGGCCCCTTAATAATCATAT
>OX421447.1:10279096-10291596 GCA_949126865.1 Montipora capitata
TGTCCAAGATTGTATTTGGTATAAACTATTAAATATCTGTCAATATGAGAGTGTGAACACTCTCATATGTTTATAGTATGTACAACTTGTCTCCTCATAGCTGATACACAGTAAGTTGTCAAGGATTACTTGTCATACAATAGCATTGTGTGTAACAAACATTGTTACAGTAGTGCATTATTAGCCCATGTATGTGAATTGTTTACATAAGATAGGGTTCTGTTTACTTTACTTTACTGCACTGCGAATTGCTGTTCTTTTACATCGTGGAATTCATACATTAGTACGATTAAGAAGTAAGAGATCTACTGAGTCCTATAACGAGGACAATAATTAAGGAGTTATATCAAAACCAGTCGGCCTTGCCCTGGCTGTTTTTGCCCACTTTGGTTTACACTGATCAATATGTATATACAGATATGAAATTATCGCAGATATATTTATGTACGATTACACACAATAAGGAAATTGCACGGTTAACAACGATTAATTTTGTGTGTTCTTTAACTGACATAGATTTACGGCGAAGGAATGAGAAATTTTGGTCGGTTAACGTGATTTGAACAGATTTGAAATATTTTTCATGACCAGTCTGTTTTTAGCCAGCCGGTGTGTTAACCGTTGAAATGCGTCACTTTTTGTAAGAAATGTAGAAATCTCATTGATTTTGTTCATAGTTTATACTCATTAGCAACGCCTTGAGAAAACAGTAGGGGAAATAAATATAATGCCTTGTAGTTATACTTGAAATTCGCGACAATTCGTATTCGAAGACGCACGGTTTACAAACAGGAAGTGACGTTTCTTGCAACCGGAAGTAATTTGCTCTATTACTATTTTGCTCCTGTTATACCACATTCTTGTTTGCTCTCCCAAAAAGTTTAGGGAACTGTTCTCTGACATATTTTATAAAGAAGGGTCCATCTAGTTTATCGTATGGGTCACATCTGATCACACCTTTGTTGTGGCTTTTACTAACGAACAGCGTGATAACTTCCCTTTTAAGGCCTTGGACACCTTCTTTCTTGATCCTAAAGATTGTTGCGAATGTAACTCCTACTTCCTCAGCAACATCTTTAGCTTTGTCGTTATGATCTTGCACCTGTAATAAAATATACGCCCCTAAAGCGTCGTCAACATGCCTTTTATGTACCATTTCCAGTTGTTTTGATAATGAACCTCAATGATCACGTAACATTGTTTTTTTCTTTATTAGGGTTAATTAACTCTAATTGTCATTCGAATACCATGACGGGACGCCACGCCTGAAAATCCTATACCATTCTACCGTTTAAAAGCCTGGTCCTTTTGCGGTTTTTCGGTTTACCTGTTCACCGGCTTACTTGTGCTAGGGGGCGTTTCTCGAAAGTCCCGAAACTTTTCGGACGTATCTCGGGTGACACAAAACGCTTTGTGTCTACAAGAGGAAAACGTTTCTGGTCATGATGCTTTGCAATTCTTTTGTTTTCACTGGTCTCCAAAAAAATGTTCAAAGATCAATTGTTCAGAAGCAGCAGATCATAGTTTCACGAATTGCTTTCGGGGCCCCGAAAAGTTTTCGGGGTTTACACCCGACCTCTGTACTTTCTGAAAATTATCTAACTATAACCTGGGAAAGAGGTTGTCTTTAGTGTTTGGCGGTGGGGTGGGGTGAGTGAAAGAGATCCTATTTTGGTGATTTATAATGTGTTTTTTTCCTACCAAAAACGAAATTGTCATTGCATCGCCTGAGCTTTTCATAATGTTACTCTCCAGCAAATTCTGTGGTGAGAAACCTGTGTTCGATCCTAGCAAGTCTTAACCACCAACCCTATTTACTTTACAGTGAACTCTCTCCAGTGTTTCATGTGCGGTGATATAGGGTCACCACCCTGTGGTACTGCGAACACTCCCAGCAGAGTGTGTGATGCAGTGGAAAATCGTTGCGCGACACGTGTCATGAAACAAGGCCAAATGACCAACACTATGAAGAACTGCACTAAGTCGATGGCATGCCCAGCATCGAGCCCAGACAATCGTAAGTAAAACCACAATATAAACGTTTTGCGCTAAGTCACTTGGCAATGCAATCCAACAACTGTTAAGAATCCCAACTGGCCGGAGGTAAACCAGTTGGCTATTTACAAGTGGCGGCCGAGAAGTTGAACGAGGGACTACCTGAAAACAAATTCAACGAGTGGTCAGAACGGGTCTTGAACCCGGGACCTCAAGGCAAGCGTCCTAACCTTAAACCACTGGGCCGCACTGCCTCCAATGATTTTTCAACTTGCCACATTGAAATGCAACTTACATGAACAAATGGGTTGGAAACACTGTCAGCAATAGATCCACTTACGTCATGCAATGCATCAAAATTTCCCCTTCTGTTTCCAAGTTATGCCTCAGGCAGACCACCTCTAAGATTTAGGGTGTTTTCGATTGACGCTATTCCGGAATTAGAATACATGAAGTGATGATTTAAAATGGTATATTTGGCGTTTTGAAGCAACAAGGATAATAAAGATGTCTAAAATAGCATTTTAGCAGGTGTTCGACAATTTGAATGTGAATCTCCGTAAAAACAAAGGATTTCAAACTTCTATTCCATGTATTCCTATACCGGAATACGGTCAATTGAACGCACCCTTAGTCATATTCCGTTTTATCGGGGCCACCTACGTGTATGGTAATCCGCCATGTGCGCATGTTCGTGAGAACAAACCAAGCCCATTCTCTTTGCCAGAGGCCGCGATTCTTTCGGTCAGAACCAAGATTAACGACCTCTGGCTGGTTCCAAACCAGGAAGTCCGCGAATCACGGACCTCCGGCTCGTCTGCACAATCTCAGAAATTTGAAACAATTACTTCTTAGGATCGAGAGGGTAGTGGGAAATGCGTAGATTTCTCTGGTGGACACAGTAGAACGATTAACTTAACCGGCAATGGCGTCGAAAGTCATGTAACGCGAATGGCGTTTTAGTGGATCTTTGAACAAAATATACCCTTATGAATCTCAATAATGGCAAGTCAATTGGATATACAGGCGGTGGAATCTGAAAAGCGACGAGTAATGGACTTCGACAACAATCTATCGTCGGTCGAGCCAAAATCAAAGTGAGCTGTATTTCAAATATTTTACCAAGTGTGCTGTTATGTAGAACACTGAAACCAAATGGAAAATTCTCTGGTAACTTATGGGTTCAACAAAGACAGAGAACGAATCGAACACCTTACGTGGATCTGTGATCAACTCTGCACAGTCTTCAGTAAAAACATAATTGGAAATGTGACAGCCAAGAATTATTTGAAAGAAAGCTTGTCGTATATTTTGTGCCTCATTATTCAAGGAAAAGGTTCTTCATGGAAACGGTTTGAACCTGAAATTTTGTTTGTTGCAATATTGCGCATATTTGACACGATTGAGTTTCTTCTCTTCACGCACGTAATGAAATAGAAGGGGTTTTTGCCTCTCATAGCAAACATGTTGTTTGCTTCAAAAAATTGGTCGCTGGAAATGGTGGCCTTTATGAATTCATCATGTTTTATGATATGCGAGCTTAACTGGATAGTTTTTATGGCAATAGAAAAAGCATTTTCTTGTTATTCAAGGAAAAGGTTCTTCGGGAAACCTGAAGTACATGGTAATTTGACACGATTGAGTTTCTTGTCTTCACGCACGCAATGAAATAGGAAGAGGTTTTCGCCTGTAAGAGCAAATATGTTGTTTGTTTCAATAAATTTTTGGCTGGAAAAGGATTCTGTGGTATTTTCTGCCTTTGTGAATTATAATATCATGTTGTGTATTGAATTTTCGAGCTTAAGGTTGAAGTGTGATATGGGAGAATTTTTGCGTTCCACAAAAAGATATACTATTAGGATTTGGCGCGGGACTTAATAGTTTTACACTCCTCTTTCGACAGGATTTAAGCTTACGGGGGTGAGTTTAATAGGGTTTGCCTACATAATTTTCGATTTCTGATACTCGTCGGAAGGAAACGAAATGTGTTCCTCACATTATATTATAATGAATACCTTCATGTGTTAAAATTTAAGGTCATTAATAAAAAAAGATTGAACGTGATTTGATTGTGTTTACATGCTGCATCAGTGACAGAAGTCGTAATTTGTTATCTGGGACGAGCGCCGAGTCCCAGAATGGTCACAACTAAAAGATGTGCTTATGGTACTTGTAAAAACGACTCCTGGTACCCTAAATCGTGGGTAAGAAATGCGAAGGGTGATCCGATCAAGTTTTTTTCCTTTTCCCGGCGAAGTTAGGGAAAGCGAGAGAAGGAAAAAGTGGATAATGGCTTGTCATCGCGGTGACTCGTTTGTGTGTACGAAGGACAGTTACATTTGTAGTTTGCACTTTGTCGGAGGTAATGGTCCAACACTCGAGGATCCAGATCCAATATCTGCTGTGGCAAGCAAAGTTAACTTGTTTTGAAAGTGTTATTTAATGTTACTGGTTGTTTGAACTTTAATTTTATATCGTGCATAGGTGTCGCGACTCAATAGAAAACGAAAGGTATCTGGTGAACGAGATGTAGTCAGAGAGAGGGGGAAGAAAATTTGCCTTGAACGGTCAGCCGCAAAAACTCTGTTAACGCTTCATCGCCACACAGGTAAATCAAAGGAAGAGCATGCAGCTGCCAAAGCACTTTTGGATCTGACCTTAGCTGTAGAGCCAGTCACACATGCAGAAGAACTTGAGCAAACTGACGAGTTTCCTGAACCGAGCACAGCTGAACAACTTGATCAAACTTTTCCAGAACCGGTGGAGTTCCACTTCAACCGAAGCACACAGACAGATAAAAAATTACTCAAACAATGCAGCACGCAAGTTAGTAATAAACCATGGAATATTTTCTACCAAAGAATATATTTTCTAGAGTTCTTTCACATTTCATTTTGAGCGTGTAACCTTTTTTTCAATCAGACTGCAGGCAGGAACAAACTGATGAAGTTTTTATTTATGGAGAAAGTAATGGACCCACAGAAAACCTACCACTACACAGGTACACAAACTAAATTGTAATTATAGGCAATCAAAGGATGACAAAATGTAAGCGGCGCAGCTAAGATAAGCATGACTTTCTTCTCGACTGTGTGATGTAAACTTTCCTGCAAGAGTCCACCTCTCAATCATTTTGTCAGGACGATATTTGTAATATGTTATAGGTATGACAAAGGAATGTCTTGAGCTGATTTACAGTGAAATCAAAGAAAAGAGTGAGCGGATGAACACATGGAAGGGTAGTACACTAAAAACTAAGACAGGAAAGATCCAGGAAAAGTATTTGAAGGTACTTAGAATTATCAGTATGTATAATTTGTACAGTCCCAATAATAACCATAAGAAGATAACTTATCTACAGTCAGATTGTGTACTTCTTAACAAGTAAAAATGTATGATTGCCACTTTACATTTGATGTGTCGTTTTTGCTTGTTTTTATTTTCTTCAGAAAAGACAAGAGCTGTCTAACCTAACCAGTAAAGAGCAATAGGCCATTTCCGAGTTCATGTCTGCCTCCTCTTCAAAGCGAGTCTAAGTGCGAAGTTTTTCTTATGAAAATTAGTTTTCATTCATATGTAAAGTAGAACTAATTAGCATCACAAAAACTTTGCACTTAGACTCGCTTTGAAGAGGAGGCAAACATGAACTCGGAAATGGCCTACTTGTGTTCACCCTTGTGAGGCTTAGAAGAAACCCAAGTTTGGAAATGCTTTGTGATATATTTGGCATCACCAAAGGGTCTGGAGGCAGAATATTTATAACATGGATTATATTTCTCGAAAAGGAGTTGAGATTTCTTTTACCCTTCTCAACAAAACAAGAATCGATTGGCATACCTAGACCAAGTTGCTTAAAAAAGAACAGGTTTAAGAATGTGAGAGCGATAATAGATTGTACTGAATTTTATGTTGAGAAACCTTGTAAACCATCCAGTCAAAGATCCACCTACAGTCAATACAAGTCCTCAAACACATTTAAGCTACTTATTTCAATGTCACCCATTTTGCATTTTAATTTTGTGTCCAAATTATACCGTGGAAGTATAAGTGACAAAGAGATAGTAAATGCAAGTGGTTTTCTAGGAAAACTACAGCCAGGCGATGCTGTAATGGCTGATAAAGGCTTCAACATAAAAGATTTTTTAGCCTTGCACAACACAGAACTAATCGCACCTCCAATCATGCGCAAAACTAATGTATCTGCCCGAGCATCAACTGCTACAAAACGAGTTGCAACTGCAAGGGTTCATATTGAGCGGATGATAAGACCCTGAAATTGTTCACTTTGCTACGGGGAGTTATTCCCCTTACATGCAAACCATTTATTAGCTGTGCTGTTTCTGTCAGTGCAATACTTGTAAATTTACAACCATAGATAATTAAGGCAAGTTCAAATAGAGAATAGGCCAAGGCTTAATCTTAAATACTGCATTGGCCATTTCTTAAAGTGTTCATTTCTTTACAAATAAAGCTTCTAGGAAAGTTCTTGTGAATGTTCTCTTCGTTTCAGCGTCTCCAGCATGGCCAACAATTTCATACAGTCAGCGGCTCGATGTGAGGGCTCACGCAATTTTTCTTTTTCCTCGCTAAAATTGGTGGAAAACGGTAGAATTTACTTCTAAGCGGTGAAATTATAATATCTAACGCAAATTTTAACGAAGAGCAGGCTTAAAAGAAGGATAACCCAAGTTGTCTTGTTATTTTCTGATCGCGCAATGAATAGTTTTATTGTCACACCACTTCGTCACGCGAGGTCACAAGCAAACCAGAAACCCCTCTTGGAACAGAACAGCGGACTTGTAAGTGAAAGAGAATCCTGTTATGTAAGCCAAACACAAAACCGAAGGCTTTCAAAATGGCAGCCGATGTTTACAACCTTGGAAAGCATTTTAAACCCTTCAGTTCGTCGTTATTTTAAGATGTCACGGGTTCTGGAAAAGAGGCACATTTTAACCAATGTTTAATCTTTTTGGGAACCACGAAAACAACTTGCAAGGCACTATATGTTCTTTAAAGTTACGTCTTAAAGTGTAAACTTTTGAAAGCGATTTGGGGACGCTGACCAGCCCGTCTGAGAGGAAGGCAGTTTTAGAATGTTTTACTCACCTTGTGGCTCTCAGCGGCTCTGACAAGAAGCAAAGTATGGCGAATTTGACGGAATTGACTGTGAATGATAAAGCTGTGTGGGAACCGCGAGAAAACATTAAAAGGATTAACAATACAGCTGATCTGTTACTATGATAATTTGACTTTATGATAAGATTTGGGGGCGTTGGAAATCTGTCATTGTTGTGACTTAGAAAGGACAAATAAATCAAGGTATGGGAAAATTCCATTTATTTCTCTGTTGATAAATTGATCGCCGTTTTAATTCTAAGACTGAATATGGCTCTTGTGCGCGTGCGTGGAGGCCATGATGTATGAAATTGTTGGCCATGAGGGTCAAACCACAGATGTTCGACCTTGACATATCCATTGGGATCACTTTCATACTCTGTCAGATCCTATGGGATTTAGTACAACATGAATTCCATGATTGCAAATCTAGAGAAATCAAAAAATTACTCTGGAAATTTATTTACATTATTTTTTACATCAATTTTTCTCCAAATGATGTACCTGTAAAAACTGGTCAATAAACGTGAACATGTGAAATCCACAATTGTTGCTTCCTGCCAACTGTTGTGGTACCTGGAAATGTCATGACATGGGCAATGTTAAGAGCATGATTCGTTTTAAAATTTCAGACTTTAGTTCTCAATTAGCAGATCTAGATCTACAAGCAAACAGTAGTAACACTAAACAGTGATATTTTGATCTAACATTTTCATTACCTTAAGCACATGCGGTGTCCGCTGGCTTGTCTTGGAGGGTATAGCACTAGCTGCACTTAGGTGATCCAAGAACCTGTTAAAAAAAAAAAATGGTTAGCACAAACATGACATCAGTAACAGATTACCATTCTATGTTATCTTATCCACTAGCTGACAGTAATAATTATTACACTGTTGTACGTACCTGTTGATATTGTCTATTTCGGCATGCCTTGTATTGATAAAAATTCCCATGTCAAGGAGTCCATTATGACTGGGTGCCTTGAAACGAATCAACATTTCTTTGTTTCAGTGTAAACCCCAGTGAATAAGATATACTGCAGGTACAAACACTGAAATTATTTCTTGATCAAATTATATGCTAAGAATGCTCACCATGGGGTCAATACAGCGACGAGCCAATGCAAACTGAAAAAAATAAAACTTAATATCTCAGTCAGTTTCTCCATAGTAGCTGTCAGGATAACTGAAGTTTTATTCTTATTACAATTGAGGAACAGTATTTCTGACCTTCTGTTGATTGGAATAATCACATATCCACTGTTCAGGAGATTTGCCTGAAGAAAACTTCTCTGCTGATTTCTGGCAAACAATTCTAAAAGAAATTGTTAAAGTGTGATTCATGAACAGTTTTCACCCATTGCATAAGAAATGTGTGTTGGTCCATACAAATAAAGTAGTCATTGTTATCATATCAGCATGAAATATTCATTCCAAGTACTGTTTGAACTTCTATTATTATTACCTGGAGGTTGTTTGATTAACATCCTGCTCCCCACATAAAGTGGTATAGAAAAATGTACTGACAATAGGATAACACTGGGGTAGTTGCCTGAAACCAAATACCAACTTGTTCTTATTCATACTGGCTTTTAATTAATACATTAAAAGTAGGAAGTATAATTATGTAATTATGCAAGCAATTTATCATTCATCAGCTTTTATTGACCATACTTACTTGATAGTGTTGAACAAAATAAATATAATTAATTATTATGAAGTGTCACATTACTTACTTGAACAAAAACAGAACTATTGTGTCAGTTATCATAGAATTTGGTCGAACGGTTTCCACGTCCTCCTTGTATATCTCTAACCCAGAAAGTAGCACACTCTCTGAAGGTGTGGCAGGGGTACTGTGCTGAGAGGATAACAAATCGATAACTTCATGGCATTCTAGTTTAGAATGAAAGATGTTGGATTGGCATGTTTTGTCATCTGCTTCAGAGCTGATCCTTTGAAACGCACTGGGGACATCTGGAGAGTTTATGGCCTCTACATCTTGTGATTCGTGTGCCCCTAGTGATGAATCTATAAGAAAACCCCCAAGATGCAAATAAACAACTGGATAAATACACTGAGAAAATAATGAGACAAATATTTATAATACGTACAGGAGGTTCATACCTGGCAATACTGGCCCAGATAGAACAGTCATCAGGAAGGGGAGGACTTGACCTATCCAAAACCTCTCTGGTTTGGCACACACATTTGACATGAAGGTTGCGTCATAGGGTACCTCAACAGAGAAGATTCCTTGCTTCGTCCACACAACAAACTGACAAGGTTTCAGCCCACTAACAAACATTTGAAGCTGAACTTTGAAATAGTATTTTGAAGTTGATTTCAAAGCAAAGCCATGACCATTTCTGATGCCACCAATTTCTAGGGTTAGGAAAGCTTCTTTTGGGTGGAGATCTCTGTGTTTCCAGGGGCATTTATATTCTACGACAGTGTTTGGGCAACCTTTAGAACACTGGCATTTCTGAATATTATCCACACTTGCTCCAAGGAATGGCTTTGACTTTGAAATCAAAAAGCCCTTAGCAATCAATTCCAGTTTGTGGTGGGTATGGCTTGCAATCCGCTTATATGCATTGCGAGCACTCTCTTCATGAAATAGCCCCCACTCTCTGGCATTTTGTCGTTCCATTGTTTTCTGCTTATGAAAGTGTAGGGATGTCTGTGCTGATGTTATGGCTTGTACCAACTTTGTGGCATTTTGAGCACTATTTTTCTCAAGTGCTTCTTGGCGGGTGAAGACTCTCTTGCAGTTTGAGGCTGTTACGAACCCTGCCTTATGTAAATACCAGTCATCACATTGCCATTGCTTTGTGGTGGTGCTCTCAATGTAGTTAATTTCTGTATCACTGAAAGAGTACAACCTCAAAACTTCTTCCAGCGAAATATTTGGATCATTTCGTAAAAGCTCTTCTAGCTTAAGCTTCATGATACCACTCCCAAGCTTGTCTTCACTTGATTTAGTGGTTTTGCCAACTTGATCTGTGTCTGCTTCTGTAGTGCAGTAAAGTTTATTAAATAAAGGCAAGATAACTGGACTACTAGTTGGTAATTGGCACATTTTTTGGGTAAAATTTCTGAGATACTTCTCATCTGGAGGATTAGTGTCTTCGGGAGCACGGACATCTATTTGGATATTTTGGGAGTATGTGTGTTTACGTTTTCTTTTTTTGGAAGAGGGTTTTTTTGCTTTCTCAATCAACAGGTCCTTCAGTTCGCATGCTACAGTACTTGCTGTTTGTCTCTTAACCCAGGTGCATGGACCACTAGTTACGCTGTCTTTCCCACGAGTGTTCAACAAATCTTCTAGCGAGTACATGGCAGCTGCAATGTGTTTACATCCACCATCTCGACCTCCCTTGCACTCGCATCTTGCTTGAAGTCAAGAGAAAATGAGGGGACAGAGAGGGAGGCTCCCGGTCCAGCCCTTGGGATATATCACGTCCACGAAAGTTATTTTTAGACGAGCGAAAGTCTGTCTTCCGAGACGTCCGCATGCATTTTGAAAAGACATGATGAATATTTATTCATCAGCCTTCCACGTGCGCCGCCATTTCCTCTTTTCACTAAGAACCTGAGAGCGAGGCAAGACTGTATGCGGACGTCTCGGAAGACAGCCTTCCGACTTCCGCTCGTCTAAAAATAACTTTCGTGGACATGACATATCCCGGCCAACGCCCTGAGACTCCCTCTCTGTCCTCTCATTTTCTCTTGTTGAAGTACACTACCTCTGTTAGCGCCTCTAACCTCAAGAATGAACCAGAGATTATAGTAATCTTTTCCTTCATCCGTTTTGATTTTCATGAAGGGCTTCACTTTAGCTACATATACATGGACACCCACTTCGTTCAACTGAACAGTTTGCAAAGATTCCACATAACCATCATTAATTAAGCGATAATCATCGAAGGACTTGTAAGCGGCGAGGCCCTGTTTGTCATATTCAGTGGAGTGGTAAATTAAATAGTTAAAAATATCGTACAAGCCGAATGGCGGCGAGGAGTTGAAGTTGTTCACGGTCTTCATTGAGAATGGATTGGAAATTAACATATCGTGAATTAATAAATTATCTGCATCGTTGGTTTTGTCATTTTAGAAGTTTGGATCTACTGGAAGCATCATTCCTTCCACTGCAGCGGCGATTTCAATCAGCGAAGACTTCAAATAGCCGCTCACCGAAACTCCACGCTCTTGCAAATATTTCTTAAGTTCTGCGACATTCATTGTATGGAAATCCCTCTTAGTAACTTGCTTAGACATGTTGAACCTGTAACTGTTGCAAAGTATTTCAAACAAGACGACTTGTTGAAGTTAGCGAGACCTACAATGTAGCTATTCGAATATTCGGCGTTTTCAATTCAAATACATTTAAAGGCTCACTGACAGAGGAGGCTCGACTTACACAAACTCAGATCACAATCATTCTGTTTTAATACTGACCACAAAGTGCATATATATACAGATGACAATTTTAATAAATGAAGGTATTCGTAATGTCATAAAGCAAGTAACACGTTTGCTTCCTTCCGCCTAGTATCAGAAATCGAATGTGGGCAAAGCCTATTAAACTCACCCCCGTAAATCCTGTCGAAATAGGAGTGTAAAACTATTAAGTCCCGCGCCGAATCCTAATAGTGTATCCGTTGCATCATTTGAAAGTCCCACGCAAAAAAGAGACCGAAATTTTATGACTTTTATGTACATTTCTCCACTCCGTCTCACTATATGTCCTTGTGTCCGATCTGCTCGAATGTCCGAACTTTCGAGCTTTGTTTACATCAAAAGTCAGGTGACACTACACGTGAAAGCTGACAGTCAAAAGGTGAATTTCGTTTTTGTGTCCTGTGTCTTTCTAGTTGGTGTGCCTGTGTACGGCTATGCAGAATTTTTCGAGATTGCTGTAAGGACACCAAAATGCCCCCCCCCCGCTTGATTTTTGCAGGGGCATGTGTCGGCCGGGAAACTGGTGCGAACTTATGACGACATCTGACCTCGTTTTCGCTCTCGTTTTAGGATATGTTTCATTGTAATGCGCATTTGATCATTTCTGTATGGATTTATGCGCAATAGAAGTATTAAATTAAATAAATTAAATTAAACTACGTCACATTCTCGTTACATGTGATAAAGACATTTGGCGAACATGCCAGCAGGCCATGTGAGCTCGTCTTCACGATACAGTCGCCGTAGGCCTAGCCATTTGTGCTCTCAGCGTCGGATTTTGGTGAGTTTAAACGCTTCGACGGTAGCATTTATCGAAATCTGAGGGAATTGTCTTTGTTCATTTTATATGCTAACGAACACGGCTTTGAATCGCCATGGCTTTCAGGATGTTAACCGTGGGAACAGCTATATTTTGATTGCATTTGT
>OX421447.1:10301596-10331596 GCA_949126865.1 Montipora capitata
TTAGAACACCGAAAGATCAACAAAAGAAAGAGGACACAAGGGGCACTGTTTACAAGATCGAATGCAACTATTGCGCTGCAGTGTACGTCGGCCAGACGTCACGCGCCTTAAAAACCAGAACCAAAGAACATTCTAAAGCCGCCGTTTCTTTTGACAAAAACCCTCAACTGGACCAACATTCCCCAAAAAACTGGCTACAGCTTTGATTCTGAAAACGTGTCAATTCTTCACATCTGTGCTCAATGGAACCAGCGTTAGTTTTTGGAAGCGTGGTATTCGCATAAGGAAGAAAAGTCAATCAACGAGCACGTTGAGTTTCCACGTGTGTATCTCAATCTCAAGAATTTTCAGAACATTTTTTGGCACACGCGTTATGTCCCATATTCCGCTCATGGCGTGACGCCTTGTGCACGCTGTCGTTTAGCCTGTTTCATTGTTCCGCCTCGTAAGCACGCTGTTGTTTAGTAAACGTCTTCTCTTGCTCGGAGTTTCGGTTCAACTTATTGGCGATGCATATTTGTCACCTACTTGCCTATTTTCAACATATCCTCTACCTCTGAAATGACTATTATCGACAATTCGTAATTTTCCCGGGAATGACTGTTATCGTGATTTTAGGATTACTCTGTCCCAGGACTTGTGGTAGCAGATGAAAAGAAAAAAAAAATGACATCCCTGGAAGGGATTTGAACCCGGAGCTCCCAATGTGAAGGAACTGTTTTTATCCACTTAACAACTAAAGATCAACTGGCTGACAATTGCACCGATTATTTATCAAATCTAATTAGTACATACAAAATCATTGCTGAATAGTGGTTAAGTCTAGTACTTGATTTTAAAATGGTTAGCTTTCTCTTAAGGTTTGGTAACCGACATTTTCTCCTTTTTAAACTTGTTTCTTAGCCGGTGATAATACACGTTTACAGCAGGATTCGGAAGAAAAAAATATTAATATCTTTTAAAAAAGTGTTTTGTCAGTTAGCGATACAGTAGTCTAGTGGTTAAGTGAAAGGGTTATTAATCGAACATTCCCAGGTTGGAGTCCAGCGAGTTTAGGCATTGAGGTTCGGATTTTAAAAATAGATATTCATTTCCCATAATCCTTATCAAGCTCTAAGCGTCCTAAATTGACGATAATAGTCAATTTAGAGAAACTTATGAATTGTCGATAATAGTTATTTCAGAGGTAGAGAATATGTTGCTATTTTACCATCGTTAGTCATACCGGTATTTGCATACGTCACTGATGAAGTCACCGAAGTGATCGAAACGTTTTACTTTTAAAAAACTTTTTACATCAATGTCAACGCTGCAATTTCGTTTTAAAAACGTCAGGCCGTTTTTTTTTCAGGATTATCCAAATGCAATCCGTTTCAATCTTGTCCAATGATTTGTGTCCTTCCATGCTTCTCTTTCCTTTTGCTGCATTTCTTTTATGTTTTCCAGCAGTTTTAAGTGGTTATTGCATTGTTTTGTTCTACTTTTTGGGCATTTTGGGTGTCATGAAATTACATCATTCGGAAGTCCACGGTATGTTCAAACTGCGAAAACACGGTGGAAAAAACTTTTTACTCAAGCCGAACATATCATTAGTTGTCGACCTTGAAGCGCAATATTCAACTGCCTTTCGGCAGAATCTTCAAAACTTGCTTCTTTCCTGGCCTATTCAATGCCAGTGGGACGTCTCGAAAGAACTTATCTTCGATAAACAACGTAAATTTTTCATATTCACTGTACGTTCTTTGTCGACCTATAACCGACAGCTTCAGTCGCTCCATCACTTACGCAACACATCCTCCCTGGCGCCTTGTTCCTTTACAAGAAGCATTTTTTGTACCAAGGCAGGTGAAAAAACAAGGAAAATGAATAATAATAAGTTTTAAGTTCCCTTTATTGTAATGTATACTGCCTTAGCTTGATGATGCCTTCACCATGTTCAAGTCTTTATATCCAGAATAACAAGGTCAGATCCTTTTTACAGTTTACATTTCCTCAGAGTTAAAGACTTGAGTGTGGGAATTATAGCACAGTGTACAAGGAGTGGGTAAGTTGTTGTATTTCTCGCGATTTGTGGATAATTCTGGTTTCCGGATTCCCGATTCTGGATTCCGGCTTTTAGTGCTGCCCTTTGGAAGCGACGAACGCGATTTCCCGCCATATTGCTACTCCCCATATACGAAGTGACAGGACTCCTCACTCTTTAAATCCAGCGGTATTCTTGTCCTCGTGTAAGAAGTGCACCAATCTCGATGTGACCTATCAAGACACCTCTGTTTCCTTCCTTGATAACCGGGATTCTTTACATGATCAGCTTCAGTATTTGATTTCCCAGGAATCCAAACTTTGCGCTGGATACACCATTCCCATATCTCCTTAACTAGCTATAGCTTACTGTTTGCAAAGAAATGACAGGTGCAACAGCTGTAGTGTTATCAACCATGAGGTTAATATGCTTCCCTGATAGTTGGTCAGGAAATTACGTTAATGCAAACAGGGCAGCAAGTATTTCCAAATAATTAATATCATGCTGAGCTTCTTCTGAAGTCCACCTCCCCCCTGTTGAGAGACCATCAACACATGCTCCCCAAACAATCAGAGATGCATCTGTGGTCACTGTTAACGTTACTGTAGGTTGTCTCCATGGTTAATTACATTCTATGCCCTTGGGAGAGACTTATCCACCAGTTTTTGTCTGACATGGCCTCAAAGCTAAAGAACAAGAAGGCTTAAGAATATATATATAAAGTAAAATAAGCACTCCGAGCAGTTAGCGACAGCTATTCGAGGCGAACAGTGGTTTTAACGAATATTCCCTTTGTTAACTTTCAAAGCTAGAAATTTCTCAATTTCAAGTGTTCTAGAATGCAGAGGCCCATATATAACCCCAGGAAACTGGAAGGACTGCCGCTACTTCCGTTAGTGCATGGGTGCAGGGTTTTAATAGTTGTAGACAAGCATCATTAGGCTGATTTAGCAACAGAACGGGAACGTCAGTGGCGACGGCGCGCGCAGAAAAAACACCAATGAGAATTCAGAATAGAATAGACTCCACTCTTTTCTTCTCTATTCTAAATTCTCATTGGTAGTTTTGCTGCGCGCGACGTCGCCACTGACGTTCCCGTTCCGTTGCTAAATCAGCCTACTTAACTTTTGAGCCCCATATGGAGTTAGTGTGATGGTCATGTGGTTTGAATTGAAGATAAACCTTTGGAATACAATTTCCTGAGTAGGGATTAGAACAGATTTTCCTAGGTTTACAACAAATCCAAGTCTATCTAAAAGAAACAATGTTTCTACAACATTGTCGACGCAGCCATTACAGTCATCTGCTGCAAGCCAAGTAACATCTAGATATGCGACTGAGACATGACCTTGTTGTCTTACATGTAGGTGTCAAAACACAGGCGTGAGCAATTTGGTAAATTTTCTTGGACATGGTGCCAAGCCATTAGGAAAAACGTTTATACAACTGCCCCTTCCAGCAAAATGTCAGATATTTTTTATAAAATGGATGTATGAGGATGAGAACAATATCTCCTTCCTTTACGTTTCTTGCTGAGGTATGCCACTTCTTTCTTACAATTAAACTTTGGAAGTAATCAGTAGTCCATTTCTTCCAGAATCTATTTATTATTCTTTTCACAAATTCGAATCTGTGACGTAGATTTGAGGTTTCCTTAAATGGTTCACTTGGAATTCTGGGACTTGATCTTCCAAGTAGTACGTCATTTGGGCATAGATAAGTTCCATCATCTGGCGACGTAGAGTGACGACCTATTGGTCTTTCATTTACCAAATTGGCAACTTCAAAACAAACTGTTTGTAATTCTGAAAATGTTAGAATGTTGTCGCCGATTGTCAGTTTTCATGTTCGTTTAATTGCGTCTGCAGGAGTAAATTTCCACAGAAATCCTTCCAGCACACCAAATGCTTCCAACTCCTTTTGATTCCAACTCTTTGTTACATTTAAGAGCTCACTGCTTGAAGCTACAAATTGAGGGCCATTATCCTAGACTAGTAGAGCTTCGACGGATCTCCTCGTAAAGATACAAATCTTCTCAGTACCATAAGGAATTTCCGGCTCTGTACTATAATCAGATGCGATATCTATGTATACAGCTCTGGACGCTAGACAGTTGAAAATGACTCCATATGTTTTGCCAAAAGTTCGCTTTTTCAATCATCTCGGATCTTAAACGGTCCGAATAAATCGATGGCGATAGAGTTCCACGGAGGGGCTGGCTTTAAGCGCTCTTCTGGATGTTGTCCCCATTATTTGTTCACTTGGTTTCTTTTCTATCTTTCTACATGTAATGCACTGAGACTTTATTGACTTAACCAGCTTGTGAAGTTTAACGATCCAATATTTAGCGCGAACCTTGCGTGCTGTTGCCCATACTCCAAGATGTCCAATGCCGTGTACATATTCAGTGTAGAGGCGAGAAAAGTGATGACTGTACGGCAGTAATATAATTTCCCACTTATTATAGCTCATTTCAACCCAGTTCTGTACGCGATGACCAACAACATATATACCATGGACATAAACGTTTGTATCCTCCTTTCTTGATGTCATTTTCCATTTCGATTTGCGCTTCCACGTCATACTGTAGATTAAAGGTGCTGCGACATTTTTAAATGTTACTTTGGGTTTTCTCTTATACATTGCTAAAATTCTTGCGGTAACTTTGAGCAATTGCTTATAATTAGAATACTTATAGCGAGATTGTAGTCTTGGAATATCATGACCAAGTCGTGCTCATTTTTTCGCAACCTAGTTGTTGAAATCTTTTCCTTTTTATCGGTTGTCAATAATTTCATAATTTGATCAACTGAGGACTTAAACATTGTTTCTAAGGATGCCTTTTTCTTGTTCAATCCATCAAATTTTATACGCATGTCGTCTTCCTTTATTTTGAGGAGATTCTCGCTCACACACTTATTGTATATCGATGATGCCTCTGTGTATATTTCTTGTAGTTCATTAATCCATGCCTCTTCTTTTTCATATGCGTCATCATCGTCCGGTAGTATAGTCTAAAGGTCATGCTTACCTTCAACGGTTTGCCATGCATCGGTAAAAAAAAAGCTCTTTGAATTTACTTTTAACGTTTTCGATACTCTCCTTCTTCGCTATAGCACTGTAGAATTCATTCTTTTTCTCGTGAATTTTATCTTTGCTGTCCGTCGAATCTTCTGGGCGTTCTCTGTCATCTTGTTGCTCCTAACCAATCTTGCTATGGTTTCAATGGATTTCGAGTGTATTGATGAGACGGTACGACCAAGGTTTCAAACGTTTACTGTCATAAGCTTATCGGACTCTTTACAACTGGTTACTCGAGACGTTGAGATGACAAGTTCTCAGATAGTTCGAAATCTGGAGAAGTAATCGTGGTACCTAATATTAGAGATTGTTGCCTGAATTCAACTGAAACATAATCAAAAATAGTCTTCATACAATAGTAAAAATTCGTGACGTAATGTCTGACATTATTAATTATACAGATTATCGATTGTTATTTAAGCGATACACCCTCTTCATCTTCCCTCAAAAGGGCGTCTTCGTTGTTTTCCATATAGGCTTCCATACGGTAGAAAGAAAAACCGAAAATATATTCGTAATTCAAAACCTTGACTTGAAGCTCTGAAAAACGACGCTCAACTGCAAGCTCTGGTTTCGCGCGCTCGATCCCACGTGACTTCATAGTGACGTAGACCAATGACGAAATAGAATTTCTGGTCGTCTCGGACGACCGCCAATTTCAAACTCTGATAAAATAACATCACTGTAAAGAAACCTTTTATTCTCCTCTTTGTCTGGTGCAGTTGTATTTTTTATGAGCGATGCAACCTTGAGCCTCAACCGTACTCTGTCAACAGTCTGCAAAATAAAATAAATAAAAATTAGGAAAATATTTAGCTCACTGCTGAAAAAATATAAGTTGAGTTTATAGTGTTTGGATATATTGAGGCCATAAGGACAGAACCAAACTTATCAACTAGGGGAGCAACCCACATGATGATTCAAATGATGATGATGATGATGATGATGATTGTGAGAGTTATTAAAACAACCCATTCAATAACTCACTGTTCCCTTTAAAAAATGAAGAATTCTTGTACTAACACTTTTAAGGGACGTGGCCTTGACATTTTCTTCTGGTTTCTTAGCTGCATCTTCACCCTCTGCATCTCCACCCTCTGCATCTCCATCCTTAGAAAGTCCTGCCGTTACTTTATTCACATTGAGCACATGCTTCACAGTCTAAAAGTGAATTAATGCAAGTAAATTTTCTGATCAACACATGGCCTTGCTAATCTCTTGATTCCATATAACTAGCAACAGCCAAAAGCCACAAAAACTGGCACTCATAAAGTCATTATCAAAATAAAACCTAATCCAAAGAAAAGTTAAATAAAATTCCAAAGCAATAATTATTATTATCTTCATACTTCTCAAAATTAATATGAATTTCACTAGCAATGCAACAAATAATAGTCATGATGATAATGATAATAATAATTACAATTTATTAAAAATCACAATGTCACACCTGCAGGTTATTTCAATGTATTAACAATATACTAATTACAAAACTATAAAAAACTCTAAAACTATCAAAACCTCTCTAAAAATATATTTATAAATGTATTGGTGTATGGAATGTATTGTGTTATAGCAAAACACAAGCAGACACATTAAGTTGTATATTTTACCAACAAATGGCATTAATTAAAGAAACCGCCGTGGTATGATTTGTTTATTGATTTATTTACTCATTTATTTATTCCCTTTATTTCATAATTATAAAACAATGGAAATACAACTGTCATAAGGATGGTCTCGACTCGGAGTCACAGACACCATACGAGATACTGACAACCTAAGAAAACTTCACCGTCAACAAAAATGAATCAGTGTACCTATATCTGATTTTGTAAAAGAGTTGTAAGAAAATAAGCTTACATACAAGCTTGCATGTTAAAGGCGGAAATAAACTAATACCATAGCTATATGTCGGTGGAAAGAACAATAGAGAAAAAGTCTTTTGGGAATTTGATTCTATTATTATGCAAAACGTGAGGTACATTTTTCTATTGTTTTGGCACCAAAATGGCCGTCCTATCACGTGAGTGCAATCAAAGAATACCTACAAGCCTACTTATATGATCGATGAGGCCCTGACAGGGTAAATTCCGACAAGCGACATGGCCCAAAAAGTAGCGACAGCACATAAAATGAAATTCCGAAAAAAGACATCCTTCCCCCCCCCCCCCCCCCCCCCCCACCCATCCCTGTCAGGGCCTCATCGATACACGATGCTTCGCGTTTATTTTTCCTTAAAACTAAAAAAACCTTAACTCCCTGCTTTAAAACCCAAAATTGTTTCTGCAAGACACACTGATAATAGATCACAAAACCGTGCACCCATGTTTAGCTAGATTTACTCTGACTACAGCCTGATTAAATTTGGACATACCTTCTTGAATTTTGCATTCATTCTCAGGGCAACAGAGAGTTGTTTTCCATAAATTTCTATAGGCACCTAAAAGAAAGATTGTGAGCTTCGGGTAGTGAACGGTTGCTATGTTAGCAATTATCACACAGTTTTGAAGAAAGATCCAAAACGGAAGCTTTTACCTGTCACAAATCATAAAAATTGAAAATAAAGCTGAATTGTGACCCAAAATTTTGCATATGGCGCTTTGCGAGGCGTCAGCACAATCGGCCAATCATTTCACAGACCACGTCAAGTAATTGAGCTTGAATTGTATACTCTAGCTCACATTCGCGTTTAATGTCTGACGACGAACACGTCATCTCCAAATATAACTTTGCTTTGTCTGAAGTCTTTCTTGATTATTCCATCAAGTTCACGTCCTACAATGTGGGCGAAGTACCCCGGCTGAAAATAATTTGATACGAGCGGTTTCAGAGTGAAAACGGAGAATGAAAGATTCCCTGTTACATGTTCATGTCCTCGTCAAAACCTCAAATTTGGTGATTTCACGTCGTCGTTATGCAGAGTACCGCAAAAATATGTGCTAAAATGCGTGTCGCACTTTTAGCTCGATTATTTGTCTTCTTTTAACCAATGATGTCATTGTTTTGTGGCGCTGTTGTTGTTTTACCAATGTAAAAGTCATTGGAATCCCAACAACAGGCTTTGTACACAATTTTGGATTTTTGAGATCTTATACAGAAACAAAAGGTAACATTACACTTCCACCGTTGCTGATCGTACAATCAAAAGCGGTCACAACATCAAATGGGACAATTTTGCAGTCTTGACAAATGGAAGGTTTGATTTACATTGTAAAATAAAAGAAACCTTACTGATACGCGAAGTTTGTTTATAGTTTTTAGAATCTTGATTGAGAACTTTACGACCGGCAAATTTAAGAGACTAACTAGAGTTACGGGGGTGGCAAAGGGACCCACCATAACCACCCTACCATTGTTGAGGTTATCAGTATCTCTGCCACTTTTCATCCACGACGGCTCTTAGGCCATATCGACTGATTCGTGAGTAGTAAGACTAGAATAAAATAGTTTACACTTGTTGGGCACTAGGCTCAACTTTGACTATATTTTGTAGGCTTGTCCTTCCCTTAACGCTTGACTGCTCATCATAAAAAAATCACTTTTACACTTCAGTTTTTACTGAAAATGACAAAGATCACTTCTGCAAGATTGCCTCTGCCATTGCATGATCCAATGAAACAAATGCGTCACGGTTAGTTTTTCTCACTTCCATTACATACGGCAATTTCGGGCTATTTTGTACGTTTAACCCGAAATTGCCTCGTATCCACGTTAGATTACATTGAATGCCAATGAGAAAAACTAACCGCGAAAAGGGCTATTCCATTCAAGTTTCAATTAATGTCTATATGTCGATATATGAGCCTTAATCAACGTCACTTGGCAACAAAAATACCTTTCTCAAAGCTTCAAAAGCGCTTAACCCGCATACCCGAGTGTTTGGTGAAGACATATGCAGTGATTATAAATGATCTGATCCGGGTCAATATGGAAAACAAACTTGTCCTTCCTCAACCCCGCATGGATTACTTAAAGAGGAACTTTTTATTCAGTGAAATAAGAGCTGAAATAGCTCACTCATAAAATTGACGCAAAGCAAGTTCCCAAAACTATTTTAAGACGATTTCAAGTCGCCAATGCGTTACTTAGGTTTTCTTATTCAAGCAAGCCTCCAAAGGATGATAGCCGTCACTGTTTTTTAAAGTTCATTGATTTGCATTCATAGTTGTATATTCTATTCCACACATCGTTTACGTCCCATTAAAATCTGGTAAGTACCCTGGAGGTGAAACAGTGTGAGCTCCTCCCCACCCCACCCCTATCAAAGATATCACACATCATAAATAACACCATTATTTATCGTCACGTAGAACTTGTTTAATTAATTCGCAGTACTCTTCCTGAAAAATGAAGTTTGGAAAACAACCTCCACAATTCTGGCGAAAGGGAATGAACGAGAAAGCGCTTAAGTAAGTTTCGACTAAAACACTAAATACAAATCACGGTATCATCTTCAATAAATAAGTTATTCTGGTTTGGAAAAATAAACTTTCTGATACTTGACAACCTCTTTATAACATCTCAGTTAAGGATATAAAAATCTCTTCAAGACACAACGCGTAAAACTGGGATTACAAAATCACGTTCATTATCCACGAAATGAACATTGCTAGAATCAAACGTTCAGGCTGTCTTGATCTGGGATCTCAATAATTCAAATAGCTTTCTTTGTACAAATCACGAATTTTTGAAATTCTGCCCTAGCAAGCCCTTTGTTCCGCAAGGCAAATCGCGATTCTTCTGCAAATCTCATTGTCGGCATCTGCTGGAAATAGAAGAGTTTCGTTTTCGGTTGAACAGACAGCCTTGTAGAGCTGAGCCTTTTTCCTGAAAATCGATTTCTTCCTTGTTGTTCTTCGCCTCAGACCGTGCATGAAGTAATCCAACTGACCGATGTTGATGTCCACAAACATGATCTGCGGTTTACCATACTAAAAAAGACAATTCAAACACTTTAACTCTTTCAATAAGCCATTATCAAAAATACCATAATACTCTTTGTTTGTCCCTCCAAAATTTTGCACAAGCATTGTTTCCAGTTTCTCTTGGTATCATTATAAGTCCCAAGAGAAAATAAAAACAATGCTTATGCAAATTTTGGAAGGACAGACAAAGTATTCAATACTGGGCTGGCCAATAAGGAGACTAAGCTCCACGTCAAACGATAAAGTATATGAACGGGAAGGCTGCCACTTTTGACAACACTCAAAAATCACCTATTTTCTGCAGGGCGGTTTAAAGGGAACCTCCACTACGACTATTGAATAATTTTAAACAGAATAAAATAATGTTCGCCAATTTTCTCCAAAAAAGTGTTGGTATCGACAAAAAGAACCTAAGAATCACCTATTTTCACTTTCAAATTTCCCGGGTGCCGCTGTCACGTTTTGTGCTCCCCCGTGTCATTTGTTCCCCCGAACACTGAGCGCTAGTGCTGTGTGTTCCCCCTTCGCCATAACATTAAATATGACAGCAGAATATGAATACAGAAAGTATCCTAAACATGCATAAAAGCTAACCTTAGGCCTAAGGTTAGCTTTTAACCCTACCGGTTCGTGGGGAGCCGACTATAACTGCCCGTCCCACCACACAGCAGAAGTTTCACAAGAACAAGCAGGATGGTGGAGAGGCTTTTATTCCAGCGTCTCTAAAATTAACAGGGCCTCAACAACACATGGCATTCGTACTCGAGCGACTTCGAGCAACCTTACACGAGTGTGAAAATAGGGATAAAATGTCAATTGATATGTTAAAACAATGATTGTACTTTCAAAATACTGTACCAGGAAGCCAAAATAAATTAATTCCATCGCTGAGTCGATCTTTTCTTGTTTTATTACCTAAATGCCGCATTGCAATATGGCTTCCCTTCTTCCCTGCGAAAAATTCACTAGTTTTTAGTCCTTTTCGGCCAATATGGTTTGTTTTGGTTTTAGCTCGACCAATCATATCACACGATTTTATATAAACAGTTTTGGCTATTTCCCGGACGGTTTCAAGCTTTTTAAAAACAAATTCGAATGAAGAAATTGTTTTTGTTTGTTTTTTAAAGTCGCTATCTCCTCGTTTTACCTTATATTTTGATCAAAAGACGAAAAAGTAGATTTCAGCTTGATAGTCTAAACTCAAATTTTTAAAGGAAGAAAGACAAACCGCGATGTTATGCAAGTATAACAAGAATAGAAACACGGGACGAAATACAACGGACTTCGATACAAGAAAGTTAAGATCCATGGAAAAAAATTGTGCCATTTTTGTGAAACAGAAAAGAGGAAACGACAAAAAAAACGCTCCACGCAATGACGTCTTTTTCGTTTTGTATGTTCTTTTGGGTGGGGAGGGGGAGTAGTTCGGAAATTGCAACCCACTTTCACAGACTAAACGATATTTACTTTAAGATTTATATCGCTCAACCTCGTTCCCAGAGAGACCCTGGGAACGAGGTTGTATATCGCTGAGTGTAGCCAACCCATCCTCTACCTCTGAAATGACTATTATCGACAATTTCTAAGTTTCTCTAAATTGACTATTATCGTCAATTTAGGACGCTTAGCGCTTGATAAGAATTATGGGAAATGAATATCTACTTTTAAAATCCGAACCCAAAGCTTAAACTCGCTGGACTCGAACCTGGGAATGTTCGATTAATAACCCTTTCACTTAACCACTAGACTACCGCATCGCTAACTCACAGGGCAATTTTTAAAAAAATATATTAATATATTTTTTCTTCCAAATGCCGCTGTAAACGTGTATTATCACCGGCTAAGAAACAAGTTTAAAAAGGAGAAAATGTCGGTTACCAAACCTTAAGACGGAGAAAGCTAACCATTTTAAAATCAAGTACTAGACTTAACCACTATTCAGCAATTATTTTATATATACTAATTATATTTGATAAATGATCGGTGCAGTTGTCAACCAGTTGATCTTTAATTGCAAAGTGGATAAAAACAGTTCCTTCACATTAGGAGCTGCGGGTTCAAATCCCATCCAGGGATGCAACTTTTCCTTTTTTCTTTCATCTGCTACCTGGGACAGAGTAATCCTAAAATGACGATATTAAACAGTAAATTCAGGGAAAATTACAAATTGTCGATAATAGTCATTTCAGTCGTAGAGGATATGTTGGTGTAGCACACCATGCTGTAGGCAAGAAAAATTGGGGTCAAAACATTTAGCATCTCATTGACACATTTGTTGCGCGAAAAATTTAGCACCATTTCACGAGGCAACAAAACGCCCATCCCAATGTGACTTTAAAATGTTCTTGACTGGAGCCCTTCTCTTGATTACTGTGATGTACATACCAACTGTTGACCACAGGCGGCGTTTTCAGACAAGTACGTTTTGCCAATAGGTGTCCCCATGACGTCCACTAAGAATGAGCGGCACTGCAACGCACACTCATCCAAATGCTTCGCAAGGATTGAAAGTACCTCCTCCTAAGAAATTGATGAAAATATCGAAACGTTCATGCTCTCGATATGTGCTCTGTACATTAAATAGTGTGTGACAGACAGATTATTTAACAGGACCAACCATTTTGAGGCTTGGAGAACAGGCGGGAGTATTACGGGATGACGGAGAAGAAGGAAGAGGTTTACTGCTCATCAACGAGCAAAAACACGAACACATTATGGACTTTTAACTTACCTTTCATATAACGTCCTCCGAGGCTTAAAACAAAATTTTAAGCACGAAAATGTGAATTCCCTTCGTTCTCAAGCTAAAAACAGGATTAGATCTGGTGAATCGGAAACCTCTTGAGGTCGGTTACGTCTTATAAAGTCTCCAAATGAAATCATGTGACATGAAAAAAGTACACGCGTGACAGTGTCTCGCACTCACTTGATTTCTAGAATTGCGTTTTTTTTTTCACTATCAAAATTCCCAGGGCCCCACCATCTTGAATAACTTTTAGTCAAGGAGTTTCGGTTGCCTAAAGCCTGCTTTTCACTAGTCTACTACGAGCACCATTTACTGCATTAAAACCGGAAACGATTTGACAACAAAATCGAAATACAAAAATAGTCAATTGCAACAATTACACACCGCGGCTTTCATAACCAATTCTTTATACAACTGTAGAGAGTCGTCTACAAGTAACTCTGAGCCTCGTCACTTTCAGAATTTTTTTCATCCGCTTGTTGGATAATATAAGCAGTTTTCTGTTACACGATGGTTGCATAAGGTATTCTGAACATGCCCTCGCCTAACAAAACATGCAACTTCTTAGTACTAATGCCTTACGTCAGTTGCCCGAGGATCATCAACAAGCTCATCAAGACAAATCTCCTTCATGGGATATCTGTCAGTGTCGATAGCCTTGTATCCCGCTTTGTCTTTATCAAAGAAAAAAAGACATGTATTTGAGGGTTGTGTTTTAAAGAACAATTTCTAATAATGAAATCATCCGCGGAAGCTTTAGAACGCAGGAGGCCTCATAAGACTTGTCGTGCATGCAGCATTTTCGTATGCAAAGTTCTAAATGGATCTGGCATGCATTTCTTTGGACCAGGAAGACAGAAGGAAAGGAGCATGGTATTCCTTGTTTTGGACTACACCTTGCTTTGGTTGCTCGTTAGGGGTATAAATGACAAGGTAATGAATAATAAATGACAGAGCAGTAACCCTTATGCGCCGATCAACTCGAAACTTCAAAATCCCCCCGCCCGGGCATTAGAACTATTGAAGACTAGACCGTTCAAATTCCCGCCCCCTCGGGCCAAAATGGTGTTCAAATGCCCTACCCTTATCGTCGGATTTGTCTGTCATACCCTACTAAAGAACAATCGTCGTCGGCTCCTGCCGTCTTTAATAAAGACCTTTTCAAGGCCCTTTTTTTGTGAGCCGCTCGCAAATTCTACATCTCTTCCTTTAAACTCTTCCATCTCGTCCAAACACGTGTTTTATAGCTGTTAGCGACTTCGGCGCCCGAAAAAAAATCATTTGAAACCTGACACTTCCGGTTCAATTTCCCCCACCCCACGCAGGCAAAGGTCAAATTCCCCACTCCCCGGGCACAGAAGATAGTAAAATACCCGGGGTTTTCCCGGAAAGGGGGGGGGGGGGGGGGATGTTGAAGTTTCCATTTGATCGGCGCATTAGTGCTTTCATGTCTTGGGAAAATATCTTCAGTTGCTATAAAAAGAGGTCTCTTTTCTCGTACTTGTCAGCCCAGTGAAATATAAAAGAAAAGAGACCTCTGCTAGCAGGGAGCCTGCAGCTCAGAGGTATTTAAGCATTTAAAACTAGAAAGTGCAAAAACTATACTCTTGTTAGGAATATGTACAAGTAATTCCCAATTAAGTTATTATGCCCCTGTCATCAAATGGCTTAAAGATCTTGGTATTATGTTGTACTTCTTGAAAATCCTTGTTCAGATCTTCATGAAGATCTTACAACGTTGAGTATCTCACCAGGGAAAACTGCAATTCTGTGGCATTTTACTTTTGACCAAAATAGATGGTCACTGCGTCGTCAATAAACTTACCAAATACAAAGAGAACCACTGTGTTGATGACTCTGCTTCCACTGAAATCCATTTCAGCAGCAAAGAAGTCCAGTATCGCATCCCATATATGCTGCACTTGCCCTGCAGCTGTGTTAACTCTTACAATTCGATCATCTTTATCGAAGTAGTTTATGAAATCCTTCACAGATTTTTCATACCATGCAAAGCGCCTTTTAGTCCTTGAGGTGTCCATTTCATCGCCCTGGTTAGAAGAAGCATCTTTGGGATTTGAGCTCGGTGGTTTTGCACAGGCTGGAGAGTGACTATTCATGATGTTTCTTAGAAGATCATCTTTTGATAATGTCAAGTTCAAAGCAAATGCACAAGGAAACTGGAAATAGTAAGCATAGGCTTTAATGAACTTTGGAAGCTGACAGGAATCTGGCTACCAAGGCGGTCACTGTAGCTACCTTTTTGTAATGCTTACAAAAACCCCAAAAATCCAGGAGTAAGCATGCACCCAAGAAGATCAATGCGTTTTTGTCACTGAATTGACACTAATTGTGATAAAAAGGCATTTTTGGGCTTCTACGCTAGGTTTTTTACAACAAGTTTTCAGGTGTACAGCCTTAAAGCCAAAGGGAAGATCAATTATTTTGATATTAATTAGCACAAATTCCAGATACTACGGGTGTAAGTTACACTGTCAAATAAACATTTTTCTAACTTATTTGGCTGCAGCTTGTTCCAAACCCCCTTACTGTCTGCTTTGTTTGTTTGTTTGTTTGTTTAACTTCCTATTTTTAACCCTTTGGGCAGAAGAGCGGAAATACATTCAACACCAAGTTGGCATCACAAACCACTTTCCATTGGGATACTTCCTTGAAAACAGGGCTGAGACAAAGTTTGCAATGTGCCTGTAAGTATTGAACTCAATCCCCTTCTTTGCTCAGTAATGGAAAAAACTATCACCACTCTTCCCATCTAGTAATTCCAAGCCAATGGCAACATCAGTTCGCAGGAAATAGGATATAACAATAAAGCACAAATGCACTGTTGGTACAAGTTGATGGTATTATTGCAGTAGAAAAAATTAGTGATTTATGACCCCTCATAAAACTTACCGGGAATATATGTCTGAATAGAATGTCTATGAATAAAACAAGTGAATTACGGAAAGAGCATGTTTACAAGGGGTTTTAGCTTTTGTAGTAGATTTTGAGGGTCTTAAATTTCATAACACCTGCATTTCTGGACACTCCCTCCTAGCAGAGGTCTCTTTTCTTTTTGCATTCGCTGGGCTGACAAGTACGTTAAAAGAGCCTCTGCCATGAGTCGAAATTCACTCTGATCCAACCACCGCCCACAAACCACTCTTCAAACCGCATACTCCATGATATGTTTGCTGACTGTGACTTGAGCCCGCTGTGTCCCGCGCATTCCTTTACAGTAATTCTGCTGTTGTTAGGTGAGCCCACAAAACATGAAGTATCACGTGAGGATTTGGTCATTTAAACTGCTGTGCATGCTCAACACAGTGAATTTCGACCCATGGCAAAGGTCTCTTTTCTCGTATCCATCGGCCCAGCGAAATTATGCAAAAGAAAAGAAACCTCTGCTAGCAGGGAATTCTGCACATATCGGGACAATTCAAGACCGAAGATGTAACGAGAAGTCTTACCCTTAAAATTACTAGACTATGGTGGGTTGATGAAGTTTGTGATGAGTCCTACACCAGCAGAAGCATGCCACCAGCTCATAACAGAGTCAAAAGTACTTATTATTTTTCAATTACTGTAACAGTTTAATAAATAAGCAGGAGTGCTGTACCATGAGGAAAAGCCGAGTGGTTTTATACCTGATATTTAAAACACAACCTGTGAGTTTATTGAATGGTTTCAAAAGCATTCCACAAATTAAAATTATGTCCCTCTGGAGTCCAAAAAAGGGATCAAATAGCTATAGACCATTTTACAGTTCTAGCTAAGTTACCTGGCCAAAGAATGGAAGCAAGGCTGCCCGTTCAAAACCTTATTTTGATACAACTTTTGTGCTTTTCTAGACTAATACTTATTAGAATTACAACAACACAATATGCATGATAAAAGCAGTGAGGTCCGTATCAATACAAGGTCACTGGCATCCTCACAGTCATTCATAGGCTAGGTCACTGCATGAGCAAACTGTAAAATGGCCTATATTGTGGGAGGAGAACATTGGCATGTACAAGGAAAATAAGCTATGGCCTATTAGTATGCCTCCTGGGGGGAGGTGGGGGGGGGGGGGGTTTCTTCCTTATAAGAGGCTAATGGGGATATGCCGCTCACGGCACTGGATGGGGTCGCATTTTCAATACCGGATTGACTATAATGGGGTTACATTTTTGGTAGAATCACTAGAATGGGGTTGCACATTTTCGGGATTTCTGGGATAAGAAAATTCTGGTAAGCAGGGATTTAAAAATAGGAAGATCGGCCTTTAAAAAATGGTTTGTGCTGTTGTTTTAATATTTAACAGTCGGCTCTGCTGAGTACGGTACATTTGTAAATATCTACAGCTAGCAAATGTACCAGAATGTTTGTACTGTAGGTGAAAAGTAAAGTGTTCTACATTCAATTTAACAAACATGTCAATTCATTTAAGGATGACCTACTTAAAAGGCTTTATAAGGTAGAGGCATAACCAGAAAGTGACTAAGTTGGAATAGCGAAAATGACATTTGCTCAAAAATGACTAAGATGGGGTTTATGATTGGCCATAATGGGGTAGGGGTTTGGAGAGGCTTAGCGGCATACACCCAGCAAAAATTGACCCAAGTACCCCCCCCCCCCCTCCCGAATGCCTTATACAAAGAATGCTAATAAGGAGTGTTTATCAGTCTCGAAAGCTCAATGCATGTGACCTTGATCCCTCACTAATCAGTTATTGAAACTCATTTAGTATAATGTACACAAATAAAAATGAACACTAGCTTACTTTTGCCTCAAACTGTTCCATCTCCTTATCACATTCCTTGATGAATTTGTTGATTCGCATCATGAAGTTAAGGTTTGGAATAAGGTCCACCAATATTGGCTTGTCAGGTATGGTTTGAATTTCTTCCTGGATAATTTCCAAAACCCAGTCCAGAGTGAGGGATTCAGGATTTTCTAGCAAAAGAGCTTTAAGTTCATGTGTGTCTGAGGGAGATTCCAAGCCCTTTTCTGTGACCTTTTTAGGAAGTTGTTGCAAAATTAAATCCTCTGCTGATATAAAGCCAAAGTCAAACATTGTCCTCAAGTCATTTACAATGCAACCTTTAGCTGATCCAGGACCACCTGTTAATCATAACATAATGACAGCTGGGAAGATTATTTATCATGAGAAGTTGAAAGCAATTTTGCACAATCAATTCAGGGAAAAGGTCAGATGAAGGGTTCAATCATTAGTGTATGTTTTATATAATTACCGGTATGTTACTTCACTAATTAAATCATAGGCACATTGCAAGATGTAAAGGACTCCTACATTAACAGCTGGATTGATAGAATAAAGTTCAACATCAGGGCAAAACTCTGAATCACCATGGAATTAAGCTTGTCAAGCCAAAGTTGCACTAATTAAATCAGAGTCACACTGATTCAAGTTCCTCGCATGACTGTCAATTGAAATTAAAATCTGTACATCTGAGACCATGTTAAGTTATAATTTTAAAATCCCAATTAACAGTAATCATGGAACCCTGTTAACAATGATCAAAACTGATAATTGGCCTGATTAGGTCTTTTGGTGCTTTGAAAAACTCAGTCATCCATGATTACAGAGGTGTCAACTCCTTAAAGAAAAGGACAATTTGACTTCGGTGTCCATTTCAAATTGTTCAACATTCAACATTGATTCAACAAGTTGAATCATCTCTAATTAACTATCACAAATCACAGATCGAAAAACTTATTTCCAAAGGCTTGAATTGGGTGAAGAATGGTTCCTGCATGGCAACTGGTTGTAGGTAACCAAGCCCTATGGGAGATTGAATTGATTTCATTCTTTCTACTTACTCAAATCCCATAAACACCTCTTTAACCCCCACCCCAAAAAAAATTGCATAGGCGTTCTTGCAACATCTTCATGTTCAAGATAAATCGAAAACAATGATAATGCAGAATTGGTTGGGGTGGGGGGTGGGGGTCAAATAAGATGTATTATGGGTTTGAGAAAGTACAGAATAAAGTGATGGGACATGATCAAGTTCTACTTTTAATGTTTATTTCAACCAATAAAATATGCAATCATTTTCGTCATATCAATTATGACGCAATTATTTAAAGACCACGATAAAGGCAGTCTGATCTTTGTATCAATATTTAAGGAAAGCGCAGCAGGAATTCGACAAAGATGTACACAGGCTACAAAGATGAAAAGCCGCTATTGAAATGTACGAAAGTGTCAGCATTCCAGCATCTGGACTTTAAAAAAAATCTCTCACAGCCACAAAAACAATAATTTTTGGGGAACAGATTTCAAAAAGGGAAGTTGTACCAAATTTATTACTTGCGAAAGATGCACGCAACTTCCGTCTGTTGATAGAATACCATGCAAATAAGCTTAACAATTGCGCAAAACTCTCATTTCACAGCGTGCAACTTCCTATCAATTAAAAACGAAGGGAAAAAATCTCAGTTTGAGTGTGCGGCTGGAAATAGGGTAAAAATCAAGGTTTTCATTGCAGGATTTAATCGTTCCGTTGTTTTAATAAAAATCGAAGGAGTCCGTTGTTCAGCTAAGCTACAGTTAGTACTAATTTGCATGTAACATTTGCTGTACAAAAGAGCTGCCGACACCTTCCGTTAAGTTAAAAGCCCAACTTAAAAAAAAAAAACCTTTTCCCCGGCAAAAGATAAAATGGCCGTTATTTTTTAAGCTACAATTTTAGGGTTGCCAAATGTAACGTTCACCAACAAATGTGAAAAGCTAAGCTTAATTTATATTTTATGCAAAGATGATACAAGATACAAAAACACAGAAGAAAAACGAATAGGCAATTATTCTGGAAGGCTCAAACAACCAAAACAATGGCAATACAATACAAAGTGCGATGCGTTTACCACCTACCGAATATAAAGACAAGTCGACGCTCCTGGTCTATTTTCTTCACGCCTTTTCCAATCTCAACGACAACATCGGGCTTGTTTACAATCGTGTTTCTTCGACTAAAATCAAAGTTGTTTTCCACTTCAGCAAAGCCAGTTACCTTACTAATCCCACAACCCATTTTAACGAAGGCAATTTCAGGGGAATAAATTAAAGACAACAGCCCGGGGCTGCTTTAAAATCTACCATTATGATAACAAACAAAGCGAAACGATTCCCCCTTCCAGGCCAGCCGCGGCAAATTAGTTGCTATGGTAACCTTTGTCGAGACAAGACTGATCATTTTACTTCATACAAAGTTTTGAAGGAATTTTTGCAACCTCAGTCACGGGAAGCGGAAAACCAAATTAAGTTGTGGTAGACGCCATGAATTAAAAATCGTTGAAACAATTTAGCCTTTACTATCAATTTATATATCGTTTTCATAAAATAGCAATTTATTTTATCTTAGGCTTTTTAAGATGATGTATTGATCACCGAAAAGCCCCTCAGGGGCTCAATAACCTTTCAGTTTCAGTTTCAGCTTAACGTTTTACGACTCGGCTTGTGCGGACACGATCGATGAGCCCCCAGTTTCTGTCCTAGTTTACGAAATGACATCAAAAAAGAGATTTGCAAATCAACGTTGCGTGTAACTTTAAAAACTATGACATGCACGCCAACAAAAAATAACTAAAAAATAACCTAAATAGTCGGTCAGTATAAATGCAGACTGCAGATTGCAGACTGGGTTTAAAATGCAGACTGGGTCTAAAATGCAGACTAAGGCCTAGTTTGATACGCAAAAATTTCCAAATAGCTATATAGGTCTATTTATTATTGCTACCATTGAACATTTGTATTTGTTCCTTGATCTGAAGCATGAACAATATGCTTCACCGTAAAGGGAATTCGGATTAAAGCCTTCTGTCTGTTGCCGATTGTCTTATGATACAAATAAAGACACGTCACCAGTTGCTTTGCTCGCACTTGCTCCAAGTTCGACATGGCAGGGATTTCTGCTAATACATCTAAGGTAAGAACAGCTTTTATTATGTCTTTAACGTATCTTAATGCATGCAATGGAAAAAGCAAAAAAAAAAATTGGAATGTCATAGGAGACAAATTCATAAATCACCTCTCCAATTCTCAGATCTGTGGGTTACATCAGGTTACATCAAAACACCTTGCGAATTTGATGACGTCACTGTCAAAGTCAGTGTGTCATCATAACATCTGCGCGACCGAATAAAGTATATTTCGTATGCATGAATAAAAGTTTGAAACGAGAGAGGCCGCTGTAGAAAATAGGAGGATGGGAAAAGACGTCCGACATATCGAGCTAAGAAAATGATACAGAGCAGATTTTTGGGGGGGAAGGCGATCAGTGCGGTCACTACGGTAAGTGGAACGCATATTTTCTGAACGATTTTTAAAGAATGCGACAATTTAGGCCTCAGTCTGCAGTCTTATCTTGGATTTATTAGCAGAAATCCCCGCCATGCTGAACTACGGCCAAAGGTTGGAGTACGCGCGAGCAAAGCAACTGGTGACGTGTCTGTATTTGCATCATATGACGATCGGCAATCGTCAGATTCGAATTCCCTTTAAGGTGAACCATGAAGCAAATCACCAAATGTTTATGCTTCAGATTAAAGAACAAATAAAAATTCTCAATGGTAACAATTCTTTTAGAATGAAATAGACCTAGTAGGAAATTTTCGTGGCAGAGAAAACGAGACCGACATTGCGTGGCCCTAAGGAAACTTGGAAAATATATCGACAAAATTTTTAGGCCTCAGTCTGCATTTTAAACCCAGTGTTCAATCTGCATTTTGCCCCCTAGCCTGCATTTTAAACCCAATCTGCAATCTGCAGTCTGCATTTTATACTGACCGCCTAAATTGTCGAATTTGTTCAAACTTTTTTGACAGAAAGCGTCTGTATCCAAAATAAATAAGTTTTAGAATCGCCTGTTTTTGTTTTCCAATTTCCCGGGTGCCGCCATCTTGAAGACTTGTGACGTATTGCGATTGTGCTTTTGTTATAAAGCTATTTGCGTCAGATTAGCTCTTAGGCCAAACCTAACATGTCACAGATGGCCGCGTCAAAGCAATGAGCCATTCTAAGATTCCCATTTTTTGTGACAAAAACACTATTTGAAAAAAAAAACACTTCAATTTTTTTTTTGTTTTGCAAAAAATATTTTCTCCAGTACAAGTAGTCAGAGTGGCGGTACGTACTCGGCCCTTAAAATTTTGTGTCGTGAGAAGGCTTGAAATCAAATTTCGACCGACCTTTCCATCCCTCTAAAGATCGAGTCAAAATTTTAAGGTCGCTTGTCCCAACCCCGTTCCCAGGGCTTTTCTCCGCCGAGAGCGGAGAACTCCCGGCGGAGAAAAGCCCTGGGAACAAGGTTGCGAAAACCCGTGGCTGGTCGATAAATAACCTTGCTCCCCTCGCCCATAAAAAAATATCTTTTTTTTTTAAGAAATGACGCTGGCTTTCTCATCAGCAAAGACAATTTCTTTATCCAGCTTTAAACTCTACAGATGAACCCAAGAGCGCAAGTTAAATAAAAAGTAATTTCTAGAAAATTCTTATGGAGTTCTTCAATTCTCTTGAACGTCTTTCATATATAATAATTTTAAAAATAAGACTACGAAAGTACGCAAAATACTACTGTTGCAAGTCCCTGGTGACGTAGTAATTAGGGAAGTTTGTGAGAGGATGGACTCGCCAGGAACCAAATATGGAAACTGAAATACGGTGTAGCTTGAGGGTATTTTTTGACTCAATTTTGAAGCAGCTCTTTTTCCTGTGGGCTTCCGCGAAAAATGAGTGGCTCGGTAACTTGCTTTGAACGTTTCAAAGCTAGCAACTACGCCTCTCATTCGCAGGAATCAGTAAAAACAAAATGACAGCCTGTTTGTAGGTTGTTGGTAAAATTACAATACGCAATTTTTAATTTAGTAAGGGGGTTTTGCCACTTCTCACCAAGTGTTGTTAACAGGTTTTGAGCTTCTCCATCCTTTGTGAACTGACATGAGGCGACGTGGCTTGTGACCTAATCTGTGACCCGTATTTTCAACTTATTACTTCTTGGAGCAGAGCCACCTTAAAATTTTCCAAATGTGAAGGTGGCTACGAATCCGCTTCAGAGAATTTTTTTTGACTTTGCTGAAAGTTATCTTAGGCTACTAATCACTTTTCAGCAATATAATTTGTTTCATGTGGTACCATATATTTGCCTTTACGTGAAACGGTTGGGTAGATTTGATCCCTCCAAATAGCAAAGTTTGTTTGTGGCACTTTTGAAGAAGAATGGCAATAAGGTACAAAGGTTTGGCGAATGAGGGATAAGACAGATTATATTATATAATCATTACGACAGGGGCTCCCCGCACACCAAAAGGGTGAATACTGGACATAGCAATTTCTAATGTTTAAGGTCAAAATTAAGCCCTTGCCCAAAGACCTTTTTAGATATGTTCATCTGTATGGAGTAAATTGTTCTCTTCATTTAAAAGGTTGCTTAAGAACAATAGTTACAAGGACGCGAAAATGGGACTGAACTTGTAGATAGCTTGTCGTCCAAGTAGTTTTTAAAACCTTTCAAATGAAATAGATGTCTAGGCAACGGCCTAATTCCCAAGATTCATTAATTTACTATAATTATTTTTTTACTCCGTTATTTTACAATTTACTATTTTACGACTAGTCAAGTCCAAGAGGTTTTTATTTGGGTTCTCTGGTTTCCCCCTCTCAAAAACTAAAACATCGTTTGCCTAAATAGCATGAGTTAAGGTTAATAGAGAAAGATGTCTGTGAAGTTTCAACCAGAAAACAGAAAAACTCTCATTCCCCCTTTAAAGACCCGCCGGTTGGTCTGCTTGAGATCTCAACCTTACCTGTGACTTCCTGCACAACAATCAGATAGTCTGAGGTAACTGGTCGGAAAGACATTCTATAAAACCATTTTAGCAATTTGGAAGCAATCATACCTTGACCTCTACCTTCCTTTGCAATTGCAGTAGGAGGAGGAAGGAGGGGGTGGGGTGGTCTGGGGGCAAGGTTACCATGGCCAAAGGGCACAGCTGAGATCAGACCAAAAGCATGTAAGACTGAAAATGGTTTGATCCCAGGAAGACCCAGGACTAACATACCTTGATGGAATTTCATCTCCAGATGAGTGAGTACACACTACTACCGGTACTTCACTCTCAAGATGACTGCCACCCAGTCAAAAAATAAGTTACCAACAACAGTCCTTCCTTAGACTGCACTTCCCCAGAGGATCAAATTTCATAGAGGTAAGGCACACAAGGTGCCGCAGGCCCCTAATACAGACTGTATGTACAGGTACATGTATGATCTCTTTGATTTGTTAAGTCCAAGGATAAAAGTTGCAGTGCAATGCTGTTCCAATGAAGAAGTACAGGAGGAAATACCCCAAAATTAAGCGAGACTTCCATTTCCTCTTCAGGTTCCTGTAGCTTGACTCAGCAGTCTCTCTTATAATTACATGAGCAGAATACCAGTAAATAAGAGGGGATGCAGAAGCTATGAATCTTGTGATGACCTGCAAAGTTTACATGTAGCAATTTATGAAATGCAAACAAACAAGTGGGCTAACCATGTTCTGGACAATGTTACAACAGTTACTGAGTTACAACAAGGCAGGTTATGAAAATAACAGAACTAAAATAAACTAAATTAACTAAGCCCCACAAGTTCTTTAAAAACCAGCCCTTTCATTTGTCAGATTAATAATAGATGCAATGTTTAATAATTCAATGTCCTCTTATGGACATGAGACCCTCTAAGGAACTTTTTACATCAAGAGACAAACATCCTAGCATTTTTGTGCTTGTAGTTTGGAATTTAGGTGTTTGTCAGGGTATATTTTGTCCTACAGTTACATGACTAGCGCCGTGAGCAGGCAAGATGAACCAAATCCCACACTGTGATTGGCTACGAGAGCGGGCAACATAGAGCTGTCTTGCCTGCTCAGGATTTCTTGCTTGGTCCCGCAAGATCAACGATCATTTTTTTCTGTTTTATCCCATATAATAAATCCTTTATTGACCAAGATTGTTTGGCCAAGATAGCTGGATAATGGCCTTTTCCATTTTTTACATTTTTATGGACCGAGATGAAGAACGCAAAAAAAAAGAACTTTGCCAATATCCAGCCATCTTGACCTCACGCTTGGTCAATAACCCATATATACATTATTTTGGCAAAGGAAGCAGTGGATGCCTGTGCACAACTTGCACATCTACCAGCTGCGAGGAGGTCATATGTTGCCATGGTTTAGGCTTGAATTCACACAGGGTTCAGTCAGGTTCAAATCCTACCCTAACAACTTGTTAAATTGTTCTTGAACATTTGGTTCACAATGGTAAAGTAACCACTGCAAGAAAGATTTGTTAAAGCTATTTGCTCACAAGAATTGAAGGGCTGGCTGGAAAGATGAAGGCCAGGGCCCGGTTGTTCGAAAGCCGATTAATTTAATCCAGGATTAGCGTAAACTTTTGTTTCATGTTTTCAACATTTTGGTGAAAGATTTTTTTGCCTATTTTTGTTTTTCAAGATTGACCTCTTCTAATGTAGCCTTTTGCCGAATATCAGCGTTGAACGGCATTTTGGACTAGAGAAATAAACTCCTTGGTTAATTTTTAATCTGGGATTAGCGTTAATCGGCTTTTGAAGAACTGGGCCCTGACCCTCAAAACGTTTATGGAGCAATAATTAGTTTGTTTCACATCTACCTCTGCAAATTTGGGATCGGACTTCCGATTAGTCTGGCCAACACCCACAGAGTCAGGTCATGGCCGTCTGTGTCAAATGGGGTCGATCCGCCAACATCTTCTACCCTCTGTAAGCGCCTTTGTTTATTTTTTTTAAGTCTCTCTTATCTGACTTCCTGTGAGTCAGACCATCCCACTCCCTAGATGACCTGACTCACTTCAGGTGTATTGGACATGAATAAACATCAGCTCACAAATCTCTATTACCACTGCAGTTCGTTAGGGCCACATATTAGAAAAAACGGTTTAAGGTTAATGTGTTACCCTCGTTAAATAAAGACAGTATTGTGTTGTGTTGTATTTACCTTTATCAACATGTTTGATAACAACAAAATTTTGCATTTCTCTCCTCACCAATGCAATACCACACTTTCTTTAGAAACTACCCCCCCCCCCCCCTTTCCCCCTCCAATTAGATTGTTGTTGGACATCCTGAAGCTAATTCTACCACACTATGGAAAGTGCCAACTGTCAAGTACTCCGTCTCTTTAGACTAGATCCTTGTGAAGTTTGAACGACAACACACCGGTAACGGTATTTAAAGTGGTACTATGATCAAAAAATCATTTCCTTTTTTTCTTCAGATTTTGAAAGCGTGTTCGCTTAACACCTAACTGGCAAAATTTTGAGCTTTGAGTTTTATCCAATGGCTGTTTATTTTGAGTGTAAGTTTTGGATTTCATGGTCCGCCATTACTCACGTTCAAAACTGGCCGATTGGACCTCAGAGGGTTGGATCTAGAGAAAATGACGTCATTTACTCACTAGCTTAAAATTTCAGCGTGTAAACGCAATTTATTATATATGCAAAACACGGGTTGAAAAGTCTAAGAGCCCGAAACTCCCGTGCTGCATATTAATTAGGCCGCGTACACACGCATTGCATTCTTAAACTAGTGAGTGTTTGACGTCATTTTTACCTCGACCCAGCTCTCTCAAGATTTTAAAGTTAGTAATGGCGGACCAATAAATAAGAAAATTCCAGCTAAAATAGACAGGTGTCTTTTTAAAATCAGAACTTAAAACTTGGGTGAGTTAATGTATAGTTAACATAGTTTTGAAATCCAAAGGAAAAACAAAACTTTTTTTTTTGGTCGTAGTACCACTTTAAAGGTTTTCTTCTAGTTGTATTTCAACACAAGGTTCCGGGTAACCTGGCCTACAAAGCACATGGAGTACGTGGATGGTGATTGGTCAATAAGAAACTTGACCTTGTCCTATCGTTACAACAACTTCCAGTTTGGGCTCTTAACCATTGTTATGTTTCATTGAATTATAGTTTTTCATGTATTAATAAAAGTGGAGTGCCAATTGACCACCCTTACATGTAAGCTAATAGTGAAGAACATTTTAACTGATCAAATTATTGACACTTCTTTTCATTGTAAAGTAACTCTTGACTGACAACAGAGAAACACTAACCTGCACATGCATGGATGTAAATCCAAAGAATGTCATAAATGCCAGATGAACAACATACACTAACACAGATGGGCTGTGGTAAAAGTCAGTGTCCCTCTTCTCAGACTGGTGAATTGACCTCCTACTGAAATTAATAACGATCAATATTATTGTTCAGGTGCCTCAAAATTATGTACAACAAAAAAATCACACATGTTGGCATATTCATTGGCATAATGCTCATAGTTCCTAAACAAGATACATGTAGTGCCATGTAACACACTCTTATGAGAATTAAATACAAGTAGCCTCATGACCTCTGGCCAAATATTTTCCCACATGGCCCTCCCTCTCAGTTAATAAGTATGTATTAATTTTAATCTTGAACCAAGACTCTTCCATCCTTTGTCCCTTGTTGTCAAGAGGGACAGCATGGTTACAGCTTGTCTCTTTGTAACCCAAATTCAAGGTTGATTAAACAACCATTGAGGGAGAGGTAAAAAAGTTGGAAAGTTCTTCCACAAAAAAACCTACCCCTCCTCCATATGTATTATTTTAACCATTTGGTTACATGATTTGCAGCAATCAGAGTCTGATCGGCACTTTTCATTTAACTAAGATTTCAGGGGATTTTGGTCACATTACCGGTAAGTCAAAATGAAAAAGGCAGTTTTGGTTAAGTCTGACCTGAATACACGTGGGGACCATTTTAGTCCATTTTCTCATGCTCACTACAGGCTGACACAGTGTTAAGTCTCCTTGATTGCCACAAATCTTATAGTGAATGTGAATGCACAATGGTTTAGCTCAGCTTTGTGGAACCAAAAAGTACCATAATTTCCACAGGGCATAAGAAATTTCTGTAATTTCTTCTTGAATTGCAACCATCTTGTTTTTTCTAGGAAAAAAGACTAAACAGGAGAGGAGCCTTGATTCAAGGTTAACATTGCCTCTGCTTAGAGAAAAAAATACTTCCATAATGTGTACCTTGCAAAATCATCTTGCTTATGTTTTCCTGCTAAAAGAGCAAGTGTTTTGATTGAATTGTGGTTCCGCTGGTCACAACAGTAGGTCAGTATTGCACACAAACAAAGTACAATCATTGGTGAAGCAAGCAGAAAGTTTGGGATTTGTTTCACCTCAAAGTAACGTAAAAATCCAACATCCCAGTAGGTTGATTGAATGTGCGAGTAAGAAAATGGAAGCCACTTGTTACACCAGGCTAGTTTCGCCAATGAAGTATCTGAACAATACAGTTTGTATCCATACAACTGAAAAAGGATGAATGGAGCCACCACAATTCCATTGAAGAGTAACATCTTCAGAAAAGCAATCAGAACAGAGAAGAACTTTCCCACAATAAATTCATATGATACTTGCTGTGGAAGCGATGTACAAGAAAGAATTTTTTTTGCTATGCAATGAGCTACGAACCCGCAAGATATGATTCCATTGGAACGTGTTGCCGAACCAAGACTGAACAGAAGTACAGCTGAAATTAAAATCTCATTTTCTAAATAATATAGTGCAGTGAACTGAAGGAAAGAGAACAAGCTTTCTGTGTAGAGGCTGGACATAAATACGCTCGCAGGGTTAATGCAAAACAGAAGAGCTGAAACCAGAGCTACCTTTCTTCTTCCAAATAAACGAAGAGTCAGTTTGTAAAGCGCCACAGCGCCTAAAGTAAACCACACTGTGTTGCTAATCCAGCCAAGTAAGAGAAGAGCATTACGCTTGCTTATTAAAAACTTGGCCACTGGTTCAAACATCCATGCCAAAGTTCGTAATGTCCACGGATATAAAGGGAAGAAAGCCATGAACTGCTCATATTTGTATCCTTCATTTGCTATTTTCAGGAAATACACCGCGTCCCATTTGGCAAATCCTCCGAAAACCTTTCCAAATAGCACATCACCCCAAGTCGATTGAAATTCACTTTCCTGGATAAAACTAGATGAGTCGTAATCGTCCATGACTTCATTTAACACAGCCTGAAATAGAATTTAAATTAGTCACGAGATAGACGTTAACAAAACTTTGATACTTACTAACTAAGATATGGTAACCTGGAAAAAAAGCAGGAGAAATCTAGAGGAGATTGCTGATTGTGTTACAAACCAAGTGTCGTCCGCCATGTTGAATTCGTTAAGTACTTTATGTAGTACTTATTATAATGTATTTTTTAATTCTGGTAAGATACCGCTGAGATCGCAGACACTTGTAGATGGTATCATCACCTTTCATTTCAAACCTCTGAGCATTACGAAGTCATCTAATGACTAAAATTAGTTTTATTCATCAGGGGACCGTTGCAACGATAACATAATGCTATAGTCAGAGGACCGTCAGAGCACCGAACATCTGAGGTCCCTTTTCTTTTGCGTTCGCTGGGCTCACGGGTACGGGAAAAAAGACCTCTGCCGTGGATCAAAACTCACTTTGATCGAACCGCCGTCCACAACTTAGGACGGAACTCTTTAAACCACACGTCCCATGATATGTTTACTGACAGTGGCTTGAGCCCGCTGTCTCCCGCGCATTCTTTTACAGTGATTCCGCTGCTGTTAAGTGAGCCCACACAACACGAATTATCAAGTAGACTACTGCATGACTGATAAAACAACGCGAAAAAGGATTACGTTATCATTTGAAATCTTCTCTAATTACTTTATAACATGTGCATATATATTCTGTAAATTCGTTGGATCTCCAAATGAACCTGATGAAGGCTGGTATTAGCCAGCCAAAATATCGTTAAAAAATACTTTTTCGCGTTGTTTTATCAGTCGTGCAGTAGTCTACTTGACTTTCATAAATACTTTTTAAACAATTTTGACTGATGACGATCTTCTTTGATCCAACGCTTGTGCAAGACTTATCGTCCCCGGTTTTTACAAAGGTTTTAAAACCTCAACTTTGATGAATTATCACGTGAGGATTGGGTCGCTAAATAACCGCCGTGCATGCTCAATACAGTGAGTTTTGATTCATTGCAGAGGTCTCTTTTCCCGTACTTGTCAGCCCAGCGAAAGCAAAAGGAAAAAGCCTCTGCTAGCAGGGAATTTTAGCTCTTCGATGGCGCGCTGGATATGAAGTGATCGATAGCCAACGAGG
>OX421447.1:10341596-10354096 GCA_949126865.1 Montipora capitata
TGTCGATAAATAACGGCCGCGTTTGTAATCGCCAAGTAAAGTATAGTTTTCCTTTCCAAAAGGAAAACTACTTTAGTTGTCAATGGCGTGATTTTTTTGCTATTTGTAGTCGATAACTTTATTCACACGGGCAATACTTCGTCATTGATAATATTTTGATGTCGACAACTAAAAAGTTTTATAAATTAATTAGGATAGTACGCGCACTCTCATTGGTCAATAGCTGTGTTGAGATGAGAGTAACACGGCTGTGACATCACACGAATTTTGATTGGTTATATGCCGACAGACGCGCGTTTTGATTGGCTGGTAGGAAATATGAGTGTGTATGAAGAAAATCTGTTTCAATCAAGAATTTTCCTTCATTTGTTTCCTTCATTTGTCGAATTATCTTTGACAAATATTTTATAAGAGCAATAGAGGACTTTTTTCCGTGTTTCCATAGCCTCATCCACTCGGGGAAGTTGGGAGAATTCTCGACAGGGATGCAAACCCTTGACTGTGTCTTGGGTTTGCATAACCGTCTCGAATTCTCCCAACTCCCCCTCGTGTTTAGATGAGGCTATGGAAACACGAAAAACGTCATATATTGCGTAAATCGCTAACAACTTGCTTCGTCTGAGCAAGTGGAGGCTCTAAAATACCTAACTTTTCGGACAGGATACACAAGCAATCCAATCTATGCTCCCGGGTGTCCGCAAATAGAAAAGAAACCCTCAACTAGTCTAGATCTGACCTTTGCCCCAGTCAAAGTCGACTAGTCCATTCCAATCGTTGTTCCAGCTCGCCCACGAAGGCTTCCAATCACTGCAACTGGTTACGTGAAAGATGAATGTTTCATCCATTATAAAGAAGGTCAAGATGAAAGCAAAGATCAGTTGCTGCTTCTGCATTGCTGCGGCTGTCAATGCAAATGAACTAGTTTACGTTGAATAAAATGCGGGCGAATTAGGCCGTGCCAAATTTTCATTCTTAACAGATTTTAAATAGGTTCACCATTGAGAATTAAAACCGTAACTATTTACATTAGCACCTTTCCCCTCGGCAATTAAGTTGTCTTTGATATCTTTTAATGGAAAGTATGAAAATTTTTTTCTTCGCGTGCAGTACTCGGAAGTAGGAGACTTGTAATGGAAATCTGCTGGTCTAACAGATAACTTTGTCAGGGAATCATTGCCGAGACAAAGGGCACTTGAAGAGGAAAATAGCGGGTGTGTATATCAAAGAGTGTCATAAAAAGCGTCGGAACAATTTTGCTACACATATATTTCAGCCACATTTGAGTGCCAATTAGTATGTGCCGGCCTCTTTTGTTTTTTTACTGAGTTTAAAGTGCTACTATGACCAAAAAAGTCAATTCTTTTTTTTCTTTGGATTTCAAAACTATGTTAACTAAAAGCGTTTTAAACCTTGATTTAAAAAAGACACCTGTTTATTTTAACTATAGAATTTCCGCTGTTACGGTGATATAGGAATTCCCGCGTTTTGGGTATCTCCACTCCCAGAAAAGCGTTGTTGGTTTTTGGGATGGATTCCGCAATTTTAGTACGTGAAAAACTGGGCCGTTTATCCTAAACGCTTTACAAAGCGCGACAAAGCGATTTTGCGAAAATATTCGAAAAAGTTCGAGTACAACCCAGAATTAGATGTTTTTTGTATTATGTCGACAAGCAAAACGATGGCACCACGCTTCGACGGCTTGTCGGTGCTTTCCTGAACATTTGTGGTGAAACATAAATGCTGGACCATCTGCAAAAACGCTGGCGAACCGCATTACGTACGTTACTGGTGAAAATCTGCACCAATTTCAAAAGCATGCATGTGCAAATGTAGAAAATAATTAGAGAGAAGAGCTTTGGTTGGAGGTATACTATATTGCTATACTCGGCAATATCTAAAAGAAAGTGAAGTGCTGCGAGAATATAGAATCAGTTACTGTAACGATGGAAATGCAGTTTATTTAGTATAAATGATCACTATATTGTAGAAGGTACATGTTTATGGGAATCAGCAAATCAAGTTACCAATAATAAGAAAAGGTCTGTCTGGTCTAACATAATGAAAACCGCTGCATGGGCATGTGTACTGTGAGCTCGTCTAGTGAAATTTTCCTGGTATTAAAGGCATGGGGATCCCAATGTCAAGAATAGTAAGCTGCTCACCGAGCTCACAGCAACAACACGGAAATTAAGATCTACGACGCGACGGTAATGAAACCGTCATTTAAAATTGCAAGTTCAGGTTTACCCACCCCAGCAATCAATGTCGTTCAACATCGTTCAACAAAATCGAACAGATGTTGAAGCAAATATTGAAGCCCTTTGCCTGGGCCCGAAAACTCATTAGTTTAGAATGTAATGCGTGTCAGTGTTTCGTTGAATTAATTCGCAGCGCGGGAGTTTCGGGCTTTCAGAGTTTAAAACTCGTGATTTGCATAAATAATAAGCAGCATTTACACCCTGAAATTTTAAGCTAGTGATTAAATTATGTCAATTTTGCCTACATCCAACCCTCTGATTTTGAACGTGAGTAATGGCGGACCGTGAAATCCAAAACAAACACTCAAACAGCCCTTGAATTTAAATCGAAGCTGAAAATGTTGCCAGTCATGGTGTTAAGCAAACATACATTCAAAAATCCGAAGAAAAAAGGAAACGGTTTTTTGATCTTTAGTAGCACGTAGAACTTTAATACTACAAGAAAGGCAAATAGAAAAATCCATCTTTGCCGACTCATTGCCTCGAGCGCTCCCTTTCTCAAAAATATCGTTGAAAATAGTAATCAAGTTATTCATAACTTTAAGAACGGTGTTTTAGTGATCAAGTTATTCGTAACTTTAGGAAAGTGTTTAAAACGTTGTTAACAATGTAGTTATTTTAGCAAAGGCCAGGATTGGCAACAAAATAAAAGGAAGGTCTCTCTTACCCTTGCTGAAGCCCCCGTCTTCGATTCTGTCGGATTGATATAACAAAAAGAACAAACACTTCCCACATTTAAATACCTTTTTCTTCTGTACAGTGAGACCCAGTTGCTGAGGCGAATTGATACCCTTCGGAAGCCGCTGTTCTGGTGGACGTGATTCAGCAATGTGGGATTTCGATAGTGCTGTTTCCTTTTCAGGGCCTTATCTCTTCCAATCAAATTTAGGGTGTAGGGTGGGCGGGGCGAGAGAGGGGGTGGGGGTTGCGTGGAGCATCAGCAATAACGACGAAATTACAACCGAACATGACGAGTCCTTACACGTGCGGAAATTATCAATTCTTGTCTTACGCTAGTTTAGTTTAGTTTTGTTTTTCGCTTCGTCTCGAAAAAAGAATCGTCACAAAAGCGAATGCCAAGAACTGTGGTGCCGTAGATCACACCATAACAACGAGAACCCCATGCCCTCTTCTCATCGCGAAATATGTTAAGGTTGCTTTACCATCCCATCGAGTTTAATTTATTACTGACCACGAAATAGCAGCAGGGCCACTTTGTACACTTTATACAAAGATTATTGAGACTTTTCCCCCGAATAAATTCAATCAAGGCATATCTCTTTTTTCAAAATTCTTTTTCAAACTGCTTTTAGGGCGCCTAAGTCCAAATTTGTCCCACAGAGTTCATAAACACGAAATGTTTGAAGAGCCACATTTCACGCTTTCTTCTGTGACTTTTCCCCTCATAAATGCAATCAAGAACTATCTTTTCTCAAGATCATTTTTCAAGCTAACTAAAGGGCGCCAAAAGTCCAAATTCACTGTTGACATGAGTACTAGCCTTAATTGTAAATGCAGACTAATAAAAGTCAGAATGGACACGTATGTCACGGCGCGAAACCTTTGCTTTTAAGTATCCCTGAAAATGACTCATTGAGGGTTTGCATCTGACGTCACGGCGGTCATGTTGGTGTACAGAACAATGCAGTAAAATGCCATTTGGGAATTTGACTCTGTTATTATGCAAAAACTTGTGGCGCCATTTTCTATTGTTTTGTACACAAACATACCCGTCTCAACACGTGGATGAAAACCGAGAATTAATATCAAACATTATTTAATATCAAACAAAAACCTTGAGCCATCCTCAACCCCACGGGCCCGTTTCTCGAAAGTCCCGAAACTTTACGGGCCATTTTCGTGTGTCACCATTCCCTTTGTATCTCGAGAATGGAGAGGATTTAAGTCGTCAAACTTCACAGTCATTTTTCTCTTTGTTACCTTGAAAACACGTTAAATGATCGTCTCCGCAAAATAAGCGGTTAGCAGTTTCACAAATGGCTTTTCGGACCCGAAACATTTTTGGGACTTTCGAGAAACGGGCCCCAGGCCCGGGTTGTTCGAAGCATGGTTATCGCTAACCGGCGTTAAATACCATGGAAACCTATAGGTTTTGATACCTCTTAACCAACGGTTAGCGCTAACCAGGATTCGAGCAACCGGCCCCAGATCTTTTGCCTGCTTGGGTTTAAGCAAAGGCTTCCGTTCCTAATGCACAAATAAAAAAGCAATGCTAAATATTCGTAATCACCGTTATCAATATTATAAATATAACGCTGGTAATATGCATGACCATTCCAACATTAGATCGTCACTATTTTTTTATTGTAACTTCTACAATATCCTCCAAGAAATTTACCCAATACTTGTCATCTAGAAAAATAGTTTCGTTTTGATATGACGTCCCTGAAAAGGGCGTTGACCGTGCTTATAATAGTAATGACTTTAGTACCTGATCTTGGCTATAAGAAATACATCAAATTTACAATTAAAAGTAACTAACTATATAAACTATTATACATTGTAAGTGTTGTCTCGCTCTGAATAAAAGGGTTAATAAATCTGTTCATAACTCTATTCCACTATGAAGTCTTGCCCCACGCTGAATGAATGAGTCTCTAGTTCGATTAGTGCGCGGTACAGGCACTCTCACTCGTTGAGCTCGAAGGGAGTACGAATGCGTTATTTCATTAATGAACCTCTTGCATGGGTGATCGTCTGCCTCTAAAAAGCTGTTAAATGCCTGCTCTGTTTGCTTGTCTCTTCTTACATCAAGAGGCTCTAAAGCGGCTCTAGAGAGGCCAAGGATGTCCGATCCATTGAGCGATTTTGAATTCCGTTGCAAGTCGTCAGCCAAGTATGTAGTTAATCCCACTTTAGTTGGCAGGTTAGCTTTACGACACACGCGCAAAAAGTAGAGCCGTTTGTTTGCTCTAGCTACAATATCATCGATATGTGCATTCCAAATAAGTCCCTCTGAACATGTACTCCCAGTACCTTAAACACCTCTGCTCTCCCTAATACTTCGTTTCCGATACTAATAAGACGAGGGGCTTGAGATTGCTGAGTTTTTCGAAAACTTATCCACATTTCTTTGGTCTTTTAAACATTAATTTCCATTTTGTTCAGGTCAGCCCATGCCACCAAATTACCCATCACCTCTTGCATGTGGCTGTGGCTATCTGAGGGCACCAGCTCATACTGGGTGCAATCATCAGAGTACTTGCAGGTGCTAATCATAACTCCCGGAGGACAACAACAACTTATCTTGCAGGGCTTGACCCGTGACACTTATAGAGCCTTATTTTTACCCTGTCTAACAGAAAAGAGGCCAATTCAGGGATGAAAGACTTAACGACATTTACATTCACTCAAAAACTGTCCCCTTTAACCCCTCCCACAGAGTGAGACTTACAGATTTTACGCTGTATGAAGTGAAAAAAAAGACTGCTGATCAAGTCAGTCAAACTGAGCCCAGAATAAATGAGGCCCATTATATTTATGAATGTTTCTTTCTTCTCAGTGACTGAAACCTATGAATTCAAAAGACAGGCTAAATAAGAGCTTTAATATCTCGAAAAATCTAACCTAACTACTCCAGATCTACTCTCCGGGGCACCGGCGGGGGAGCGACTTTCTTGGTTTTTCCGACCAGGGGTCCATCTGTTAAAGTTCCGTCGGTACCTTCGAGGACAGAATTAGTGTCTTGTATATTCGATTCGGAAGTGTCCTCATTAAAAAAAGGATTAGTCGTTTCTACTGCATTAGGAGAAGGTTTCTTTTCCATTTTAGGTTCACCTAGGGGTGGTCTAGTCTTGGGTCTCACAGGTGGAGGAGCATGAAGGTCTGTTCGATTAGGGGGCTCTGGTTTGGAGTCCTTAACAGCGCTCTTCTCTACAGTTCCTCCCTCGCTCTCCTTTCGTGAAGGTTTTGACTTAGCCCGAGGAGGTGCCACAGGTCTCTCTGTTGTTTCTTCGACTTTAGCTTGGTTTTCTGCGTCCTGACCCGTAGCTAATGAGCGAGGTCTTGGTTTGATAACTGGTTTTGACAGAGAGGCAGTTCGTGCAAACGGTACAGGTTGGTCAGCAGGCTTTAAATCGCTACCTGTAAGCGCAAGGGCCTGAGTCGAGTTCGCAAAAAAGGTCTCTTTCCCTGTGTTTGATTGCTTTTCCTTGTTGCCTGCATTCTGATTTTCTTTGTTGTCTGCAACAAGAAGACAAAAAGAAAAAACGTTTCCCCGCATTATAGGAAAGAGTTGTATTTGAAATAGTTTTAAATGTAGGGGTCTCGTTTCAACTTTGTAAATGAAAACGCATCTTGCACGGTCGATGACCCTTTTCAGAAATAGTACCAACATGAAGAAATGAATTTTCCGATGGTAACGCGGGGATAGCAGGAAAAAATCCGAGTGCTCCCTTGTCGAACCTAGAGACGACCTTCCGATTACTAGTTCGGAAGACCTACCACTAAGCTAAAGGAGACTCGGAACTTGTGATCGGAAGGTCGTAGGTTCGTATCCTGCAAAGGAGCACTCGGATTTTTTCCGAGTATCCCCGAGTCACCACTGACGAGTCTGCAATAGCTCAGTGGTACAGCGGGCGAACTTGTAATCGGAAGGTCGTAGGATCGTCTCCTGCAAAGGACCACTCGGATCTTTTTTCCGAGTATCCCCGAAGAGCTTTCAGTGACGGGGTTTCACATCTGTCATGCACTTCATAACAATACCGCAGTAACAATATTGAAGTCCTCATTGTATGGCTGGCTCCGTGAGCTCGAAAGATGGAGCTAGTCTCAGATTACGACCCGGGAGAGCAAGATGATGGCCTATCCTTTCCCGCCCAAAAAAAACTATCCTTATCCTTTATAAAAAGAGATTTTCAAAATCTCGCCATATAATAAGTCTGTTATTGACAGAGCTGGATAGTTCAAGACGAAAAGACATTGGCCTTGTTTGTTTCGCCTTTTTATGTCCGGGAAAAACTACCTCGGTCAATATGCCAATATCCTCACGTTTCGTCCACAACCAATATTTCTACATGTTAATCCAGGTGTTTATGCTTCTTGAAGAAATAATGACTAGGAAGGTACAACTTCGATACATTTTCACCAAATTATTTTAAAATTAATTTTCCCGCGAAACCCAACTTTCCAGCCAATCACAATCTCTGAAACTTTATCAAAATAGCTTGGTCTATAGACCGATTGCATAAATGGCGGCCAAAAATGTATTCTTTTGTTCATGTGCTATTTAGACTCACTAGCCTCGCTCTCGAACAACATTTCTATTGTATTATGTCCATGCAAACGAGGCTAGTGAATCTAATTAGCACATAAACAAAAGAATACGTTTCTGGCGGCCATTTATGCAATCGGTCTATGAAAATATCAAGTATGGGATCGAGTTGTACGCTTTTGGTTGTGGGCTTCTGCTGATGAAAAATGAGTCACCTTTGAGAGACGCCTTTCCACTGTCGCCTTCCTCCTTCGCAACTGAGCCCTCGGGCAGTAAAAATGAAGGAAGTAGTTTAGGGTCATCTTTTGCAGCCAGCAATAGCGCCTCGACATTATCCGCGCCAATATGAGCAATATGCTGCACATTAAATGGAACACCTATACCAGCACCTGCATCCTGAAAAAAAGTCAGAATTGATCAGTATGTAAATTCACCTTTCAATTTTAATATAAATACACTGTCAAGGAGACAAGTATTGAGAATCCTGATATAACACCAAATTCTCATGACCAGCAAACAAAAAAATCTATAGAAGTAGTTGAGAGAATGAACTTTTAGATCATGGGAGTAAAAGCCGAGGGTTTTAATATGATAGACTAAGGTCCTTTGCACACGTACCCGGGTATTTTTGACACGGAGGTTTTTTTCCCTCCGTATTCGAGAAAATCCGCGTTAACACGTAACGTTTTCGAATCGTATTTACCCGTCCACACGTATACGCGAAACGATTCGAATACGCTACCCTCCCGTACAGAGCATGCTCGCACATGCGCTTTTGGTATTATCATAAGCCCGCGAAAAACAAATACTTGGCGTCATTTTCCTTTGGTTCGTTGTCGTCTCTTTGCTCGCTCCACAATTTAACCGATTTTAACGCTCTTAATTGTCCAAATCAGATCAAAAGGCTAGCAGATCCAAAGAAAAAGGAAAGATCGAATCCTTTATCTGGACAGGTAGAGCTATTTTTAAAGGTTGCTCTCGAGTATGAAGTCTCACAGACTGCTGAGAACAACGATTGCGAGTCGTGTCATACGAAATACTCTGACATTTTGGATAATCAACTTTCAGGCTCACATAAGGAACTTGCAATTAAAAGTAGGCGATAAGGCCTGAAACAAGCCCGAGAAGAAGTGTAACGAAGATAGCTCTTTTGAACGTACGCCATGTTGTATTTTATTATGCTAATTACCGCGGCATAGACTGGATCCTACATCTGATGTCACCGTATTCGATAAGCCGGCGTTTTCAAAAATCAAAATCTTCATTCTGGAGAGCGTATTCGAAAACCTCCATTTTCGATGACCCAAAACGCCGTTTACGTGTGAACGGAAGGTAAAAAACGGCAGAAGAAACCTCCGTTTTCAAAAATACACGGGGACGTGTGGACGGAGCTTAAGACGCTAGTTAGAAGTTTCAAAAAACACTTGACCACGCCAGGAAAAAACAAGCATACAGAATAGTCGCTGGAATTTGCATTCAATCTGTTGAGATAGGCTTCTTTTTATCCCACTGTGAGCATTTGTTTTATGGACTCAAACCTCGCTTTGTTTCTAATGAAGTCTGGGTAGCTCTCGACGTTTCTGCATCGAGTCACTTCTCCAACATCTTTGGTCAGCCTCCTCGGCTTGGGACTCATACCACACGTCGAACATGTTTATTGGAACAACCGGTCATTGAATACGAGTCCCTCAGTACGTCATTGTGATACTAGCAAAACTCGGTGCTTTGACTGTTGTTGCCTCAAACACCACCGAATATTGACCCTCACCTGCTTTCCTTTCTTGGTTGTAACATGAATGACTTCAACCTTGGGTTTAGGTTTGACATTCACTCGAGAAGGAACTGGGGCTGAAATGGAGGGTGCTTTTGGAGTATCGCAAGGCCTCTTGGGAGGGGCAGGTCGCTTGGGCGGAGCCGGTCTGCTCGGCTTTTGCGCCTGTTTCGTGGGGTCTTCTGACAATGGATCAAAATCATCAAGTGCTTTACCAGGTTCAACAGACTGGCCCCCGACTACAGGTCCTGAAACTACAAGGGCCTCTTTTTCTATTTTCGCTTGTAACTGAGAAGGAACCTTGGTTGGCGGTTTGGGTCTTACGGGCGCCGGCCTCGGAGGTGGAGGGCGCTTAGGTACCGTCTTCCTTTCTTCTTGTTCGGGTTCTTCATCTGTTTCAAAATATAGTTGACGAATGACACAAATGTTAGAGAAGAGTTTTTTTCTTTTCAAAAAAGGCAATAAAGAATTGCTAACCTTGGTAAAATTGCAAATCCAGTTAAACTTCAACCCCACCCATACACCCTCCTCCCCCCTCCCAACAGGGGATGGGATGGAAATTTGTCAAAGCACAACAAACATGAGATGGTTTGAATGTTGCTACTGGATATTCTTTCGTCATTTACATCTTTCATCTGGAACATACTTCATACATACTTCTTGCAAACCGAGTTCGAGAGCAGAACTGCAAAGGCTGTTTTACAGAAACAAAGAAAGCAGAAGCAACACGCTGACGCATTAACTGGCAGTTAGTTAGTGTAAATACTAATTGTTCTTATGCTTGCGTCGTAGGTGTTAAACAGCTTCAAAGTACGGTCCGTGTTTCTTAAGTTCAATCTGTGGCTCGAGTGAAGAAGCAGCAGGGTGATAACTTGAACCATAGTTGAACTGCAAAAAACAAGGGAGCGCGCACGTGAAACTGTTACAAATTTACTCAACGATCTGGACTGGCCTCCCCTTCAGAAAACAAGGAAAACTTCTCGCCTCAGGCTATTCCATAAAGCCATTCATGGTGAATCAGCATTGGAAATCCTAAGCTCACATTAAAAGGGCTCAATCGTCAACTACGGTCCTTCCACAAAGTCAAGTTCATTGAACTGAAACCAAACACTGAAGCTTGCAGAAACTCATTCTACTGTAGAACTATTAAAGCATGGAACTCACTGCAATTAATGTTTTAGATATAGGAAAACTCCATTCTTAAGGAAGCAATTAGATTAGAATGATCAATTTTAATTAGGGCTTCATTTATATTTACAATATAATTATGAATGAAATTTATAATTAATTTTTAAATTTTTTATTTAGTGATTAATTAATTGATTAATTAATTAATTTATCCCTTTTTCATACGTAAGTCTTACAGTTATGGGTATATCCCTTTGCAGGTGCAGGTGCAGCCCCCCTCCCCCTCCCCCCTCATGTAGATGTAGAAGAAGTCACTAAGATCTTTAAAATCAAATCGTGTGGTGAAGCACGCCAAAAAGTTAGACAAGCCGTGGTGGAAAAGACGGCCAACCATAAGGCGTGTACTTTTTGAGAGAGGGATTTTTTTATACAATCTTTTCAGCCAGTGAAAACGGCGAAGTCAGGCTAGTTAAAAAGACCTCAAAATGTTTGCAAACTAATAACTTTGTTTCAGTTTTCTATTTTTCTATTTTAAATTTCCAACTTTTCTCAAGGTTCGCAATAAACCACAAAACGGAAATTCCTACCATCACTGCTTCCGTGGTGGTGTCCAGTCCTTTTGATCTCACGATCTGCTTCGGGTTCACTGTCGCTATCGTTGACTATCTCGGCCTCTTCGTCTTCGGGATCGCTCTCCGAACTTTCATCTTCGGCATTTTCAGTTGATCGAATCTTGATCGGTTCCAGCACAGGCAATCCAGTAGAATGCCTCTCGGTTGGGGAAGCCAATAAATCCGATAAGGCACGACTTCTTACCGGAGAGAACGCACTATTGTCGAGCCCTTCCGAAGGATCCACGAATGCTGAATCTTTTGAAACAAGAGTTTGAACTGTAAGGTCAGTTTTGGAAAGAAGAGATTCAGATTTTAGGTGAACTTGGATAGTTTTGCCAGATACCTAAACAAAACACAACAGCAATTAATTGCAACCAACGTTTTAAGGAATATTTTGTAGACACTTTTTTCATATTTGTTTCTGTTTCTAGGCCGATGAATTTCTTAACGTTGCAAGAAACTGACACCTTTTTGCACTGCAAAAATTCCTAAGGTAAATTGAAACATCTTTGACAGAGAGCTCAAATGATTTCAAGGGGAAACGAATCTATCTGCTAAACAGACAAGCTTCGAAACGTTTTTTGGTATTCTAAGCTAATGCTGAATTACGGGAAACTCAAATTGCAGTTTATTTTCTGATCAGAAAAAGCTTCCACAAGATTTTTAGCTTCCAAACTTGTCAGTCTAACCTGCCTGCTTTCATTCAGCATAAAATTAAAAGGTTTAGGCTTTTTTGGAGGGCAAAATTCAATCCTAGGTTTGTATTTAATCAAGGGTGATAGCGTTATTGATCTGGTTTTTGACAGCTGAGTACTGGTTTTAAAATAATTGCATTTTAATTAAGAGCAAAGTCAAACAAAAATACAGTAAAAACAGTAATATAAGAAATCTAAAAGGCATTTAAGCCTGAATGGGCCATTTCCGAGTTGCTGTTTGTCTCGGCTTCGAAGTGAGTCTTGGTGCTCAACTATTGTAAGGGAAATGAGTTTGATTTGCATAAGAATACACAACTCATTTCCATTTGAATGGTTGTGCACCAGCACTCGCTTTGAAACTGAGGCATGCAGCAACTCGGAAATGGGCTATTGGTATTGGTTGAAGAAAATTTCAACCCTTGGTTACGTCTCCTAATTTCGTTACCTCCTTTCCGTCCAATTCCAGCGCTCTTAACGCACTGCGACCATCGTCCATTGTGAGCAGGATTTCATTGTCAACCACCCTTCCAATTTTACAAAATTAAGACAAACAAAGCAACGTCACTGACATGAAGGAGCATGGCGAGTGTAAAAGGAGCGCAAGTTTGCATGGGGAATGGCATGACTTGCGGACTTGCATAATTATGCGGAATGAAATTTATGCAGAGTAACAAAAGTAAATAAATTAGGGGACAAGGAGAGAGAGGGTGAGGGGGAGGGGAGGGAAAGGATTGGAGGAAGAACAAGGCTTTTATTCATCACCGCTCACCTCGCATGGCCCCACTCAACATAGCAGATCCC
>OX421447.1:10361596-10364096 GCA_949126865.1 Montipora capitata
TTTTAACAAATGATATTACTGTTTTGTGGCGATGTCGTAGTCGTAGCCGTCGCCGTTTCTTAAATTCCCTAGTATTTGGACCCGGCAGATAAAAAGCGACATTTTGAGGTAAGAATCATCAAATATGTTTGCTATTGGTGGGGAGATAAACATTGTAGACTAAAAATATTTGAGTTTAAGTCCCTAATGAGTGATTGCAGGGATTCGAGTCATAAAAAGTACTCTACCATAGGAAAGGCTATCCTTGAAGCAATGTCGTGATAATCGCGGTTTCTCTCCGTTACACCTGATTGGCCAGCCGCAAGGTGTGAGCAGACAAAACAGATTGAAGTCCCATGTAGTAAGAGACGTATAGCAACTCCTCCTTTGTTTCCAGCATTCCCACCCAGTCCGGTTTTGACGGTTTGCACAGCCACGTCCCTAGCATAAGAAGGAGCAACTATAATTGCCAAGATGTAAAATAACCATCACTGACGTTCAAATATAGCGAAGAGTACGAGTTACCAATTTTAAACGCGAAGACACAACATAAAAGAGGTCGCTTCAATCCGTGTTTTCGGTCGAATTCGTTCAAGTTCGACTATCAATAATCCAAGATAGGGACCAACGAACTGCAACAAAGAGACGGGATCCCCGCTTATTTTCCACTGTCTTAAAAGCTGGGCGCGGCTTTGATTGCGAGAGGGCAGCGTGGGGCTGAAACAATACGTGATAATATGAAAATAATAAAACTTATTCCCCTACTGGAGCTCTAATATTCCCCTCTGATAATCTCCTAGAAACAGCCAATTATGCTACAAACAAAGTCGACAGGACTCCTTTCTCCGTTTCTCATTTGCAGATCTTCGTCGTTTACAATGGACAATAGGTAGATTGAGCTTTGCGTTTACAGCAGACGGCAAACGTGAAACTGAAATTTGCGTTTTGCCAAAAATCAAAGAAACTGATTTGATTTTAGCTCCTTTTTTGCTTGTTATGTACAAATGTAGCGCTAACTTCTTAAAAGAAGCGGTTAACGAGAAGTTGTCTGAAACAAGCGAAGCCAAGATTGTTCGTGCGAAGACTTTGTTTTTGTTCACTAAAGTATTGTTTTGTCGTTTTCTCGTAGCTGTCCAAGTCGTCCTTTGCGTAAGCTGCCTTATATTGTTTTAAACAGATAGGCGACGTTTGCACCCGAGGGGACACAACGTGCGCCATCTCATTTTATGACTTTCTGGGCCTACAGTGTAATGACCAATTCAAGAAAAGATGGCGCATTATTCTTCCACGTTGAAACTTTTGCTTTGTGAAGCTCTCTTTGGAATGGTTTTCACTGGCGGCGCAAGCATAGACACAAGCAACTTACACAAACCAAGAAGCGTCTTGATCAATTTGTACTTTTTGTTAGGACTAAAGACTCTCATTGGCGGCAAGTAAAAGAGCCCGCATATGTTGCTGGTGCTTACATGTACGCTTGCGTCGCTAGAAAAAAAGCAGCTTTCTCGGAATCTTCGCATCCTGACTCTGAAAGATGAGGAGAAGAACGTCTTAAAGATGTGCTATCCTGATTGGTTTCAAGAACAATATATATTTGATACAGAATACCACAGCTTTCGCCCAGAATAAGACTCAACAGATAAGTTCAACACAAGTGGCTGTGCAAATACATCGCTTACCTTAAGAAGGGTACAAGATAAGGACGAACAAACACAAAAAGGCAGACACCGACAAGCTGCTCGCACGTGACCAGGACATAGGCATGGTCACGTGATATAATGCGCCGCAACTCTTCGCCCCATTCCTTTCTCTGACTAGACCTAGAAATTCACCGAAATGAGAGAAAGTTGGTCAATGTAGGTATCACCTGGTTCCTCTTTTCGTATGTTACGCATAGGGGTGATAAGAACATCGCACAATCACAATTTGATATAAGGTCCATAATGAAAGCTATCAAACCCTTGGCGAGGAACTTACGGCAAGAAATCGACACGTTCAAAAAGCGAAAAGAAAGCTGAGTTTCCGTAGCTCCTATGGGAACTTCGAAAATATCTTTACCAGGCGTTGTGACGACATTAGAGGAACTGATCAGGTCATGCTGTCAAAACACAGGTTTCTTGATCGAATAAAAGCAGGAAAAAATCCTAAATTAACCCTATTAAAATACTCACGGCACTACATTCTCTCCCCAAGGGCGAGGGGGTGGGGTCACAAAAAAATTTTTCCACCACCCTCGACCAATCTCTGTTACAACAGACAGCTTCTGCCTCTTCTTTAAAGCGAGTCGAAAGTTGACGTTTTCTAATTACGAGAGTTATTCAATTTGAGTCCTTTTAAAACGAAAGACGATGTGAAACAGAGGTGACCTACTCTCACCTCGTTGAGACGATGTTTGATGCATTCAAGTCCACGAGTTCCTCAAAACCAATAGCAAACACGTCCGTTGGTACCCGGAAATCCACATCATCGCTTTCCGAATAACCGCTGTCTGGAAGGGTCTTGTGAAAATCTAAAAGCCAGTCGT
>OX421447.1:10371596-10374096 GCA_949126865.1 Montipora capitata
CCTCGAAAACGTTGAATGGTGTTAAAGCCCTTTGAACACTCTGTTCAACAACTGTAGAACACAGGCATGCTCCATGATCGAAAGCATACAGTACCTCACAATCTGTTCTCCTCTAACAAAGAAGAACCCGAACTCTGTCATAGATGGTTGGGCCTTTTCCTTCAACACTGACAGCTTTTCAAATTTTCCTCCGCGACAATTTTGGTGATAATCAAAGCAAATCATGCGCGTCTCACTGCCATGAATGGAATCCTTCAACTGATCCTGAAAAAGAACATTTCGTTTAGTTAGATTCCTTTGCCTTGGAGACAGGATCAGAACAATAACGACGCTCAATCTTTCTTACTCTGGAACCCATAAATCAGACCACAACACCAGACACTTCTCGCCAAACTCTTTCCGAACTGTGTGGATGTTCCGTTTGCCCTAGGGTCACGTCATCTAGTCTTTGGTCTGCTGTCAGTGATGATACCTCCTTTATATCCCTCGACATTGCGTCTCTAGCGTCCTCGTTTGCTTTAATAGTAATTCTCCCGATTAAAGAAATGTATATATTTGAAGTGTGATTGCTGTACCCAGACTTCTTCAGACAGGAGCTCTTCATTGTGGCGGAAAATGAGTTTGCTAGTCACTCAATGTTTAGGGCTTAATTGCTCATTTTATTTGCATACATTTGGCTTAAGGCGTTTAAAAAAAAAAAATCGGTTTCGCGTCGTAGTCAAAAGTTTGCTTTCCAAATCGGGTGAGCATTCTGGTTAATTTCTATTTCTTTACTCTCCCAAGTGTTAAATTTACTCTGCAATGGGAAACGGGTGAGCCCTGTCAGTAACATCCATAGTAGAGTGGTAAACGCTCGCATTTGCTTTGGTTTTGAACACACTTGATGATTGCTTATTCCCAGAGAATACCGATGTATACATAGTCTGTCTTATCGGAACGTGCTGTAACAAAGAAAACGCTGCATATAAGACACCTGTATAACCCTCTGAAACTGAATTCTGACACAGTTTAAAACGTTAAATGTTGAGGAGGCAGGAGTGTGGTCCAGTGGTTAGGGCGCTTGCCTTCAGAACCGGAAATTCCGGTTCAAGACCCGCTCCGCTCGTTGAATTTGTTCCTGGTAGTCCCTGGTTCAACTTCCCAGCTGCACTTGTAAATAGCCAACTGGTTTGCCTCCGGCCAGTTGGGATTCTTAACAGTTGTTGTTGTTGTTGTTGTTGTTACAAGTTCTGTTCCATCGTTTCGTCAATTGTGTTTTATTGGCCCTGAAATGCCCCTATGGGGATTGATCAATCAGGTATGTCCCTAAATACCCATATGAAACTATCGCTAATATTGTATGTAACACATTTCATTTCACTCCAAAGGCGACTATCGGTATCCAGTTGCAGAAACACCAGCTCATTAACCAGGATTAACTAATCAGGGTTCCTACCGTACCATGAAAACTAAAATCCCTGACCAAAGGTAATTTCCCTGACATAATCTTTTAGGATTTCTAGTAATCCGAGGACAAGAAAGATCAATACTTTAAATTTCAGTCAGTTTTTAACAACAGTTCATTCTCCATTGTTGTGTCCAACATTCAAAGCACATGGAAAGCAAGGAAACGTCATTTATCAACAAAATTTATGCAGATGACAGAAATAAAATTTCCCTGACTTTTGCGCTCTTTTTTCAAATTCCCTGACGATTCCCTGACCTTGAAAAATTTTCGGATTTCCCTGAATTTTCAAGCGAGTGGGAACCCTGCTAATGTCCATGACTCCTGAGTTTAAAACACTCATAAGTAATGACACTGTAAGGGTTAATTACCATTTTCTATTTTATGGAGGGCCAAATCACTCAATTCTGTCTGATTGGAAGTGAGCTGTTTTCCCTTTAACTTGTCTTCACACAACCACATTTATATTGCTAAGTATCTTTTCTCCATTAGAGATGATTAGTATAAAAATTTGGGAGGCACCACTGTCCTGCCATGCGAAATGTTCCCTTCCGGTTGCCGCCCGCATCTCAAAAACGCGTGTGCTTAAGCTCCCTATTGTAAATGCACGAGGACTCGTTCGTGTTTGGACTGAACTTGATGGTCCAGGAGTGGGACTCATATTATTTCCTAAGTTAAGACTCAGGACTTACCAGAGAAATCTTGTGACAAAAGCACTGTTACAGTCAGCATATTCCTTAAGATGATATTTGCCACACAAAGGTCACTACTTTCCACGAAAGCTCACCTGGTAGGCAACACTGAGTGTATTTTCACCTTCCTTGGTTCCAAGCAGATTAACAAGCAACTGCTGTCCATAGGAAATCTTCAGACTGGTCAGATGTCTGCAAATCAAATAGCACATATTTTCATATATGCTTTTGTTATGATTAGCCACTATCAAAAACACCATAATAATCTTTATTTGTCCCTCCAAAACTTTGCATAAGCATTGTTTCCAGTTTCTCTTGGGACCATTGTAAGTACCAAGAGAAAATAAAACAATGCTTTTGCAAA
>OX421447.1:10379096-10389096 GCA_949126865.1 Montipora capitata
ACGTTAGCGGGACCTCTGAGCCAATAGAGAGAGTTTTGGAAAACCATGGCATCAAAGTGGCATTCAAACCCTATTGGACAATAAGCCAGATCTTTCCAAAACCGAAGGACCAAATGGATAAAGAAGAAATTCATGATCCTGTTTACGACATTCCTTGCACTGACTGCAGCAAGAGTTACATTGGCGAAACGCAGAGAAAATTCATAGCAAGAAAAGGTGAGCACCAAAAGGCTGCCGTGTCGCGACAAGGAGAAATATCAGCACTTGCAGACCATGTTATAAAAACAAATCACGATATCACATGGGACGACTGGCCACAATTCTCAGGTTTACATGTAGTAATTGGCACCAAAGAAAGATTCTCGAGGCCTGGGAGATTAACTGCATGCACCAAAGATCCACTCAACCGGGACGAAAAACTTGACTCTTGCTAACAAGAAAAAATGGCACATATCTTGAATTTTAATCAGCATCTTGTTTATATCTGTGCTTTTTGTAAATTTTTCTCTCACTTCCCCTGAAGAAGGTCCGTGATTGCGGCCGAAACGTCGGGAACATTTTTATTGTAAATAATTTCTAACCACAAATGTAACTTTATAAATATTTTTTTGTTGAAATAGTTGCTAGTAAGTGATGTAATGGTCTAGAACTGGAAACGTAAAGGATCATGGGATTGTAAAACATGTGCGAGGTTGAGAAAGGAAAATGTCTGTAGAAAGTTGTTCCTGTTGCTGTGACAGTGATTAAACCAAAGAATGTGTGAGTTAATTGGAGTCAGATGGTTATTTGATGTCTCGTGTTGGTATCTTAGCGTTTACGGAATCGCACACCTCCCTTAACTCACTGACTCCTGGGGAGTGAGACTTAACTGATTTTACTCTAACAACAGAAGATTTTACTCATCAACTGGGGACATCCTAGAGTGCCTGAGGAGTCAATGGATTAAGGACTTAATGCCTAGTATTGCTATTGCGCATTACGTTCTGCGCATCTCGAGATACTCGGATTTCCTATCAGTGATGCTTACCAACACAGGCTGGGATATTTTTGCACGGTTTAAAATTATGCAGAGAAAGTAAATCTTAGTAAATACATGTATTATTGGTATCCAAAAAGAAAATTGGGGGTAACCACGCATTTTTCAGAGATACATATAAGCTTCAATTTGAGAAAGAACACCATATTATGGCTTTGTATTTTAAAGCTCTTTGCAAAATTTAATACTGTTCATGAATTATCTTTGAAAAATGCGTGGTTACCCCCCGTTTTCTTTTTTGATTTCAATAACACTACACTACATTTCCCACATAATCATAAACCAGAGGGCAAAAATACCTTTCAAATTAGTTAGTATAGACACCGTCCTTAAATGTAAAATTTGTTAACATACATTGTTAGTAATTGATCAAATGTCAAAATGTATTAAGTAATACTAGAAAATGCAACAATCAATAAACCTGATCATGGCATGAGTCATTTACCTAAACATGTCTTCTAAAAATAATTATGGTTTTGTGAATCTGGAACTTACAGTATGGCAATGTTGTCATGGTTAGAAAATGAAACCTAAACTATGCAAATTAAAATTAATTATCACCTGCTCTGTTTCCACAAAGTTTGCCACATGACCATCATCATTTGTGCCTCTGACATAAAATCTGGTTCCTGCTCTCTCACAGCTCAGCCGAGAGAGGAGACAGGCTTTAGCCTGAGTTTTTCCAACATACACAGTTTTGATTTCCACTGCACCACACATCATGCACAGAAGCCATTGTGAACAGTCAATTCCAAACCTTTGCAAGTGAATGTGTAAGCTGCGATTCCTGCAGAAGTTGAAAGAAAGGAAATGGAATGGTTAATTTAAAAGTTGTAAGAGCAAAACACTCCATTATTTTCAGAAAAGAAAATAATTCTGATACAATTCCACCAAGCTATGGCCTCTTCCTTCATGTAGGTACATGTAATTCAGACTCAAAATATAAATCATTTCTTTTAATTAATAAGGAAACCTACCAAATGTAAGTTTCTATTTGCAGTAATATTAATAATCAGTCATTGAAAACAAAACAATCTAAAGACTAATCCTTTCAATAGGGAGGGGGGGAGGGAGGGGGATAGGCACAGTAGATTGATTAACCCTTCAGCCAATTCTCATCTTCATATGTTAATAGTCAACTAATCTCAGTCTCAACACAGTAGGGATTCGTAAATCATATCTGCTATTTTGATTAAACCAAGTGTTTCCACAGTTAAATCCAATCAACTTGCAATCAGACTGCAACCAATTAGCAATTTTTTTCGTGGTAATGTTTGGCAGGAATTATTTGAGGCAAACTTTTTTCCTTAACACCTGTCTAAGAGTATCAAGTATTTATGAGTCAATGAATCAATGAGTCAATGAGTCATGAGTCAATCAGTTAGTGCAGTTACCCTAACCCATTAAATGAAAGCTAAAATTTCAGAGAGTGCTTAAAGGCCTAATCACTGAAACGAGGGCTTAGGCTTAATCAATAAATTGTTGCTATATTGACTGTGAGTCTCATTGACTCATGACTCATGACTCATTGACTCACTGACCATTTGACTCATAAAATTAATCATGGGACCTCTCTGTCTAACAGTGTTCAGTCAAACTACAGATACGCGTTTGGCATACTATTCACAGTGTAACCATTGCTCGTCTGAAAATGCTTTAGATTACATGCTTGGGAAAGATGTAAACCCCTTCAGGCGGCTGGTACAGGTATGTCTGCTGACAATGTCCTTCCTTGAGAGACTACATGTATCTAAAAAATGAATACCGTGTTTGGCCAAGAAGCGAAGCTTTGTAACTTTTTTTCACGTTCAAAGACATTGACTGCATGTTTTGTTTACTTTTTTGCACTTTCAGCATCAGCATTTGCAACCAGCTTTTTAATGTCAATATAACTATAGACTCTACAAAACAAGTTTGTTTTTCTTCCTTGTAAAATAATAAAGATGAAAAGTTGAAACTCTTGCAAGCACTGCCTTATTTCCAATTGGCTTGATTTCATTTCAAAAGAAATGATTGCTGGACAAATACCAATGGAGAAGGGGGTTATTGCATGATATACATGTATGTACATGTATGTCAGGTGTGATTTTCCACCAAGTAATGTTCAGTAACTACTGTAGCCAATAAAATCACACGAAATTATTACAGTAATTATTATTTGTGTTAGATGTGTATTATCATCTATACTGTATATGCATTGATCAATGTTGCAGACAGCTTGACATCAGGTCACAGACCACTGCAAACTTTTAAAGATCATGAATATAATAACAGAAGCCAGGAATTAATTTGCATCATTAATTTTTTTTTACTTTTACTATGTTAGAAAAGCACTTCAGTACTGTAGGAGTGGTCTTGCAACCTTTTTTTTTTCTATTTTATACATGTACAAGTCATGTATCATAAAATTTCCTTTAGTTAACATTTGGCACACACTAATGAGGAAATCAACACAAAGCACCGTCCTGAAGCAAAATCTCTATTTCTTGAAAAATAACGATTGATCAGTAATTGATTAATCAGTCGCTCACCAGAAAAACCTGTTATCGGGTTCACAACCCTCAAATCTTCGCTGGGAACACAACGTCAGGTCTAAGGGTTGCTGATCTCCAGGACAAACAGAAAAATAGAATGTTCCAGAGTTCAAGAGTTTGCGTACTTCAGCAATTATTTCTTCATCCTGACCATCTTGTAAGGGAACAAACTGAGTGACGGTGATGCGAAATATCTCACTTTCGTTAATTTTTCCCAGTGAATTACACCCAGTCACAAGAACAAGGAAAAAACTGACCACTTCTTCGCCTAAAAGAAAATGAACACTTTTATACAATAATACACAGTGGCATGGTTGACTGGTATTGACCAAAGGCAAAAATTGCCGCCAACAAATTATTCCTTTGTCCTTGTGTTAATTAGCCTAAACTAGCCTTGTTAACACATGAAAGCATTTGGGCTGTAAAACGAGACTAGTTAGGCTGATTAACACAAAGACAAAAGAATAATTTGGTGGCAGCCAATTTTTGCATTGAAGTAAACCATATTATAACGTCGATAACTCGTAAAAGTAATTCAACTGAAAAACCTGAGGTCGATGGCGCACTCATTTTACCCCCCCTTCTCCTCATCAGTGATCCGTTTTAAAGGTATTTAAAGCTACGTGGGCCACACTTAAAGGAAAGAAGTCAAAACAAGGATGTGAAATCTGGGGATCGAACTCGAGACCTCTTGCACAAAGGTCACGCACTAATCGACTGTGCCATCCTTGCTCGTTATTCAGTCAACAACTTATACATACATGTACAAAATTGTACACAATGCCCAAACTGCACAATTAGATGTACATGTAGATACCTTACAGTTGACTCAGCCCTTCAACCAACTGATGATGATGGTGAATATGGTATTATAATTAAACTTGTAATGTAAAAACTAATAAAAACCTCTTACTAGTTAACCTCTTTTTTAATGGTCGTATTGCACTAAATTATGAAGAAAACCTGATGGAAAAAACTACCAGACGTACACAAACAAGGACTGATATTATTCAGATTGTGAGAACAGATACAATAACACAACAAGCAAACACAACAATAGTTTAACTAATTACATGCAATTAATTATTAACTTATGACACCAAGGCCCTTGGTATTAATACATGTACATTGTATATATATATTACATGTAAGAGTGTTTTCATGTGACATCACGGCAGTCACGTTGGTGTACCTAAATATGAATCCTCTGGGAATTGAGCTACATTTTAATTATTTATCATGCAAACGTTTTCCTTTGTTTCCGGGGAAAAGGTTACTGATCATGTGAGTGAAAACACTCTATACTCTTACCAAGATTGATTTTGAGAATTCCAAGACAGCCATAAGCATCAACAACTTTTGAATAACCTTTCTTGATACTCTCTGATTCCCACTGTGCTGTGAACATTTCAAACACAAAACAATATCAGCCAAAGACAATAACAATAATAATGTTAAGGATTTCCATCACTGAAATGATAAGTTACACACTTTTAAAGCTGGGAGTTGACACTAATCTTGTCAGTCCAGAATTACCATTAATAGAATGGACACTCAATTTGGGTGTTACTAAACACAGGAACGGAACGGAACGGAACGGAACGGAATATACCGGAATAAACCGGAATATGCCAGAATGAGACGGAATGAACAAGAATGGTACCGGAATGACACCTGAATGACACACAAATAAAGCGGAATATACCGGAATAAACCAGAATATACCGGAACAAGGCGAAATGACTCTGGAATAAAACCGAATGACACGGTAATGAGACGGAATAAACAAGAATGGTACCGAAATACATTTTTATACAGGAACGAGGCAGAATGACAACAGAATAAGGCAGAATAAACCAGAAGGACACCAGAATCAAGCTGATTAGCGTGGACCGGAATGACAAGGAACAAAAAGTAATTTTTTATCATTCTAGACTGTGAATGAATAAGTGTTGCAGAATAAAGAGACTGACAGAAAAAAGAAACAGTTTACATTAAAGGGGAAGTAACAAGGCTTTGAACGACGATCGATCGATCGATCTTTTTTCTGTGCTTCTGACTTCTTTCTTCAAACAAGGAAACACTGCGTTCAGGTTCAATGGCATTATTGCCAACAATCGGGAAGAGAAAAAGAGTCTTCCGGCTGTTTGAACGAATCTATTTCCAAATATCTCCATCACGTGTGGGTCGTGGGAAGCAAGCAAGCATCAACGGTAATTAGTTTGTGGTTCACTGAACTTGATTGTGATTGGTCAATACACAATTGACCTGTCAGAATGAAATAAAAATGTTCACGGGTTTTCTGACTCGCACAGTGAAAGCCGCCTCCGAGATCCATAGACAAAAACAATTAGAATAACATTCTGTTTCTCTTGCTACTGTATTCGTTCACGAAAAAAAAATGTTACTTCCGCAACAAATAATTATTCATTTTCTCTTGATCAAAGTGTTCGAAATGTTACAAAAGGCAACAACACATGCAATTGCCTTAGGGAATCACGTGACACAACAAAAGCTGACTGAAACAACGGAAAATCGGTCGGTGCTAACTAAAACACAAAATTTTGGCATTTTCAGGTTCATTCCGGTATATTCCGCTTTATTTGGGTGTCATTCCGCCTCGTTTCGGTATATTCCGGTACCATTCTTGTTCATTTTGTTTCATTCCGGTGCTATTCCGCCTCATTCCGGCATATTCCGGTTTATTCCGGTATATTCTGTTCCATTCCGTTCCGTTCCTGTGTTTAGTAATGCCCCACTCAATTTTGGCAAGCATCCAAAAACGTGATGGCATAAATTAAGTACTGTACTTAATTTACCATTTATTATTATATAGTAGAATTTAGAAAAAGGCTTGTTCTAATTTAAGGTGACTGTTGTAATAAGTGACTGTCTTTGTACCTGATTAGCAGAATTTGGGAAACAGTTTGGAATGTTTCATTCCTTCTATTTCTCTATGCAAGGCCAAGCAGAGTGACCCACAGGAAGTGTCAGCGCCCTTTTGTACAAACACAAATTTGATTCCCATTTGGAATTTTTTTAATGTCGATGGGGTGATTGCTCTCCTACTGAGGTCCTTACAGGCTGTAGATGATGGAAGTGACAGGATTACTGCTCAGTTTTGTTTTGGGTTCCCAGGGAATTGGTTTGAGTCTGTGGTACTTACAGTATATTCAGGGCTCGACATTAACACTCACCCGTTTCCCATTGGAGAGTAAATTTTAACACTTGGAGAGTAAAAAAAGAGAAATGAACCAGAAACTCACCCAATTTAGAAAGTAAATTTTTGACTAGGACACAAAACCGATTTTTCTTTTTAAAGGCCAAATGTACGAAAATAAAATGAGCAAGCAACCCCTAAACATTGGGTGATCAGCAAACATTTGCCACAATCACTTCATTTTCTGCCATATTGAAGAGCTCCTGTCTGAGGAAGTCTGGGTAGAACATCACACGAAAAAACTGAGATCAAAACACACACACAGTACCTGAAGACAGGAGCCCACGAGCTCATGAGCTTTTGACCAAGAAAAATTATGCGGTACACAACTTTAATTAATTAATTTACTGTATACAAATCCCCTTTGGAAAGTGAAATTTTGAGGTGGAAATTAAATTTTGAAACCTATTCTCCAAAGTAAAAAGGGGCCTCAAAAGTGTCAGGCCCTGATATTGATTTAAGGGAGCCCTCGGACCTTTTGGTCCATGGTTAAGCCGCAGCTACAGGAGCGATTTTTTGCTCGCGCTGGTGATGCAATTTTTTCAAACTTTGTTGTGTCGCCAGCACAAGCTGAAAATCACACGTGTAGCCACACTTGAACTGGCGACATGACAGATGAAAAAATTGCAAGAAAAAAGACAAAATCACAGAGATACATGTAGTTGCCCATGTAGCCACCCTGCAATTTTTTGCCCGCGCTTGCGATGTGACTAAGGAGTATTTAGCCAATGAAATTAAAGTAGGAATGTCGGTTTATAGTGCCCAGGTCTACTGGAGTATGCGATTTGCGCGGCTTTCAATTTGTCACCAAAATTTGTCCGAGTATAGCCACCCTGGTGTGTAGGCGACGCGACAAAATCTGAAAAAAAAAACGCATCACCAGTGCGAGACAAAAATCGCTCGTGTAGCCATAGCTTTAGACTCAGTTTTCTTGTTTAGACTCAGTTTTCTTGTTTAGTCCTCCAGACTGTGTAATAAGTCATGTGAGACTTACACTGGACATTGCTGAGTTACATTTGTATTGTACCCTTGTCCTACAGGTTGTAGACTTCACCACACTGTGACTGCTCTTATGTTGAGGCATTGACAAACAAGAATTCCTCAGGGGAGTTGGGTTATTTAATAACTTGGTTTCTCCTAATTATATGGGTTATTGACCAAGCATGACGTCAACTGAAGATGACTGGATATTGGCCAAGTTCTTTTTCTGCATGTTTATGGACTGAGACGAAAAGAACAAGGCCAATATTCAGCATGGATCTTGACTGAACATGCTTGGTCAATAAAGGATTTATTATAAATCCCGATAAAACACCAAAACATGATCTTTGATCTTGCGGGACCAAGCGAGAAATCCCGAGCAGGCAAGATAGCTCCATCTTGCCTGCTCAGGTAGCCAATCACAGCACGGGATTTGGTTCATCTTGCCCGCTCATGGAGCTACATTGTAGTCATATAATAAGAGTTCTTAAAGCTCAATTGGTACTGAGCATCCAACCAATGTTATGCAGGTCAGAGATTCAAATCCTGACTATTGTAGAACTCCAGGAGGTTCATTAACCTATTCACCCATGGAAGAGTAAAATTGTCTGCCATTAAGCAGAGTAAAATGTATATTGACAGGGCCTGAACAATCAATGGAATTAATGATCCATGACAATCCATGGCAATCAATTTCAATTAATCTATTGATAATCGATGGACGATCAATAACGCATGTTTTTGTGAGTATCGATTCTCATCGATTATCAATGTCACCGATAATTAATGAGATAATCGATCAATTAAATAACATCGATTTTCATAGATTACCAACAGGAACGCCAGAGGCAGATAACCCTATGGATGTGAAAGCTTGTGATGTCACGTAATTTTGAGAAAGTTGTAATAGCCGATACAACTGATCGAGCAAAATGTTCCATAAAACTTCAAATCATGATGTTTCCTCACGAAAATCCATTTTATGGACAGCCAGTTCACTCACCTACTATTTTTCATGTTGTCCCGAGAAATTTGATGGGTTTTTGGGGCGCTTCGTTTTTCCTTTCAGATCTGACGCGTTGTCACCTACAATGTAAATAGATAAGGCGTGCAGCTTCCAAGACTGGTCACGGCCGAGTGCCTCCAGAATTTAGCCGAATTTCTCCTACCTCCAAAGGTCGCTCACTTCCCAGTCCTGGGCACATGAAAAGACAATAATTTTGCTAGCATCATGCCAAAAATCATTGCATTTACATGGCTCTACAACCTCAAAATCCTCCTCGATTTTCAAGCTTTGCTTAGTTTTTGCTATCGCCATATGATCAGGACAGAAGTGGTCCATCATTGGAATTTGATCAAAATCAAATTAAACAATTGTTCAAAAAGCTAAGATTTCCCCCAAGAGGGACAAAATTATAAATCTGCACATTTTGATTGGTTAATTTACTTTGATCAAATTCCAATGATCAGCCACTTCTGTCCCGATCATATGGCAATGGCAAAAACCTGAGCAAAGCTTGAAAATCAAGCAAGATTTTCAGGTTCTAGAGCCATGTAAATGGGATAATTTTTGTCATGATGCTAGCAAAATTATTGACTTTTCACATGCCCAAGTCTGGGAAGTGAGTGACCTTTGGAAGTGGGAGAAATGAGGCTAAATTCTGGAGGCACTCGGCTGCGAGCGGTCTTGTAAGTTGCACGCCTTGTCTATTTATATTGTAGGTGACAACGCGTCAGATCTGAAGGGAAAAATGAAGCATCCCAAAAACCCATCAAATTTCTTAGGACAATGCAGAAAATAGTGGGCGAGTGAACTTTATTTATCTGGCTGTCCACAAAATGGATTTTCGTGAGGAAACATCGCGATTTGAAGTTTTTATGGAACATTTCCTCAACCACTTGAATCGGTCCTTTCAACAACTGTCTCAAAATGATGAGAAGTCACATGCTCTTGCAGACCTTAGGGTTGTCTGCCTGTGGGAACGCCAATCGATGACACTCGATGAAGTTCGCCACTACTTTTGTGTGATTATTGATTGGTCTTTGATCAGCTGATGCCAATTAATTAACCGTAATCGATTGCCATCGATTGACATCGATTGATTTTCCGATTATCTATTTTCATCGATTAATATTGTTTATAGGCCCTGATATTGAGTATCAATCTTAGGAAGAAAAAGGCTAATGGTTTGACGATTTGGGGACTATCTCAGGGAGGGAAATTGGATT
>OX421447.1:10399096-10409096 GCA_949126865.1 Montipora capitata
TAAACCGCAATCTCACGCAAATGATTACCTCAGCAAAACATCGGCGAAAATGCAATTACGTAGTATTGCGAAACCGACGTTGATTTCACTTGATCTCCCGTTTCAGATTTATAGATTAAGTGCAAAATTTCAAAAAGCATTTCACTTTGAGCGAGTTATTACAAACGATTTAAGGTATTTGCTAAATTAAGTGGCTTCTATACTCTTACGCAATGTTTGGGTCTCTTTTAAAGAGCTACGTGAACGATGTCTACCTATTCGGACTCTTTACTCTGAAAACGTAAGAGCAAGAAATTCACTCGCTAAATCATTTACGAGATGATTTTGTCCCTTCGTTGATGTTAGCTCACCTTTTTTGCATTAAAAATACGAACATATATTAGTTTTACAAGACAAAAGAGATTATATTAGACATGATATCAAAACATTAAATTATTTTAAAAGCAAAAACCAGATCGGACGATCACAGGCCAGATGAGCTTGTTTTTTTCCGTGGAAAAGTAATAGACTCTGAAGATAATTGATGGCACAGTTACAATTACATGATGAGTAGAACCGCAATGGGCGACAAGATGTCCGCCACGATATACATTTGAAAAAGTGCGATGTAAAATGAGAGGAACGGAAGACTACTTACAAAATGCGGCGAAGCTTCTCTTGTCACAGGGATGGAGATCCTAATAAGGCCTGTAAGAACAGTGATTGAAAGCCCGGAGAAATGGTTAGAGTCGCTTGTGTATTGCAAACCGTCGAGTAATGATGAGACTCACTGGTCCAAAACGAACAAATCATTTTGTAAAAAGATATTTGAACATTTACCTTTGAACTGAAACTTTTGATTCTCCTTTTTTAGGAAGTTTCCTTGCTGCAAATAAGACCAAATTTTCTCGACGTTCGTAGCTCAACCGGCTTTCCGAGAACCTTCTCACTCCTACTCTGTGACTTCGCTGAGCTAATTTTACTTGCAGATGCAGAAATTATTGATCTCGCAAAATATTTATATTAGATCAACTTTCACGACCTATCGCACACGAGGCATTTGCTTTCATAATCTAATAAAAAAGGCCTTTTACAAACATAGTCCCAGAAAGACTAAAACTGTGTACTTATTGATAGGGAAGGCCGGAAAAGAAAATATTTGGCTCGAGGTCACTTATCTATCTCACTTATTTTCCCATCCGGCCCGACTTAAGTCATATGACCCTAAGTGTTGTAAAAATTGAAAATTATGTTTGAACCCAAATAGGATGAGATTTCACACATCAGACGGGTGACCGTGGAACAACTACAAAAGAGATTGTACGAGAAAAGCTCAACCATGTCACGGTTTCGCGACGGAACAAGAACCTCAGAATTCATCTTAGTTTCTCAAGTTCAAGTCCACAAGTACAATTCGTGTTCTCGGGAAATGTTTAAAAAATAAACAGGAGTTGTGAATCTGTTAATTAATCCAAGAAGCCATGAGAAGCGGGAAAGTATTTACTCGTTAAAGCTGTTATATTTTTTCCAATTTTGATTGGCTAACCTGTCTAAAAAGCCAACAGAATGTTGACCGAAAGATGTCAATTGAAAATACGTCAAAGCCATCACCCGAAAAAACGGCCTCAACATCTGCTTCAACATCAGGCACCCAACGTCAAAATATCTATTCGGAAGACGTTTTGAGATCTAGAATTTTCGGAACATTTGTTGTAAAATTTCTTGCTTGCCTGCCTCTCCCAGGATTTTCGAACATCTGAAAAATGCTCATCCCGTCACAGCCATACAACTGGCCTTGCATAATTATTTTGTTTTATGCTTCATGCTCCATAAAGTCTGACTGATATTGTTGGCAAGGCTTTTGCTCTGGGCGAGTTCCGTTTGCTGGGACACAAATAATACCACATTTGTTTGGGATATTTTGGCCAAGCCCTGATGGGCTAGGCCGTTTATTGAAAATCAGCATGGTAACCTAGGAAATATCCAAATATAGACGACATGATCCCAGCAAAGGTGAGGGGACACACGCCATCCACAAGAAAGTAAAAAATAGGGAGGGTGGGGAGGGAAAATTGATTTGACTCTGTTGAATCAGCCTCCGCCTAGCTTGCACAAATGGTGAATGACCTCCAGAAAATCCAGGATGACAGAAACTAACTAAGGTCGTGTTCTATTGGGATCAACCGTTTTTAGTGGGTTGGGTTGGTTGGGTTTTTTAGTGTTCTACTCGGAAAAAACCGTTTTCGGTTGGTTTGGTAGATCAACTTTTTCAACCGGCATCAAAAAAGGTTGAAACGGCGTAAGTACGTCATGTATGGGGAATTTTTATGTCCTCAATACATATTATGTTATTACGTACCCTTTATGTCCTGCACGTATACAGCGTAATCTTACACAGCTAAGATACCTATACACAGCAATACACAGCTATACTCAGCTATACAGGGCTATACAGAGCTATACAGACCTATACACAGGTATACATAGCTATACATAACTATACAGGGCTACAGAGAGCTATACAGACCTATACACAGCTATACATAGCTATATACAGCTATACAGCGCTATACAGAGCTATACATACCTATACAGGGTTATACAGACCTATACACAGGTATAAATAGCTATAAACAGCTATACAGGTCTATACACAGCTATACAGCGCTATACAGACCTGTACAGACCTTTACATTGGTATACATAGCTATACACAGCTATACAGGTCTATACATAGCTATACAGCGCTATACAGAGCTATACATACCTATACCTGTTCTTTATGTGATGTTAACACAATAAGCAGGGGAAGTGTAATTTGTTATTGTACATCAAGGAGAATAAAATTGAGTAATTCAGCAATTTTATATTTTCCTTTATGACGCAATCTTTGAGAGTCGTGTTTGCGAAAAAGCGAAGACTGAAGAAACCAATTTGAACTATGGACTTATTGACTGAGTGGGAGGGCCGGACGAGAAAATATTTGCGGCCGAGGTCATGGCGTACGGACCGAGCGCAGCGAGGTCCGTGCGCCATGACCGAGGGCCAAATATTTTCCTGTCCGGCCCGACCTAAACTCAGTCAATAAGCATTTTATCATATGGGCTCTTTACACTATTTATGACAGGCCTTCTGATAGGGTGCGATTAAAAAATGCAAATTATGCGATTTTTTCAGGGCAGATTGTGCGATTAGAAAGGCCAATTATGCGATAAATAATGTAAATTATGCGATTTTTTTCTCAGCAATTTTAAGCTTGTTTTATAAGGTTTCAGGTTACGAAAAACACTTTTTTGCTGCCCTAAAGACATTTTGAACACAAAGGAACAGTAGTTATGTATCTCGATCGACATTAGTTGGGATAAATAAAAAAAATGTGGTCTTCTGCACTACCGGTGGACACAGCTAACATGCCAAATGAATGATCAAGGTGCTTGTCAACCACGAACTTCTGAAGATGGTCAATCACAATAGGGCCATGCCCCCATTTATACGAGAGAAAATAAGCCGCAGCTTTCTCTGGCCTCGGCTTACATAAGACTCGAATGTTCACCCCGTATAAATGGTACAAAATCTACGTTCACATCTTTTTCAAGCCGCGGCTTATATTGACCTGGGAATATATATTCGTATAAATAGTTCCTTTTGCGTATTTTGTACAATGTGGCCAGAGTAAGCCGCGGCTTATTTTCTCTCGTATAAACGGCCCTAATATTGCACGACGAGAAAAACATCAGTCCATCGTCCACGTGGACCGTACCTGTGAGGTACTTTCTTGCTCGCTCGTGAGCTGTCAGATTGGGCGGAAGGTGGGAACTTCCTTCTTCGTCGAAGAAAAAGCGGGCGTTTTCACAACAAACTTATCCATGAGTAAGTTTTTATCAGTTTTCAACGAAAGAAACTACATTTTGCCGAAAAACTTACAACTTCGCTTATTTTTCACAAATCTCTTCTCTAAGAGAAGGCAACTGTGTCATCATTTCAGTGGTGTGTATATAAGGGAGTGTTTGTGTTGCACCAATAGAAGGAGACTCGTACCAGGTCCCCGACATGCAAAATAAAGCCTTGAACTTCGAATGTTTACGAAATCGAAGGTGGCAAAGGATTTTTAGCCTTTTTCCAAGATAAATCATCTTAAAAATGGCATATTTATGAAGGAATTTCTAAGAAACGTGTTGATTTATGTTTCATTTTAAGAATTTTGTGCATCCTAATTTTGTGAATTATGCGATTTTTCGTGAATTGTGCGATCGGATGCGATTTGAGGTCGATTATGCGAAATCGCACCATCGCGTAATATCAGAAGGCCTGTTATGAGCACTCAGAAGATGAAGTTAGGACAAAATAAAAAAACAAAAATGTGCACGGAAATTTATCTAATATGTTCTTTGCAGTTGCTTTTCTGGCTGTAAATTACTTGAATATTTAAAAGCAACGAAATCCCCTAAAATTGCATCGCGCGGAGCAGTAGGTGTGCCTAGTAGGGCCGAACGGCTTTTGCCGGCCCTTCTCGCGCTAATGCGTACGGCCCTCATACGGGGATTTTCCCAATAGTTTTGCAATGAAAGCACGCGCGTCGCCGTACGGGCCATATGATCAATTGAAGTTACGAAATACTCAATATCTGTCTTCAGGAGAATAACTTTTTAGGTATATAAAAACCTACTTTATTACATATTCACCTAACTTGACCTTGTTCTTATTGTTGGCGCTGACGACTGAAGGGAGTTTCCCTACGATAATGAGATGGTTTAGTGTACCATACAAACCTCCTAGACTTCATAAGTTGACTTACATTCAGCTGTGAAAGTTATACTAGTCTTGAGAAGTCGATTTAAGAGGTTTGTTGCGGACATAAAATTCACCCTACGTATGTGATACAACCCTTAAGGTGGCTTACTACAGTTATCCGAAGAAAAAATATCAAAATTTTGAAATCTGTGAAATTAAAGAAAAATGATGTCTCTTGTGAAGTGTTGGTCATTGCAATTGATGTAAAATGTAATTTTACCTAACAAATAAAATAAATAATACAAATCAGGGGAAAACGCTTAATATAGTGACGGACTTCCTGGAGGGGGGACTGGAAACTAGACATTTCAAAGGCCTTTTTCTCAAAACCTAGCCGTACAACCATAATCTGAGTATCAGGCCTTTCTTAGCAACAGGGTAGGGGTAGGGAGGAATTCTGCCAAGAAAAAACAAGAAAAAGAAAAGAAAAGCCTGATACTCAGGTTAAACAACCAGGGTTAAAATTTTGCGAATTAGTAAACAACATGTAGACAAAACCGTCAACATTTTTTCAAAAAGTTCTATCAGACAGTTTTTCAGTTATTATTAAAATAGACTAAAATCCACTTTTTTTGCATTTGTGAAAAACCTGTCTGGCAGATTTAACTATTTATTGACCGAATGCATAAATGGCGGCCAAAAATGTGTTCTGTGCTAATGAGACTCACTAGCCTCGCTCTCAAGCAACCTTTCTTTTGTATTTTGTCCATGCAAACGAGGCTAGTGAGGCTAATTAGCACATAAACAAAAGAATATTTTTTGGCCGCCATTTATGCATTCGGTCTATTTCTCTACATAATTATTTTTTCTCGCTTTCGGAAATCCTGAAATTTTGAGGTGGGGTTGTACGGCTGGTTTTAGCTGTATAGCTGTTTGTAACCCTATATTGCTGTGTATTGCTGTGTATGTGTGTGTATACCTGTGTATAGGTATGTTAGCTGTGTATGATTACGCTGTGTACCTGTAGGACATAATATGTATGTAATAACATAATATGTATTGGGTACATAATAATTCCTCATACATAACGTATCTACCTGAAACGGTTAAAACCGTTGTCGTTTACGCGGGCCATTAAAAGTCGGCCGCGGGCTCCTGCCGTGTTGCTTTCTCTCTTGTAAACGCTGAGAAGTCTGGTAATAACTATTTCCAGGAGTTACCGCGTCTCAACCGAAACGATTGGAAAAGTGTTCTGTTGGGAAACCTCAACCACTTCAACCTAAACGGGTTGCGGTTGAAACGGTTGATCCCAATAGAACACGACCTAAGCATGTCACACAGCATAAATTCATTTATTTCCACTGGGCAAAAAATATCCTTTTAGTCACATGCTCCATACATTCTGACTGATATTGTTGGCAAGGCATCGCTCTGGGCGAGCTCCGTTTGCTTGAACACAAATAATACCACAAATCTTTGGGATATTTTGGCATCAGGGCTAGGCCGTTTATTGAAAATCAGCATGGTAACCTAGGAAATACCCAAATATAGAGGACATGATCCCAGCAAAGGTGAGAGGACACACGCCAAGGCCCTGAGCGAGTGAAAGCTCCCACCCCCTCGTTCCTAGGTTTTTTTCTTTCTTTCTTTGTCTTCTTCGTCCTTTTGACCCGTGATCAGAAATGTTCTCATGCTTTCATCTGAGAGAAGTTTAGTCTCAAGGATGTTTTCTTGTTATTCAACACAATACAAATTGGGAAAAAAAGGGGGCTTTTCAGTGCTAATACTACTAAATACTGAAGTTACATTAAAATTAAAACGAATTAAAATGGTCAATAAGGTAATGTAAGATCCAAGTGTAACATTTTTTCTATTATTCGTTCTTTTTGTTTTGCGTATTTTGTTTTCGCCTTTTGTGGGTGCGCTAAGTAGATTATACTCCTTTCCGTTCCTTTGTTTAGTTTATTTGCGTAAATTTAGGTGTTTATTCCTTTCTGCCCGATTTTGCCCCCTCGTTAGCGTTTCTTTGCTTCTTCATCTTCATTAGCGCCTTTTTAAGTTTCTATAGTTTTATTTTCCGCATGTTTTAGCGTATTTTTTACGTCGCAGTTTTGCAGTACAGTTTTTTTTTTTTTGGGGGGGGGGGGGGGAATTGGCAGTTCATTTTGGTCCGCGCTAAGCGCAGTTCGATTCTGTCTAGTTTTCTTCCCTTCGCGTTATTCGCAGTCCGCTTCACAACAGTTTTCTCTGGCTTAAGAAATGTGAGTGTACTTTACAGTCCCCGTTTTTGCAGGTTTTGTTATGTCTTTATTCTGATTTTCCTTAGACGCAACTTATAATAATAATAATAATAATAATAATAATATGGCGGCAGAGGACGTGTATTGAGTTGACTCCGAAGGATTCAGTGAAATTCGCTCACTCTCGAACAGCAAGCCAAGCTTAGAGCGCTTTTAGCAAACAAACAGTATTTCTGGATTACTTGTGGTGTATCTTACCATTAGTGAAGATACGAGAGCGTCTTAAAGCAAGCCTTTTAACTCGATTTGTTTATTTCGTTTATTTGGAATCATGGCCGAGAACCAGTCAGCTTCAAGAACTCAATGGACCGCAAGGCAGACAACCCGCCTGAAATGGAATACGCAGATGAACAGCGACCTCCTTGAGTGCAAAGTTAAAGCTAAGGAAATGGTAGCATCGCAAAACCCGCCGAGACACGAAAATGGGAGGAAGAAAGGTTACATGGCTATAATGAGTGAGCTTTGGAGCGAACGTGGATATTCAGATCTGGGACTCTTAAGTCAAAACCTCAGGGATCAGGCGGCGAAATCGGAAAAAACATTCGGGAATGTACAAGAAACGATATTAAAGAACACTGGGGATGAGGAGCGTCAATTTGTTAAACATGGGGAAGGAGAAAATTTGTTATTCGAAGACCAAGAATCAAATATTGAAGCCGAACAAAGCACCGACGAGAATTTGCATACGTACTTAGAACCCGAAGATCCCAAGAATCCTGTTTTGACACCAATGGACCTTAACCCTTGCGCGCACGAGATCCTGGAAGGTGCAACATTAATACTTGCCTCAATCAGCCCAATTATTGGTGACTTTGGACGCCGAAACATTGACACGAGGATAAAACAAAGGCCCACCCGGACGGACGTTAAGAATATCAACGCCGCTATTGATGTGCTGATGAGGCGTGAAGTGGATCATTCCATAGACCCAACTACCAATCCATTTGGGTATTTATTGATGGCCAATTGTATTCTTTATTCGGTCATCGCGGCTTTTTTGATAAACAAAGGATTGAAAAAAGAAAGCGGAATCAAAGTTCAGACGAAAAGGAAAACAATTGGTCAAAAGATGAAATAAGCATTCCTTACGCAAGCCACTGAATTAAGGAAGAGAATCTCTATAGCTGCTGCGGAGCTGGATAGAATAAAAAAGAACAAAAAGAGGGAATGCGGTAAAGTTTCAGCGGCCAGTCAAGTGGCATACATCGAGCGGAAAAAATCAGAACTCAGGAAAGCGAAGGGAGGATTCATCCGGAAGCAGAAACAAGAGGAAATAAGATCACTGAACAGCAAGTTCTATGTAGATCCAGGCAGTGTTTATGATCGCTTCAATGAGATCATAAAAAGCGATCCAGAAAACAACAAGCCAAGCTACACGAAGTCAACTGGTGAGAGGAGTGAAGAACAGCTGGGAATTTTTGAGAACATCACAGAAGCCAGTAGCTACTGGAAAGATCTTTGGGAGCAGCCTAGTAATGCCACCAATTCTGACGCCACCTGGCTAGAAGATGTTCGGTGCGTGTTTGCCGAACTCGTCCCAGTTCCCCCACTGGAGAGTTTTGAACTTGACACAGTCAAGTGCGCTTGTGTCATCAAACGGAAGCGCAACTGGAGTGCCCCCGGTTCAGATCGAATAGTGAACTTCTGGTGGAAAAGGGCAGAGTCACTACATAAAGGGATTGCCGCTAGTTTCCAGGCCGTCGCGGTAGGAGACGAGGAATCGGCCCGAAATGGTTCACAAGAGGGAAATCACGTTTACTACCGAAGCCGGGTGAATTCGCTAGCCAAAACCAAAGGCCTATTACATGCCTTAACAACCAGTACAAGTGGTTCACCTCGTGTTCACTTCCTCCAATGGATAAACACCTTGAGGAGCACGGTCTGCCTGAAGGAGAACAAAGGGGATGCCCAATATTTCCAAGGGCACAATTGGATGCCCTACGTTGTACTTTGTCCAAGGTGTTTGAGTCTTTTTTAAGGTGTGGACACCAAACTGGAGAGCAGTACTCGAGAATCGGACGTACTAGGCTCTTATAAAGTTTCGAAAACCGCTCATCAGGGATTTTAGGACCCACCGTTCGTCTTATGAATCCAAGCACACTGTTTGCCTTATTTGCGCATTTGTTGGCTTGCATACTCCATGACAAGTTCGAAGTAATATAGATTCCGAGATCCTTAACTTCAGATACAACTTTCAACTGGTTACCACATAGATGATATTGAGGACTTGAATAATCATTCTTTTAAGAAATGCGCATCGCTTCACATTTATCAATGTTGAATTTCAGCTGCCAGTCATTGCTCCAAGATTCCAGGGGAGTAAGATCTTTCTGTAGCTCTTCTACATCTTCCTTAGTATCCCCGAGTATCCTATACACCTTCATATCATCTGCAAAGAGTTTTGTGTTTGACATAATTAATCTTGAAATATCATTAATATAAATGAGAAATAAAATAGGTCCCAACACGGTTCCTTGAGTGATGTCCCCGCAGAACGACACGCTGGGATCGATTGGTGAGAAAGCATCTAGCGAACCTTGGATACCATATGCGTGTATCTTTGTCAAAAGGCGTTCATGTGGCACCGAGTCAAACGCCGCTTTTGAAAGGTCTAAAAAGATAACATAAGTTGTCAAGCCTTTGTTTCTCTCGCGGGCCCAATCGTGAAACGAAGATAACAATTGAGAAAGACAAGATTTCCCTTTCAAGAAGCCAAATTGCTCCGGAATAAAGACCTCGTTTGTAATCCAAAACTGAACAAGCTGCTGTCTTACCATCATTTCACACACTTAGCACACAACTGTTGTTAGTGAGACTGGGGGATAGTTCTTTCGATCGTTTTTAGCACCTTGTAACTTTTTGCTCTTTTGCTGTTTTAGTTTCAACCCACGCCGTTTGTATCTACACTCTTTATAACACGCAATTTATTTCAAGTACCGAGCACGTCGTTTACAGTAAATCTTCATTCGAATTTGGTTTGTGGTATTGTT
>OX421447.1:10436596-10461373 GCA_949126865.1 Montipora capitata
AAATGGCCGATTTTTTGGTCGAACTTCGGAAGGCTAAAAAAATAGGAAATACAAGTCGCCTGATGGCCTAATTAATATGGATTAAAAGCTAAACTATCCTAGATTTGGGCTATGCAAAACACCGCATGAAAAAAGACCTATTAGAGGAGAAATAACATTTTTCCCAAAACTATCAAAAATGGCCATTTTTCGCAAAATAGCAAAGGGGAGACCAAGAGAAAATTTTCAAAAATGGCCGATTTTTTGGTCGAACTTCGGAAGGCTAAAAAAATAGGAAATACAACTCGCCTGATGGCCTAATTAGTATGGATTGAGAGCTAAGCTATCCTAGATTTGGGCTATGCAAAAAACCGCATGAAAAAAGACCTATTAGAGGAGAAATAACATTTTCCCCAAAAGTATCAAAAATGGCCATTTTTTGCAAAACAGCGAACGGGGACCAATTGAAAATTTTCAAAAATGGCCGATTTTTTGGTCGAACTTCGGAAGGCTAAAAAAATAGGAAATACAAGTCGCCTGATGGCCTAATTAGTATGGATTGAAAGCTAAACTATCCTAGATTTGGGCTATGCAAAAAACCGCATGAAAAAAGACCTATTAGAGGAGAAATAACATTTTTCCCAAAACTATCAAAAATGGCCATTTTTCGCAAAACAGCAAAGGGGGGACCAAGGGAAAATTTTCAAAAATGGCCGATTTTTTGGTCAAACTTCGGAAGGCTAAAAAAATAGGAAATACAAGTCGCCTGATGGCCTAATTAGTATGGATTGAAAGCTAAACTATCCTAGATTTGGGCTATGCAAAAAACCGCATGAAAAAAGACCTATTAGAGGAGAAATAACGTTTTTCCCAAAAGTATCAAAAATGGCCATTTTTCGCAAAATAGCAAAGGGGGGACCAAGGGAAAATTTTCAAAAATGGCCGATTTTTTGGTCGAACTTCGGAAGGCTAAAAAAATAGGAAATACAAGTCGCCTGATGGCCTAATTAGTATTGATTGAAAGCTAAACTATCCTAGATTTGGGCTATGCAAAAAACCGCATGAAAAAAGACCTATTAGAGGAGAAATAACGTTTTTCCCAAAAGTATCAAAAATGGCCATTTTTCGCAAAATAGCAAAGGGGGGACCAAGGGAAAAATTTCAAAAATGGCCTATTTTTTAGTCAAATTTCGGAAAGCTAAAAAAATAGGAAATACAAGTTGCCCGATGGCCTAATTAGTATGGATTGAAAGCTAAACTATCCTAGATTTGGGCTATGCAAAAAACCGCATGAAAAAGACCTATTAGAGGAGAAATAACATTTTTCCCAAAAGTATCAAAAATGGCCTTTTTTCGCAAAATAGCAAAGGAAGGACCAAGGGAAAATTTTCAAAAATGGCTGATTTTTTGGTCGAACTTCGGAAGGCTAAAAAAAAAGGAAATACAAGTCGCCTGATGGCCTAATTAGTATGGATTAAAAGCTAAACTATCCTAGATTTGGGCTATGCAAATATTTTTCGCAAAATAGCAAAGGGGAGACCAAGGGAAAATTTTCAAAAATGGCCGATTTTTTGGTCGAACTTCGGAAGGCTAAAAAAATAGGAAATACAAGTCGCCTGATGGCCTAATTAATATGGGTTGAAAGCTAAACTATCCTAGATTTGGGCTATGCAAAAAACCGCATGAAAAAGACATATTAGAGGAAAAAAAACGTTTTTCCCAAAAGTATAAAAAATGGCCATTTTTCGCAAAATAGCAAAGGGGGGACCAAGGGAAAATTTTCAAAAATGGCCGATTTTTTGGTCGAACTTCGGAAGGCTAAAAAAATAGGAAATACAAGTCGCCTGATGGCCTAATTAAGATGGATTGAAAGCTAAACTATCCTAGATTTGGGCTATGCAAAAAACCGCATGAAAAAAGACCTATTAGAGGAGAAATAACGTTTTTCCCAAAAGTATAAAAAATGGCCATTTTTCGCAAAATAGCAAAGGGAAAATTTTCAAAAATGGCCGATTTTTTGGTCGAACTTCGGAAGGCTAAAAAAATAGGAAATACAAGTCGCCTGATGGCCTAATTAGTATGGATTGAAAGCTAAACTATCCTAGATTTGGGCTATGCAAAAAACCGCATGAAAAAAGACCTATTAGAGGAGAAATAACGTTTTTCCCAAAAGTATAAAAAATGGCCATTTTTCGCAAAATAGCAAAGGGAAAATTTTCAAAAATGGCCGATTTTTTGGTCGAACTTCGGAAGGCTAAAAAAATAGGAAATACAAGTCGCCTGATGGCCTAATTAGTATGGATTGAAAGCTAAACTATCCTAGATTTGGGCTATGCAAAAAACCGCATGAAAAAAGACCTATTAGAGGAGAAATAACGTTTTTCCCAAAAGTATAAAAAATGGCCATTTTTCGCAAAATAGCAAAGAGGGGACCAAGGGAAAATTTTCAAAAATGGCCGATTTTTTGGTCGAACTTCGGAAGGCTAAAAAAATAGGAAATACAAGTCGCCTGATGGCCTAATTAATATGGATTGAAAGCTAAACTATCCTAGATTTGGGCTATGCAAAAAACCGCATGAAAAAGACCTATTAGAGGAAAAATAACATTTTTCCCAAAAGTATAAAAAATGGCCATTTTTCGCAAAATAGCAAAGGGGGGACCAAGGGAAAATTTTCAAAAATGGCCGATTTTTTGGTCGAACTTCGGAAGGCTAAAAAAATAGGAAATACAAGTCGCCTGATGGCCTAATTAGTATGGATTAAAAGCTAAACTATCCTAGATTTGGGCTATGCAAATATTTTTCGCAAAATAGCAAAGGGGAGACCAAGGGAAAATTTTCAAAAATGGCCGATTTTTTGGTCGAACTTCGGAAGGCTAAAAAAATAGGAAATACAAGTCGCCTGATGGCCTAATTAATATGGATTGAAAGCTAAACTATCCTAGATTTGGGCTATGCAAAAAACCGCATGAAAAAGACCTATTAGAGGAAAAAAAACATTTTTCCCAAAAGTATAAAAAATGGCCATTTTTCGCAAAATAGCAAAGGGGGGACCAAGGGAAAATTTTCAAAAATGGCCGATTTTTTCGTCGAACTTCGGAAGGCTAAAAAAATAGGAAATACAAGTCGCCTGATGGCCTAATTAGTATGGATTAAAAGCTAAACTATCCTAGATTTGGGCTATGCAAATATTTTTCGCAAAATAGCAAAGGGGAGACCAAGGGAAAATTTTCAAAAATGGCCGATTTTTTGGTCGAACTTCGGAAGGCTAAAAAAATAGGAAATACAAGTCGCCTGATGGCCTAATTAATATGGATTGAAAGCTAAACTATCCTAGATTTGGGCTATGCAAAAAACCGCATGAAAAAGACATATTAGAGGAAAAATAACGTTTTTCCCAAAAGTATAAAAAATGGCCATTTTTCGCAAAATAGCAAAGGGGGGACCAAGGGAAAATTTTCAAAAATGGCCGATTTTTTGGTCGAACTTCGGAAGGCTAGAAAAATAGGAAATACAAGTCGCCTGATGGCCTAATTAAGATGGATTGAAAGCTAAACTATCCTAGATTTGGGCTATGCAAAAAACCGCATGAAAAAAGACCTATTAGAGGAGAAATAACGTTTTTCCCAAAAGTATAAAAAATGGCCATTTTTCGCAAAATAGCAAAGGGAAAATTTTCAAAAATGGCCGATTTTTTGGTCGAACTTCGGAAGGCTAAAAAAATAGGAAATACAAGTCGCCTGATGGCCTAATTAGTATGGATTGAAAGCTAAACTATCCTAGATTTGGGCTATGCAAAAAACCGCATGAAAAAAGACCTATTAGAGGAGAAATAACGTTTTTCCCAAAAGTATAAAAAATGGCCATTTTTCGCAAAATAGCAAAGGGAAAATTTTCAAAAATGGCCGATTTTTTGGTCGAACTTCGGAAGGCTAAAAAAATAGGAAATACAAGTCGCCTGATGGCCTAATTAGTATGGATTGAAAGCTAAACTATCCTAGATTTGGGCTATGCAAAAAACCGCATGAAAAAAGACCTATTAGAGGAGAAATAACGTTTTTCCCAAAAGTATCAAAAATGGCCATTTTTCGCAAAATAGCAAAGAGGGGACCAAGGGAAAATTTTCAAAAATGGCCGATTTTTTGGTCGAACTTCGGAAGGCTAAAAAAATAGGAAATACAAGTCGCCTGATGGCCTAATTAAGATGGATTGAAAGCTAAACTATCCTAGATTTGGGCTATGCAAAAAACCGCATGAAAAAAGACCTATTAGAGGAGAAATAACGTTTTTCCCAAAAGTATCAAAAATGGCCATTTTTCGCAAAATAGCAAAGAGAAAATTTTCAAAAATGGCCGATTTTTTGGTCGAACTTCGGAAGGCTAAAAAAATAGGAAATACAAGTCGCCTGATGGCCTAATTAGTATGGATTGAAAGCTAAACTATCCTAGATTTGGGCTATGCAAAAAACCGCATGAAAAAAGACCTATTAGAGGAGAAATAACGTTTTTCCCAAAAGTATTAAAAATGGCCATTTTTCGCAAAATAGCAAAGGGGGGACCAAGGGAAAATTTTCAAAAATGGCCGATTTTTTGGTCGAACTTCGGAAGGCTAAAAAAATAGGAAATACAAGTCGCCTGATGGCCTAATTAGTATTGATTGAAAGCTAACTATCCTAGATTTGGGCTATGCAAAAAACCGCATGAAAAAAGACCTATTAGAGGAGAAATAACATTTTTCCCAAAAGTATCAAAAATGGCCATTTTTCGCAAAATAGCAAAGGGGGGACCAAGGGAAATTTTTCAAAAATGGCCGATTTTTTGGTCGAACTTCGGAAGGCTAAAAAAATAGGAAATACAAGTCGCCTGATGGCCTAATTAGTATGGATTGAAAGCTAAACTATCCTAGATTTGGGCTATGCAAAAAGCTGCATGAAAAAAGACCTATTAGAGGAGAAATAACATTTTTCCCAAAAGTATCAAAAATGGCCATTTTTCGCAAAATAGCAAAGGGGGGACCAAGGGGAAATTTTCAAAAATGGCCGATTTTTTGGTCGAAATTCGGAAGGTTAAAAAAATAGGAAATACAGGTCGCCTGATGGCCTAATTAGTATGGATTGAAAGCTAAACTATCCTAGATTTGGGCTATGCAAAAAGCCGCATGAAAAAAGACCTATTAGAGGAGAAATAACATTTTTCCCAAAAGTATCACAAATGGCCATTTTTCGCAAAATAGCAAACAGGGGACCAAGGGAAAAATTTCAAAAATGGCCTATTTTTTAGTCAAACTTCGGAAAGCTAAAAACATAGGAAATACAAGTCGCCTGATGGCCTAATTAGTATGGATTGAAAGGTATACTATCCTAGATTTGGACTATGCAAAAAACCGCATGAAAAAAGACCTATAAGAGGAGAAATAACCATTTTCCCAAAAGTATGAAAAATGGCCATTTTTCGCAAAATAGCAAAGGGGAGGCCAAGGGAAAATTTTCAAAAATGGGCGATTTTTTGGTCGAACTTCGGAAGGCTAAAAAAATAGGAAATACAAGTCGGCTGATGGCCTAATTAGTATGGATTGAAAGCTAAACTATCCTAGATTTGGGCTATGCAAAAAACCGCATGAAAAAAGATCTATTAGAGAAAAAATAACATTTTTCCCAAAAGTATCAAAAATAGCCATTTTTCGCAAAATCGCAAAGGGGGACCATGGGAAAATTTTCAAAAATGGCCGATTTTTTGGTCGAACTTCGGAAGGCTAAAAAAATAGGAAATACAAGTCGCCTGATGGCCTAAGTAGTATGGATTGAAAGCTAAACTATCCTAGATTTGGGCTATGCAAAAAACCGCAGGAAAAAAGACCTATTAGAGGAGAAATAACGTTTTTCCCAAAAGTATCAAAAATGCCCATTTTTGGCAAAACAGCAAAGAGGGGACCAAGGGAAAGTTTTCAAAAAGGGCCGATTTTTTGATCGAAGTTCGGAAGGTTAAAAAAATAGGAAATACAAGTCGCCTGGTGGCCTAATTAGTATGGATTGAAAGCTAAACTATCCTAGATTTGGACTATGCAAAAAACCGCATGAAAAAAGACCTATAAGAGGAGAAATAACGTTTTTCCCAAAAGTATGAAAAATGGCCATTTTTCGCAAAATAGCAAAGGGGAGGCCAAGGGAAAATTTTCAAAAATGGCCGATTTTTTGGTCGAACTTCGGAAGGCTAAAAAAATAGGAAATACAAGTCGGCTGATGGCCTAATTAGTATGGATTGAAAGCTAAACTATCCTAGATTTGGGCTATGCAAAAAACCGCAAGAAAAAAGACCTATTAGAGGAGAAATAACATTTTTCCCAAAAGTATCAAAAATGGCCATTTTTCGCAAAATAGCAAAGGGGAGACCAAGGCAAAATTTTCAAAAATGGCCGATTTTTTGGTCGAACTTTGGAAGGCTAAAAAAATAGGGAATACAAGTCGCCTGATGGCCTAATTAGTATGGATTGAAAGCTAAACTATTCTACATTTGGGCTATGCAAAAAACCGCATGAAAAAAGACCTATTAGAGGAGAAATAACGTTTTTCCCAAAAGTATCAAAAATGGCCATTTTTCGCAAAATAGCAAAGGGAAAATTTTCAAAAATAGCCGATTTTTTGGTGGAACTTCGGATGGCTAAAAAAATAGGAAATACAAGTCGCCTGATGGCCTAATTAGTATGGATTGAAAGCTAAACTATCCTAGATTTGGGCTATGCCAAAAACCGCAGGAAAAAAGACCTATTAGAGGAGAAATAATATTTTTCCCAAAAGTATCAAAAATGGCCATTTTTCGCAAAATAGCAAAGGGGGGACCAAGGGAAAAATTTAAAAAATGGCCTATTTTTTAGTCAAACTTCGGAAAGCTAAAAAAATAGGAAATACAAGTTGCCTGATGGCCTAATTAGTATGGATTGAAAGCTAAACTATCCTAGATCTGGGCTATGCAAAAAACCGCATGAAAAAAGATCTATTAGAGAAAAAATAACATTTTTCCCAAAAGTATCAAAAATAGCCATTTTTCGCAAAATCGCAAAGGGGGACCAAGGGAAAATTTTCAAAAATGGCCGATTTTTTGGTCGAACTTCGGAAGGCTAAAAAAATAGGAAATACAAGTCGCCTGATGGCCTAAGTAGTATCGATTAAAAGCTAAACTATCCTAGATTTGGGCTATGCAAAAAACCGCAGGAAAAAAGACCTATTAGAGGAGAAATAACATTTTTCCGAAAAGTATCAAAAATGCCCATTTTTGGCAAAACAGCAAAGGCGGGACCAAGGGAAAGTTTTCAAAAATGGCCGATTTTTTGATCGAAGTTCGCAAGGTTAAAAAAATAGGAAATACAAGTCGCCTGATGGCCTAATTAGTATGGATTGAAAGCTAAACTATCCTAGATTTGGGCTATGCAAAAAACCGCATGAAAAAAGACCTATTAGAGGAGAAATAACGTTTTTCCCAAAAGTATCAAAAATGGCCATTTTTTGTTAAATAGCAAAGGGAAAATTTTCAAAAATGGCCGATTTTTTGGTCGAACTTCGGAAGGCTAAAAAAATAGGAAATACAAGTCGCCTGATGGCCTAAGTAGTATCGATTAAAAGCTAAACTATCCTAGATTTGGGCTATGCAAAAAACCGCAGGAAAAAAGACCTATTAGAGGAGAAATAACATTTTTCCGAAAAGTATCAAAAATGCCCATTTTTGGCAAAACAGCAAAGGCGGGACCAAGGGAAAGTTTTCAAAAATGGCCGATTTTTTGATCGAAGTTCGCAAGGTTAAAAAAATAGGAAATACAAGTCGCCTGATGGCCTAATTAGTATGGATTGAAAGCTAAACTATCCTAGATTTGGGCTATGCAAAAAACCGCATGAAAAAAGACCTATTAGAGGAGAAATAACGTTTTTCCCAAAAGTATCAAAAATGGCCATTTTTCGCAAAATAGCAAAGGGGGGACCAAGGGAAAATTTTCAAAAATGGCCGATTTTTTGGTCGAACTTCGGAAGGCTAAAAAAATAGGAAATACAAGTCGCCTGATGGCCTAAGTAGTATCGATTAAAAGCTAAACTATCCTAGATTTGGGCTATGCAAAAAACCGCAGGAAAAAAGACCTATTAGAGGAGAAATAACATTTTTCCGAAAAGTATCAAAAATGCCCATTTTTGGCAAAACAGCAAAGGCGGGACCAAGGGAAAGTTTTCAAAAATGGCCGATTTTTTGATCGAAGTTCGCAAGGTTAAAAAAATAGGAAATACAAGTCGCCTGATGGCCTAATTAGTATGGATTGAAAGCTAAACTATCCTAGATTTGGGCTATGCAAAAAACCGCATGAAAAAAGACCTATTAGAGGAGAAATAACGTTTTTCCCAAAAGTATCAAAAATGGCCATTTTTCGCAAAATAGCAAAGGGGGGACCAAGGGAAAATTTTCAAAAATGGCCGATTTTTTGGTCGAACTTCGGAACGCTAAAAAAATAGGAAATACAAGTCGCCTGATGGCCTAAGTAGTATCGATTAAAAGCTAAACTATCCTAGATTTGGGCTATGCAAAAAACCGCAGGAAAAAAGACCTATTAGAGGAGAAATAACATTTTTCCGAAAAGTATCAAAAATGCCCATTTTTGGCAAAACAGCAAAGGCGGGACCAAGGGAAAGTTTTCAAAAATGGCCGATTTTTTGATCGAAGTTCGCAAGGTTAAAAAAATAGGAAATACAAGTCGCCTGATGGCCTAATTAGTATGGATTGAAAGCTAAACTATCCTAGATTTGGGCTATGCAAAAAACCGCATGAAAAAAGACCTATTAGAGGAGAAATAACGTTTTTCCCAAAAGTATCAAAAATGGCCATTTTTCGCAAAATAGCAAAGGGGGGACCAAGGGAAAATTTTCAAAAATGGCCGATTTTTTGGTCGAACTTCGGAAGGCTAAAAAAATAGGAAATACAAGTCGCCTGATGGCCTAATTAGTATGGATTGAAAGCTAAACTATCCTAGATTTGGGCTATGCAAAAAACCGCATGAAAAAAGACCTATTAGAGGAGAAATAACGTTTTTCCCAAAAGTATCAAAAATGGCCATTTTTCGCAAAATAGCAAAGGGGGGACCAAGGGAAAATTTTCAAAAATGGCCGATTTTTTGGTCGAACTTCGGAAGGCTAAAAAAATAGGAAATACAAGTCGCCTGATGGCCTAATTAGTATGGATTGAAAGCTAAACTATCCTAGATTTGGGCTATGCAAAAAACCGCATGAAAAAAGACCTATTAGAGGAGAAATAACGTTTTTCCCAAAAGTATCAAAAATGGCCATTTTTCGCAAAATAGCAAAGGGGGGACCAAGGGAAAATTTTCAAAAATGGCCGATTTTTTGGTCGAACTTCGGAAGGCCAAAAAAATAGGAAATACAAGTCGCCTGATGGCCTAAGTAGTATCGATTAAAAGCTAAACTATCCTAGATTTGGGCTATGCAAAAAACCGCAGGAAAAAAGACCTATTAGAGGAGAAATAACATTTTTCCGAAAAGTATCAAAAATGCCCATTTTTGGCAAAACAGCAAAGGCGGGACCAAGGGAAAGTTTTCAAAAATGGCCGATTTTTTGATCGAAGTTCGCAAGGTTAAAAAAATAGGAAATACAAGTCGCCTGATGGCCTAATTAGTATGGATTGAAAGCTAAACTATCCTAGATTTGGGCTATGCAAAAAACCGCATGAAAAAAGACCTATTAGAGGAGAAATAACGTTTTTCCCAAAAGTATCAAAAATGGCCATTTTTCGCAAAATAGCAAAGGGGGGACCAAGGGAAAATTTTCAAAAATGGCCGATTTTTTGGTCGAACTTCGGAAGGCTAAAAAAATAGGAAATACAAGTCGCCTGATGGCCTAATTAGTATGGATTGAAAGCTAAACTATCCTAGATTTGGGCTATGCAAAAAACCGCATGAAAAAAGACCTATTAGAGGAGAAATAACGTTTTTCCCAAAAGTATCAAAAATGGCCATTTTTCGCAAAATAGCAAAGGGGGGACCAAGGGAAAATTTTCAAAAATGGCCGAATTTTTGGTCGAACTTCGGAAGGCTAAAAAAATAGGAAATACAAGTCGCCTGATGGCCTAATTAGTATGGATTGAAAGCTAAACTATCCTAGATTTGGGCTATGCAAAAAACCGCATGAAAAAAGACCTATTAGAGGAGAAATAACATTTTTCCCAAAAGTATCAAAAATGGCCATTTTTCGCAAAATAGCAAAGGGGGGACCAAGGGAAAATTTTCAAAAATGGCCGAATTTTTGGTCGAACTTCGGAAGGCTAAAAAAATAGGAAATACAAGTCGCCTGATGGCCTAATTAGTATGGATTGAAAGCTAAACTATCCTAGATTTGGGCTATGCAAAAAACCGCATGAAAAAAGACCTATTAGAGGAGAAATAACATTTTTCCGAAAAGTATCAAAAATGCCCATTTTTGGCAAAACAGCAAAGGCGGGACCAAGGGAAAGTTTTCAAAAATGGCCGATTTTTTGATCGAAGTTCGCAAGGTTAAAAAAATAGGAAATACAAGTCGCCTGATGGCCTAATTAGTATGGATTGAAAGCTAAACTATCCTAGATTTGGGCTATGCAAAAAACCGCATGAAAAAAGACCTATTAGAGGAGAAATAACGTTTTTCCCAAAAGTATCAAAAATGGCCATTTTTTGTTAAATAGCAAAGAGAAAATTTTCAAAAATGGCCGATTTTTTGGTCGAACTTCGGAAGGCTAAAAAAATAGGAAATACAAGTCGCCTGATGGCCTAATTAGTATGGATTGAAAGCTAAACTATCCTAGATTTGGGCTATGCAAAAAACCGCATGAAAAAAGACCTATTAGAGGAGAAATAACATTTTTCCGAAAAGTATCAAAAATGCCCATTTTTGGCAAAACAGCAAAGGCGGGACCAAGGGAAAGTTTTCAAAAATGGCCGATTTTTTGATCGAAGTTCGCAAGGTTAAAAAAATAGGAAATACAAGTCGCCTGATGGCCTAATTAGTATGGATTGAAAGCTAAACTATCCTAGATTTGGGCTATGCAAAAAACCGCATGAAAAAAGACCTATTAGAGGAGAAATAACATTTTTCCCAAAAGTATCAAAAATGCCCATTTTTGGCAAAACAGCAAAGACGGGACCAAGGGAAAGTTTTCAAAAATGGCCGATTTTTTGATCGAAGTTCGGAAGGTTAAAAAAATAGGAAATACAAGTCGCCTGGTGGCCTAATTAGTATGGATTGAAAGCTAAACTATCCTAGATTTGGACTATGCAAAAAACCGCATGAAAAAAGACCTATAAGAGGAGAAATAACCATTTTCCCAAAAGTATGAAAAATGGCCATTTTTCGCAAAATAGCAAAGGGGAGGCCAAGGGAAAATTTTCAAAAATGGCCGAATTTTTGGTCGAACTTCGGAAGGCTAAAAAAATAGGAAATACAAGTCGGCTGATGGCCTAATTAGTATGGATTGAAAGCTAAACTATCCTAGATTTGGGCTATGCAAAAAACCGCAAGAAAAAAGACCTATTAGAGGAGAAATAACATTTTTCCCAAAAGTATCAAAAATGGCCATTTTTCGCAAAATAGCAAAGGGGAGACCAAGGCAAAATTTTCAAAAATGGCCGATTTTTTGGTCGAACTTTGGAAGGCTACAAAATAGGAAATACAAGTCGCCTGATGGCCTAATTAGTATGGATTGAAAGCTAAACTATTCTAGATTTGGGCTATGCAAAAAACCGCATGAAAAAAGACCTATTAGAGGAGAAATAACGTTTTTCCCAAAAGTATCAAAAATGGCCATTTTTCGCAAAATAGCAAAGGGGGGACCAAGGGAAAATTTTCAAAAATGGCCGATTTTTTGGTCGAACTTCGGAAGGCTAAAAAAATAGGAAATACAAGTCGCCTGATGGCCTAATTAGTATGGATTGAAAGCTAAACTATCCTAGATTTGGGCTATGCAAAAAACCGCATGAAAAAAGACCTATTAGAGGAGAAATAACGTTTTTCCCAAAAGTATCAAAAATGGCCATTTTTCGCAAAATAGCAAAGGGGGGACCAAGGGAAAATTTTCAAAAATGGCCGATTTTTTGGTCGAACTTCGGAAGGCTAAAAAAATAGGAAATACAAGTCGCCTGATGGCCTAATTAGTATGGATTGAAAGCTAAACTATCCTAGATTTGGGCTATGCAAAAAACCGCATGAAAAAAGACCTATTAGAGGAGAAATAACGTTTTTCCCAAAAGTATCAAAAATGGCCATTTTTCGCAAAATAGCAAAGGGAAAATTTTCAAAAATAGCCGATTTTTTGGTGGAACTTCGGATGGCTAAAAAAATAGGAAATACAAGTCGCCTGATGGCCTAATTAGTATGGATTGAAAGCTAAACTATCCTAGATTTGGGCTATGCCAAAAACCGCAGGAAAAAAGACCTATTAGAGGAGAAATAATATTTTTCCCAAAAGTATCAAAAATGGCCATTTTTCGCAAAATAGCAAAGGGGGGACCAAGGGAAAAATTTAAAAAATGGCCTATTTTTTAGTCAAACTTCGGAAAGCTAAAAAAATAGGAAATACAAGTTGCCTGATGGCCTAATTAGTATGGATTGAAAGCTAAACTATCCTAGATCTGGGCTATGCAAAAAACCGCATGAAAAAAGATCTATTAGAGAAAAAATAACATTTTTCCCAAAAGTATCAAAAATAGCCATTTTTCGCAAAATCGCAAAGGGGGACCAAGGGAAAATTTTCAAAAATGGCCGATTTTTTGGTCGAACTTCGGAAGGCTAAAAAAATAGGAAATACAAGTCGCCTGATGGCCTAAGTAGTATCGATTAAAAGCTAAACTATCCTAGATTTGGGCTATGCAAAAAACCGCAGGAAAAAAGACCTATTAGAGGAGAAATAACATTTTTCCGAAAAGTATCAAAAATGCCCATTTTTGGCAAAACAGCAAAGGCGGGACCAAGGGAAAGTTTTCAAAAATGGCCGATTTTTTGATCGAAGTTCGCAAGGTTAAAAAAATAGGAAATACAAGTCGCCTGATGGCCTAATTAGTATGGATTGAAAGCTAAACTATCCTAGATTTGGGCTATGCAAAAAACCGCATGAAAAAAGACCTATTAGAGGAGAAATAACGTTTTTCCCAAAAGTATCAAAAATGGCCATTTTTCGCAAAATAGCAAAGGGGGGACCAAGGGAAAATTTTCAAAAATGGCCGATTTTTTGGTCGAACTTCGGAAGGCTAAAAAAATAGGAAATACAAGTCGCCTGATGGCCTAATTAGTATGGATTGAAAGCTAAACTATCCTAGATTTGGGCTATGCAAAAAACCGCATGAAAAAAGACCTATTAGAGGAGAAATAACGTTTTTCCCAAAAGTATCAAAAATGGCCATTTTTCGCAAAATAGGAAAGGGAAAATTTTCAAAAATAGCCGATTTTTTGGTGGAACTTCGGATGGCTAAAAAAATAGGAAATACAAGTCGCCTGATGGCCTAATTAGTATGGATTGAAAGCTAAACTATCCTAGATTTGGGCTATGCCAAAAACCGCAGGAAAAAAGACCTATTAGAGGAGAAATAATATTTTTCCCAAAAGTATCAAAAATGGCCATTTTTCGCAAAATAGCAAAGGGGGGACCAAGGGAAAAATTTAAAAAATGGCCTATTTTTTAGTCAAACTTCGGAAAGCTAAAAAAATAGGAAATACAAGTTGCCTGATGGCCTAATTAGTATGGATTGAAAGCTAAACTATCCTAGATCTGGGCTATGCAAAAAACTGCATGAAAAAAGATCTATTAGAGAAAAAATAACATTTTTCCCAAAAGTATCAAAAATAGCCATTTTTCGCAAAATCGCAAAGGGGGACCAAGGGAAAATTTTCAAAAATGGCCGATTTTTTGGTCGAACTTCGGAAGGCTAAAAAAATAGGAAATACAAGTCGCCTGATGGCCTAAGTAGTATCGATTAAAAGCTAAACTATCCTAGATTTGGGCTATGCAAAAAACCGCAGGAAAAAAGACCTATTAGAGGAGAAATAACATTTTTCCGAAAAGTATCAAAAATGCCCATTTTTGGCAAAACAGCAAAGGCGGGACCAAGGGAAAGTTTTCAAAAATGGCCGATTTTTTGATCGAAGTTCGCAAGGTTAAAAAAATAGGAAATACAAGTCGCCTGATGGCCTAATTAGTATGGATTGAAAGCTAAACTATCCTAGATTTGGGCTATGCAAAAAACCGCATGAAAAAAGACCTATTAGAGGAGAAATAACGTTTTTCCCAAAAGTATCAAAAATGGCCATTTTTTGTTAAATAGCAAAGGGAAAATTTTCAAAAATGGCCGATTTTTTGGTCGAACTTCGGAAGGCTAAAAAAATAGGAAATACAAGTCGCCTGATGGCCTAAGTAGTATCGATTAAAAGCTAAACTATCCTAGATTTGGGCTATTCAAAAAACCGCAGGAAAAAAGACCTATTAGAGGAGAAATAACATTTTTCCGAAAAGTATCAAAAATGCCCATTTTTGGCAAAACAGCAAAGGCGGGACCAAGGGAAAGTTTTCAAAAATGGCCGATTTTTTGATCGAAGTTCGCAAGGTTAAAAAAATAGGAAATACAAGTCGCCTGATGGCCTAATTAGTATGGATTGAAAGCTAAACTATCCTAGATTTGGGCTATGCAAAAAACCGCATGAAAAAAGACCTATTAGAGGAGAAATAACGTTTTTCCCAAAAGTATCAAAAATGGCCATTTTTCGCAAAATAGCAAAGGGGGGACCAAGGGAAAATTTTCAAAAATGGCCGATTTTTTGGTCGAACTTCGGAAGGCTAAAAAAATAGGAAATACAAGTCGCCTGATGGCCTAAGTAGTATCGATTAAAAGCTAAACTATCCTAGATTTGGGCTATGCAAAAAACCGCAGGAAAAAAGACCTATTAGAAGAGAAATAACATTTTTCCGAAAAGTATCAAAAATGCCCATTTTTGGCAAAACAGCAAAGGCGGGACCAAGGGAAAGTTTTCAAAAATGGCCGATTTTTTGATCGAAGTTCGCAAGGTTAAAAAAATAGGAAATACAAGTCGCCTGATGGCCTAATTAGTATGGATTGAAAGCTAAACTATCCTAGATTTGGGCTATGCAAAAAACCGCATGAAAAAAGACCTATTAGAGGAGAAATAACGTTTTTCCCAAAAGTATCAAAAATGGCCATTTTTCGCAAAATAGCAAAGGGGGGACCAAGGGAAAATTTTCAAAAATGGCCGATTTTTTGGTCGAACTTCGGAAGGCTAAAAAAATAGGAAATACAAGTCGCCTGATGGCCTAATTAGTATGGATTGAAAGCTAAACTATCCTAGATTTGGGCTATGCAAAAAACCGCATGAAAAAAGACCTATTAGAGGAGAAATAACGTTTTTCCCAAAAGTATCAAAAATGGCCATTTTTCGCAAAATAGCAAAGGGGGGACCAAGGGAAAATTTTCAAAAATGGCCGAATTTTTGGTCGAACTTCGGAAGGCTAAAAAAATAGGAAATACAAGTCGCCTGATGGCCTAATTAGTATGGATTGAAAGCTAAACTATCCTAGATTTGGGCTATGCAAAAAACCGCATGAAAAAAGACCTATTAGAGGAGAAATAACATTTTTCCCAAAAGTATCAAAAATGCCCATTTTTGGCAAAACAGCAAAGACGGGACCAAGGGAAAGTTTTCAAATATGGCCGATTTTTTGATCGAAGTTCGGAAGGTTAAAAAAATAGGAAATACAAGTCGCCTGGTGGCCTAATTAGTATGGATTGAAAGCTAAACTATCCTAGATTTGGACTATGCAAAAAACCGCATGAAAAAAGACCTATTAGAGGAGAAATAACATTTTTCCGAAAAGTATCAAAAATGCCCATTTTTGGCAAAACAGCAAAGGCGGGACCAAGGGAAAGTTTTCAAAAATGGCCGATTTTTTGATCGAAGTTCGCAAGGTTAAAAAAATAGGAAATACAAGTCGCCTGATGGCCTAATTAGTATGGATTGAAAGCTAAACTATCCTAGATTTGGGCTATGCAAAAAACCGCATGAAAAAAGACCTATTAGAGGAGAAATAACGTTTTTCCCAAAAGTATCAAAAATGGCCATTTTTTGTTAAATAGCGAAGGGAAAATTTTCAAAAATGGCCGATTTTTTGGTCGAACTTCGGAAGGCTAAAAAAATAGGAAATACAAGTCGCCTGATGGCCTAATTAGTATGGATTGAAAGCTAAACTATCCTAGATTTGGGCTATGCAAAAAACCGCATGAAAAAAGACATATTAGAGGAGAAATAACGTTTTTCCCAAAGGTATCAAAAATGGCCATTTTTCACAAAAGAGCAAAGGGGGGACCAAGGGAAAATTTTCAAAAATGGCCGATCTTTTGGTCGAACTTCGGAAGGCTAAAAATATAGGAAATACAAGTCGCCTGATGGCCTAATTAGTATGGATTGAAAGCTAAACTATCCTAGATTTGGGCTATGCAAAAAACCGCATGAAAAAAGACCTATTAGAGGAGAAATAACGTTTTTCCCAAAAGTATCAAAAATGGCCATTTTTCGCAAAATAGCAAAGGGGGGACCAAGGGAAAATTTTCAAAAATGGCCGATTTTTTGGTCGAACTTCGGAAGGCTAAAAAAATAGGAAATACAAGTCGCCTGATGGCCTAATTAGTATGGATTGAAAGCTAAACTATCCTAGATTTGGGCTATGCAAAAAACCGCATGAAAAAGACATATTAGAGGAAAAAAAACGTTTTTCCCAAAAGTATAAAAAATGGCCATTTTTCGCAAAATAGCAAAGGGGGGACCAAGGGAAAATTTTCAAAAATGGCCGAATTTTTGGTCGAACTTCGGAAGGCTAAAAAAATAGGAAATACAAGTCGCCTGATGGCCTAATTAGTATGGATTGAAAGCTAAACTATCCTAGATTTGGGCTATGCAAAAAACCGCATGAAAAAAGACCTATTAGAGGAGAAATAACATTTTTCCCAAAAGTATCAAAAATGCCCATTTTTGGCAAAACAGCAAAGACGGGACCAAGGGAAAGTTTTCAAAAATGGCCGATTTTTTGATCGAAGTTCGGAAGGTTAAAAAAATAGGAAATACAAGTCGCCTGGTGGCCTAATTAGTATGGATTGAAAGCTAAACTATCCTAGATTTGGACTATGCAAAAAACCGCAGGAAAAAAGACCTATTAGAGGAGAAATAACATTTTTCCGAAAAGTATCAAAAATGCCCATTTTTGGCAAAACAGCAAAGGCGGGACCAAGGGAAAGTTTTCAAAAATGGCCGATTTTTTGATCGAAGTTCGCAAGGTTAAAAAAATAGGAAATACAAGTCGCCTGATGGCCTAATTAGTATGGATTGAAAGCTAAACTATCCTAGATTTGGGCTATGCAAAAAACCGCATGAAAAAAGACCTATTAGAGGAGAAATAACGTTTTTCCCAAAAGTATCAAAAATGGCCATTTTTTGTTAAATAGCAAAGGGAAAATTTTCAAAAATGGCCGATTTTTTGGTCGAACTTCGGAAGGCTAAAAAAATAGGAAATACAAGTCGCCTGATGGCCTAATTAGTATGGATTGAAAGCTAAACTATCCTAGACTTGGGCTATGCAAAAAACCGCATGAAAAAAGACATATTAGAGGAGAAATAACGTTTTTCCCAAAGGTATCAAAAATGGCCATTTTTCACAAAAGAGCAAAGGGGGGACCAAGGGAAAATTTTCAAAAATGGCCGATCTTTTGGTCGAACTTCGGAAGGCTAAAAATATAGGAAATACAAGTCGCCTGATGGCCTAATTAGTATGGATTGAAAGCTAAACTATCCTAGATTTGGGCTATGCAAAAAACCGCATGAAAAAAGACCTATTAGAGGAGAAATAACGTTTTTCCCAAAAGTATCAAAAATGGCCATTTTTCGCAAAATAGCAAAGGGGGGACCAAGGGAAAATTTTCAAAAATGGCCGATTTTTTGGTCGAACTTCGGAAGGCTAAAAAAATAGGAAATACAAGTCGCCTGATGGCCTAATTAGTATGGATTGAAAGCTAAACTATCCTAGATTTGGGCTATGCAAAAAACCGCATGAAAAAAGACCTATTAGAGGAGAAATAACGTTTTTCCCAAAAGTATCAAAAATGGCCATTTTTCGCAAAATAGCAAAGGGGGGACCAAGGGAAAATTTTCAAAAATGGCCGAATTTTTGGTCGAACTTCGGAAGGCTAAAAAAATAGGAAATACAAGTCGCCTGATGGCCTAATTAGTATGGATTGAAAGCTAAACTATCCTAGATTTGGGCTATGCAAAAAACCGCATGAAAAAAGACCTATTAGAGGAGAAATAACATTTTTCCCAAAAGTATCAAAAATGCCCATTTTTGGCAAAACAGCAAAAACGGGACCAAGGGAAAGTTTTCAAAAATGGCCGATTTTTTGATCGAAGTTCGGAAGGTTAAAAAAATAGGAAATACAAGTCGCCTGGTGGCCTAATTAGTATGGATTGAAAGCTAAACTATCCTAGATTTGGACTATGCAAAAAACCGCATGAAAAAAGACCTATAAGAGGAGAAATAACCATTTTCCCAAAAGTATGAAAAATGGCCATTTTTCGCAAAATAGCAAAGGGGAGGCCAAGGGAAAATTTTCAAAAATGGCCGATTTTTTGGTCGAACTTCGGAAGGCTAAAAAAATAGGAAATACAAGTCGGCTGATGGCCTAATTAGTATGGATTGAAAGCTAAACTATCCTAGATTTGGGCTATGCAAAAAACCGCAAGAAAAAAGACCTATTAGAGGAGAAATAACATTTTTCCCAAAAGTATCAAAAATGGCCATTTTTCGCAAAATAGCAAAGGGGAGACCAAGGCAAAATTTTCAAAAATGGCCGATTTTTTGGTCGAACTTTGGAAGGCTAAAAAAATAGGAAATACAAGTCGCCTGATGGCCTAATTAAGATGGATTGAAAGCTAAACTATCCTAGATTTGGGCTATGCAAAAAACCGCATGAAAAAAGACCTATTAGAGGAGAAATAACGTTTTTCCCAAAAGTATCAAAAATGGCCATTTTTCGCAAAATAGCAAAGGGGGGACCAAGGGAAAATTTTCAAAAATGGCCGATTTTTTGGTCGAACTTCGGAAGGCTAAAAAAATAGGAAATACAAGTCGCCTGATGGCCTAATTAGTATGGATTGAAAGCTAAACTATCCTAGATTTGGGCTATGCAAAAAACCGCATGAAAAAAGACCTATTAGAGGAGAAATAACGTTTTTCCCAAAAGTATCAAAAATGGCCATTTTTCGCAAAATAGCAAAGGGGGGACCAAGGGAAAATTTTCAAAAATGGCCGATTTTTTGGTCGAACTTCGGAAGGCTAAAAAAATAGGAAATACAAGTCGCGTGATGGCCTAATTAGTATGGATTGAAAGCTAAACTATCCTAGATTTGGGCTATGCAAAAAACCGCATGAAAAAAGACCTATTAGAGGAGAAATAACGTTTTTCCCAAAAGTATCAAAAATGGCCATTTTTCGCAAAATAGCAAAGGGGGACCAAGGGAAAATTTTCAAAAATGGCCGATTTTTTGGTCGAACTTCGGAAGGCTAAAAAAATAGGAAATACAAGTCGCCTGATGGCCTAATTAGTATGGATTGAAAGCTAAACTATCCTAGATTTGGGCTATGCAAAAAACCGCATGAAAAAAGACCTATTAGAGGAGAAATAACGTTTTTCCCAAAAGTATCAAAAATGGCCATTTTTCGCAAAATAGCAAAGGGGGGACCAAGGGAAAATTTTCAAAAATGGCCGATTTTTTGGTCGAACTTCGGAAGGCTAAAAAAATAGGAAATACAAGTCGCCTGATGGCCTAATTAGTATGGATTGAAAGCTAAACTATCCTAGATTTGGGCTATGCAAAAAACCGCATGAAAAAAGACCTATTAGAGGAGAAATAACGTTTTTCCCAAAAGTATCAAAAATGGTCATTTTTCGCAAAATAGCAAAGGGGGGACCAAGGGAAAATTTTCAAAAATGGCCGATTTTTTGGTCGAACTTCGGAAGGCTAAAAAAATAGGAAATACAAGTCGCCTGATGGCCTAATTAGTATGGATTGAAAGCTAAACTATCCTAGATTTGGGCTATGCAAAAAACCGCATGAAAAAAGACCTATTAGAGGAGAAATAACGTTTTTCCCAAAAGTATCAAAAATGGCCACTTTTCGCAAAATAGCAAAGGGGGGACCAAGGGAAAATTTTCAAAAATGGCCGATTTTTTGGTCGAACTTCGGAAGGCTAAAAAAATAGGAAATACAAGTCGCCTGATGGCCTAATTAGTATGGATTGAAAGCTAAACTATCCTAGATTTGGGCTATGCAAAAAACCGCATGAAAAAAGACCTATTAGAGGAGAAATAACGTTTTTCCCAAAAGTATCAAAAATGGCCATTTTTCGCAAAATAGCAAAGGGGGGACCAAGGGAAAATTTTCAAAAATGGCCGATTTTTTGGTCGAACTTCGGAAGGCTAAAAAAATAGGAAATACAAGTCGCCTGATGGCCTAATTAGTATGGATTGAAAGCTAAACTATCCTAGATTTGGGCTATGCAAAAAACCGCATGAAAAAAGACCTATTAGAGGAGAAATAACGTTTTTCCCAAAAGTATCAAAAATGGCCATTTTTCGCAAAATAGCAAAGGGGGGACCAAGGGAAAATTTTCAAAAATGGCCGATTTTTTGGTCGAACTTCGGAAGGCTAAAAAAATAGGAAATACAAGTCGCCTGATGGCCTAATTAGTATGGATTGAAAGCTAAACTATCCTAGATTTGGGCTATGCAAAAAACCGCATGAAAAAAGACCTATTAGAGGAGAAATAACGTTTTTCCCAAAAGTATCAAAAATGGCCATTTTTCGCAAAATAGCAAAGGGGGACCAAGGGAAAATTTTCAAAAATGGCCGATTTTTTGGTCGAACTTCGGAAGGCTAAAAAAATAGGAAATACAAGTCGCCTGATGGCCTAATTAGTATGGATTGAAAGCTAAACTATCCTAGATTTGGGCTATGCAAAAAACCGCATGAAAAAAGACCTATTAGAGGAGAAATAACGTTTTTCCCAAAAGTATCAAAAATGGCCATTTTTCGCAAAATAGCAAAGGGGGGACCAAGGGAAAATTTTCAAAAATGGCCGATTTTTTGGTCGAACTTCGGAAGGCTAAAAAAATAGGAAATACAAGTCGCCTGATGGCCTAATTAGTATGGATTGAAAGCTAAACTATCCTAGATTTGGGCTATGCAAAAAACCGCATGAAAAAAGACCTATTAGAGGAGAAATAACGTTTTTCCCAAAAGTATCAAAAATGGTCATTTTTCGCAAAATAGCAAAGGGGGGACCAAGGGAAAATTTTCAAAAATGGCCGATTTTTTGGTCGAACTTCGGAAGGCTAAAAAAATAGGAAATACAAGTCGCCTGATGGCCTAATTAGTATGGATTGAAAGCTAAACTATCCTAGATTTGGGCTATGCAAAAAACCGCATGAAAAAAGACCTATTAGAGGAGAAATAACGTTTTTCCCAAAAGTATCAAAAATGGCCATTTTTCGCAAAATAGCAAAGGGGGGACCAAGGGAAAATTTTCAAAAATGGCCGATTTTTTGGTCGAACTTCGGAAGGCTAAAAAAATAGGAAATACAAGTCGCCTGATGGCCTAATTAGTATGGATTGAAAGCTAAACTATCCTAGATTTGGGCTATGCAAAAAACCGCATGAAAAAAGACCTATTAGAGGAGAAATAACGTTTTTCCCAAAAGTATCAAAAATGGCCATTTTTCGCAAAATAGCAAAGGGGGGACCAAGGGAAAATTTTCAAAAATGGCCGATTTTTTGGTCGAACTTCGGAAGGCTAAAAAAATAGGAAATACAAGTCGCCTGATGGCCTAATTAGTATGGATTGAAAGCTAAACTATCCTAGATTTGGGCTATGGAAAAAACCGCATGAAAAAAGACCTATTAGAGGAGAAATAACGTTTTTCCCAAAAGTATCAAAAATGGCCATTTTTCGCAAAATAGCAAAGGGGGGACCAAGGGAAAATTTTCAAAAATGGCCGATTTTTTGGTCGAACTTCGGAAGGCTAAAAAAATAGGAAATACAAGTCGCCTGATGGCCTAATTAGTATGGATTGAAAGCTAAACTATCCTAGATTTGGGCTATGCAAAAAACCGCATGAAAAAGACCTATTAGAGGAGAAATAACGTTTTTCCCAAAAGTATCAAAAATGGCCATTTTTCGCAAAATAGCAAAGGGGGGACCAAGGGAAAATTTTCAAAAATGGCCGATTTTTTGGTCGAACTTCGGAAGGCTAAAAAAATAGGAAATACAAGTCGCCTGATGGCCTAATTAGTATGGATTGAAAGCTAAACTATCCTAGATTTGGGCTATGCAAAAAACCGCATGAAAAAAGACCTATTAGAGGAGAAATAACGTTTTTCCCAAAAGTATCAAAAATGGCCATTTTTCGCAAAATAGCAAAGGGGGGACCAAGGGAAAATTTTCAAAAATGGCCGATTTTTTGGTCGAACTTCGGAAGGCTAAAAAAATAGGAAATACAAGTCGCCTGATGGCCTAATTAGTATGGATTGAAAGCTAAACTATCCTAGATTTGGGCTATGCAAAAAACCGCATGAAAAAAGACCTATTAGAGGAGAAATAACGTTTTTCCCAAAAGTATCAAAAATGGCCATTTTTCGCAAAATAGCAAAGGGGGGACCAAGGGAAAATTTTCAAAAATGGCCGATTTTTTGGTCGAACTTCGGAAGGCTAAAAAAATAGGAAATACAAGTCGCCTGATGGCCTAATTAGTATGGATTGAAAGCTAAAATATCCTAGATTTGGGCTATGCAAAAAACCGCATGAAAAAAGACCTATTAGAGGAGAAATAACGTTTTTCCCAAAAGTATCAAAAATGGCCATTTTTCGCAAAATAGCAAAGGGGGGACCAAGGGAAAATTTTCAAAAATGGCCGATTTTTTGGTCGAACTTCGGAAGGCTAAAAAATAGGAAATACAAGTCGCCTGATGGCCTAATTAGTATGGATTGAAAGCTAAACTATCCTAGATTTGGGCTATGCAAAAAACCGCATGAAAAAAGACCTATTAGAGGAGAAATAACGTTTTTCCCAAAAGTATCAAAAATGGCCATTTTTCGCAAAATAGCAAAGGGGGGGACCAAGGGAAAATTTTCAAAAATGGCCGATTTTTTGGTCGAACTTCGGAAGGCTAAAAAAATAGGAAATACAAGTCGCCTGATGGCCTAATTAGTATGGATTGAAAGCTAAACTATCCTAGATTTGGGCTATGCAAAAAACCGCATGAAAAAAGACCTATTAGAGGAGAAATAACGTTTTTCCCAAAAGTATCAAAAATGGCCATTTTTCGCAAAATAGCAAAGGGGGGACCAAGGGGAAATTTTCAAAAATGGCCGATTTTTTGGTCGAACTTCGGAAGGCTAAAAAAATAGGAAATACAAGTCGCCTGATGGCCTAATTAGTATGGATTGAAAGCTAAACTATCCTAGATTTGGGCTATGCAAAAAACCGCATGAAAAAAGACCTATTAGAGGAGAAATAACGTTTTTCCCAAAAGTATCAAAAATGGCCATTTTTCGCAAAATAGCAAAGGGGGGACCAAGGGAAAATTTTCAAAAATGGCCGATTTTTTGGTCGAACTTCGAAAGGCTAAAAAAATAGGAAATACAAGTCGCCTGATGGCCTAATTAGTATGGATTGAAAGCTAAACTATCCTAGATTTGGGCTATGCAAAAAACCGCATGAAAAAAGACCTATTAGAGGAGAAATAACGTTTTTCCCAAAAGTATCAAAAATGGCCATTTTTCGCAAAATAGCAAAGGGGGGACCAAGGGGAAATTTTCAAAAATGGCCGATTTTTTGGTCGAACTTCGCAAGGCTAAAAAAATAGGAAATACAAGTCGCCTGATGGCCTAATTACTATGGATTGAAAGCTAAACTATCCTAGATTTGGGCTATGCAAAAAACCGCATGAAAAAAGACCTATTAGAGGAGAAATAACGTTTTTCCCAAAAGTATCAAAAATGGCCATTTTTCGCAAAATAGCAAAGGGGGGACCAAGGGAAAATTTTCAAAAATGGCCGATTCTTTGGTCGAACTTCGGAAGGCTAAAAAAATAGGAAATACAAGTCGCCTGATGGCCTAATTAGTATGGATTGAAAGCTAAACTATCCTAGATTTGGGCTATGCAAAAAACCGCATGAAACAAGACCTATTAGAGGAGAAATAACGTTTTTCCCAAAAGTATCAAAAATGGCCATTTTTCGCAAAATAGCAAAGGGGGGACCAAGGGGAAGTTTTCAAAAATGGCCGATTTTTTGGTCGAACTTCGGAAGGCTAAAAAAATAGGAAATACAAGTCGCCTGATGGCCTAATTAGTATGGATTGAAAGCTAAACTATCCTAGATTTGGGCTATGCAAAAAACCGCATGAAAAAAGACCTATTAGAGGAGAAATAACGTTTTTCCCAAAAGTATCAAAAATGGCCATTTTTCGCAAAATAGCAAAGGGGGGACCAAGGGAAAATTTTCAAAAATGGCCGATTTTTTGGTCGAACTTCGGAAGGCTAAAAAAATAGGAAATACAAGTCGCCTGATGGCCTAATTAGTATGGATTGAAAGCTAAACTATCCTAGATTTGGGCTATGCAAAAAACCTCATGAAAAAAGACCTATTAGAGGAGAAATAACGTTTTTCCCAAAAG
>OX421447.1:10461573-10489073 GCA_949126865.1 Montipora capitata
AAAAAAATAGGAAATACAAGTCGCCTGATGGCCTAATTAGTATGGATTGAAAGCTAAACTATCCTAGATTTGGGCTATGCAAAAAACCGCATGAAAAAAGACCTATTAGAGGAGAAATAACGTTTTTCCAAAAGTATCAAAAATGGCCATTTTCGCAAAATAGCAAAGGGGGGACCAAGGGAAAATTTTCAAAAATGGCCGATTTTTTGGTCGAACTTCGGAAGGCTAAAAAAAGGAAATACAAGTCGCCTGATGGCCTAATTAGTATGGATTGAAAGCTAAACTATCCTAGATTTGGGCTATGCAAAAAACGCATGAAAAAAGACCTATTAGAGGAGAAATAACGTTTTTCCCAAAAGTATCAAAAATGGCCATTTTTTCGCAAAATAGCAAAGGGGGGACCAAGGGAAAAATTTTCAAAAATGGCCGATTTTTTGGTCGAACTTCGGAAGGCTAAAAAAATAGGAAATACAAGTCGCCTGATGGCCTAATTAGTATGGATTGAAAGCTAAACTATCCTAGATTTGGGCTATGCAAAAAACCGCATGAAAAAAGACCTATTAGAGGAGAAATAACGTTTTTCCCAAAAGTATCAAAAATGGCCATTTTTCGCAAAATAGCAAAGGGGGGACCAAGGGAAAATTTTCAAAAATGGCCGATTTTTTGGTCGAACTTCGGAAGGCTAAAAAAAATAGGAAATACAAGTCGCCTGATGGCCTAATTAGTATGGATTGAAAGCTAAACTATCCTAGATTTTGGCTATGCAAAAAACCGCATAGAAAAAAGACCTATTAGAGGAGAAATAACGTTTTTCCCAAAAGTATCAAAAATGGCCATTTTTCGCAAAATAGCAAAGGGGGACCAAGGGAAAATTTTCAAAAATGGCCGATTTTTGGTCGAACTTCGGAAGGCTAAAAAAATAGAAATACAAGTCGCCTGATGGCCTAATTAGTATGGATTGAAAGCTAAACTATCCTAGATTTGGGCTATGCAAAAAACCGCATGAAAAAAGACCTATTAGAGGAGAAATAACGTTTTTTCCCAAAAGTATCAAAAATGGCCATTTTTCGCAAAATAGCAAAGGGGGGACCAAGGGAAAATTTTCAAAAATGGCCGATTTTTTGGTCGAACTTCGGAAGGCTAAAAAAATAGGAAATACAAGTCGCCTGATGGCCTAATTAGTATGGATTGAAAGCTAAACTATCCTAGATTTGGGCTATGCAAAAAACCGCATGAAAAAAGACCTATTAGAGGAGAAATAACGTTTTTCCCAAAAGTATCAAAAATGGCCATTTTTCGCAAAATAGCAAAGGGGGGACCAAGGGAAAATTTTCAAAAATGGCCGATTTTTTGGTCGAACTTCGGAAGGCTAAAAAAATAGGAAATACAAGTCGCCTGATGGCCTAATTAGTATGGATTGAAAGCTAAACTATCCTAGATTTGGGCTATGCAAAAAACCGCATGAAAAAAGACCTATTAGAGGAGAAATAACGTTTTTCCCAAAAGTATCAAAAATGGCCATTTTTCGCAAAATAGCAAAGGGGGGACCAAGGGAAAATTTTCAAAAATGGCCGATTTTTTGGTCGAACTTCGGAAGGCTAAAAAAATAGGAAATACAAGTCGCCTGATGGCCTAATTAGTATGGATTGAAAGCTAAACTATCCTAGATTTGGGCTATGCAAAAAACCGCATGAAAAAAGACCTATTAGAGGAGAAATAACGTTTTTCCCAAAAGTATCAAAAATGGCCATTTTTCGCAAAATAGCAAAGGGGGGACCAAGGGAAAATTTTCAAAAATGGCCGATTTTTTGGTCGAACTTCGGAAGGCTAAAAAAATAGGAAATACAAGTCGCCTGATGGCCTAATTAGTATGGATTGAAAGCTAAACTATCCTAGATTTGGGCTATGCAAAAAACCGCATGAAAAAAGACCTATTAGAGGAGAAATAACGTTTTTCCCAAAAGTATCAAAAATGGCCATTTTTCGCAAAATAGCAAAGGGGGGACCAAGGGAAAATTTTCAAAAATGGCCGATTTTTTGGTCGAACTTCGGAAGGCTAAAAAAATAGGAAATACAAGTCGCCTGATGGCCTAATTAGTATGGATTGAAAGCTAAACTATCCTAGATTTGGGCTATGCAAAAAACCGCATGAAAAAAGACCTATTAGAGGAGAAATAACGTTTTTCCCAAAAGTATCAAAAATGGCCATTTTTCGCAAAATAGCAAAGGGGGGACCAAGGGAAAATTTTCAAAAATGGCCGATTTTTTGGTCGAACTTCGGAAGGCTAAAAAAATAGGAAATACAAGTCGCCTGATGGCCTAATTAGTATGGATTGAAAGCTAAACTATCCTAGATTTGGGCTATGCAAAAAACCGCATGAAAAAAGACCTATTAGAGGAGAAATAACGTTTTTCCCAAAAGTATCAAAAATGGCCATTTTTCGCAAAATAGCAAAGGGGGGACCAAGGGAAAATTTTCAAAAATGGCCGATTTTTTGGTCGAACTTCGGAAGGCTAAAAAAATAGGAAATACAAGTCGCCTGATGGCCTAATTAGTATGGATTGAAAGCTAAACTATCCTAGATTTGGGCTATGCAAAAAACCGCATGAAAAAAGACCTATTAGAGGAGAAATAACGTTTTTCCCAAAAGTATCAAAAATGGCCATTTTTCGCAAAATAGCAAAGGGGGGACCAAGGGAAAATTTTCAAAAATGGCCGATTTTTTGGTCGAACTTCGGAAGGCTAAAAAAATAGGAAATACAAGTCGCCTGATGGCCTAATTAGTATGGATTGAAAGCTAAACTATCCTAGATTTGGGCTATGCAAAAAACCGCATGAAAAAAGACCTATTAGAGGAGAAATAACGTTTTTCCCAAAAGTATCAAAAATGGCCATTTTTCGCAAAATAGCAAAGGGGGGACCAAGGGAAAATTTTCAAAAATGGCCGATTTTTTGGTCGAACTTCGGAAGGCTAAAAAAATAGGAAATACAAGTCGCCTGATGGCCTAATTAGTATGGATTGAAAGCTAAACTATCCTAGATTTGGGCTATGCAAAAAACCGCATGAAAAAAGACCTATTAGAGGAGAAATAACGTTTTTCCCAAAAGTATCAAAAATGGCCATTTTTCGCAAAATAGCAAAGGGGGGACCAAGGGAAAATTTTCAAAAATGGCCGATTTTTTGGTCGAACTTCGGAAGGCTAAAAAAATAGGAAATACAAGTCGCCTGATGGCCTAATTAGTATGGATTGAAAGCTAAACTATCCTAGATTTGGGCTATGCAAAAAACCGCATGAAAAAAGACCTATTAGAGGAGAAATAACGTTTTTCCCAAAAGTATCAAAAATGGCCATTTTTCGCAAAATAGCAAAGGGGGGACCAAGGGAAAATTTTCAAAAATGGCCGATTTTTTGGTCGAACTTCGGAAGGCTAAAAAAATAGGAAATACAAGTCGCCTGATGGCCTAATTAGTATGGATTGAAAGCTAAACTATCCTAGATTTGGGCTATGCAAAAAACCGCATGAAAAAAGACCTATTAGAGGAGAAATAACGTTTTTCCCAAAAGTATCAAAAATGGCCATTTTTCGCAAAATAGCAAAGGGGGGACCAAGGGAAAATTTTCAAAAATGGCCGATTTTTTGGTCGAACTTCGGAAGGCTAAAAAAATAGGAAATACAAGTCGCCTGATGGCCTAATTAGTATGGATTGAAAGCTAAACTATCCTAGATTTGGGCTATGCAAAAAACCGCATGAAAAAAGACCTATTAGAGGAGAAATAACGTTTTTCCCAAAAGTATCAAAAATGGCCATTTTTCGCAAAATAGCAAAGGGGGGACCAAGGGAAAATTTTCAAAAATGGCCGATTTTTTGGTCGAACTTCGGAAGGCTAAAAAAATAGGAAATACAAGTCGCCTGATGGCCTAATTAGTATGGATTGAAAGCTAAACTATCCTAGATTTGGGCTATGCAAAAAACCGCATGAAAAAAGACCTATTAGAGGAGAAATAACGTTTTTCCCAAAAGTATCAAAAATGGCCATTTTTCGCAAAATAGCAAAGGGGGGACCAAGGGAAAATTTTCAAAAATGGCCGATTTTTTGGTCGAACTTCGGAAGGCTAAAAAAATAGGAAATACAAGTCGCCTGATGGCCTAATTAGTATGGATTGAAAGCTAAACTATCCTAGATTTGGGCTATGCAAAAAACCGCATGAAAAAAGACCTATTAGAGGAGAAATAACGTTTTTCCCAAAAGTATCAAAAATGGCCATTTTTCGCAAAATAGCAAAGGGGGGACCAAGGGAAAATTTTCAAAAATGGCCGATTTTTTGGTCGAACTTCGGAAGGCTAAAAAAATAGGAAATACAAGTCGCCTGATGGCCTAATTAGTATGGATTGAAAGCTAAACTATCCTAGATTTGGGCTATGCAAAAAACCGCATGAAAAAAGACCTATTAGAGGAGAAATAACGTTTTTCCCAAAAGTATCAAAAATGGCCATTTTTCGCAAAATAGCAAAGGGGGGACCAAGGGAAAATTTTCAAAAATGGCCGATTTTTTGGTCGAACTTCGGAAGGCTAAAAAAATAGGAAATACAAGTCGCCTGATGGCCTAATTAGTATGGATTGAAAGCTAAACTATCCTAGATTTGGGCTATGCAAAAAACCGCATGAAAAAAGACCTATTAGAGGAGAAATAACGTTTTTCCCAAAAGTATCAAAAATGGCCATTTTTCGCAAAATAGCAAAGGGGGGACCAAGGGAAAATTTTCAAAAATGGCCGATTTTTTGGTCGAACTTCGGAAGGCTAAAAAAATAGGAAATACAAGTCGCCTGATGGCCTAATTAGTATGGATTGAAAGCTAAACTATCCTAGATTTGGGCTATGCAAAAAACCGCATGAAAAAAGACCTATTAGAGGAGAAATAACGTTTTTCCCAAAAGTATCAAAAATGGCCATTTTTCGCAAAATAGCAAAGGGGGGACCAAGGGAAAATTTTCAAAAATGGCCGATTTTTTGGTCGAACTTCGGAAGGCTAAAAAAATAGGAAATACAAGTCGCCTGATGGCCTAATTAGTATGGATTGAAAGCTAAACTATCCTAGATTTGGGCTATGCAAAAAACCGCATGAAAAAAGACCTATTAGAGGAGAAATAACGTTTTTCCCAAAAGTATCAAAAATGGCCATTTTTCGCAAAATAGCAAAGGGGGGACCAAGGGAAAATTTTCAAAAATGGCCGATTTTTTGGTCGAACTTCGGAAGGCTAAAAAAATAGGAAATACAAGTCGCCTGATGGCCTAATTAGTATGGATTGAAAGCTAAACTATCCTAGATTTGGGCTATGCAAAAAACCGCATGAAAAAAGACCTATTAGAGGAGAAATAACGTTTTTCCCAAAAGTATCAAAAATGGCCATTTTTCGCAAAATAGCAAAGGGGGGACCAAGGGAAAATTTTCAAAAATGGCCGATTTTTTGGTCGAACTTCGGAAGGCTAAAAAAATAGGAAATACAAGTCGCCTGATGGCCTAATTAGTATGGATTGAAAGCTAAACTATCCTAGATTTGGGCTATGCAAAAAACCGCATGAAAAAAGACCTATTAGAGGAGAAATAACGTTTTTCCCAAAAGTATCAAAAATGGCCATTTTTCGCAAAATAGCAAAGGGGGGACCAAGGGAAAATTTTCAAAAATGGCCGATTTTTTGGTCGAACTTCGGAAGGCTAAAAAAATAGGAAATACAAGTCGCCTGATGGCCTAATTAGTATGGATTGAAAGCTAAACTATCCTAGATTTGGGCTATGCAAAAAACCGCATGAAAAAAGACCTATTAGAGGAGAAATAACGTTTTTCCCAAAAGTATCAAAAATGGCCATTTTTCGCAAAATAGCAAAGGGGGGACCAAGGGAAAATTTTCAAAAATGGCCGATTTTTTGGTCGAACTTCGGAAGGCTAAAAAAATAGGAAATACAAGTCGCCTGATGGCCTAATTAGTATGGATTGAAAGCTAAACTATCCTAGATTTGGGCTATGCAAAAAACCGCATGAAAAAAGACCTATTAGAGGAGAAATAACGTTTTTCCCAAAAGTATCAAAAATGGCCATTTTTCGCAAAATAGCAAAGGGGGGACCAAGGGAAAATTTTCAAAAATGGCCGATTTTTTGGTCGAACTTCGGAAGGCTAAAAAAATAGGAAATACAAGTCGCCTGATGGCCTAATTAGTATGGATTGAAAGCTAAACTATCCTAGATTTGGGCTATGCAAAAAACCGCATGAAAAAAGACCTATTAGAGGAGAAATAACGTTTTTCCCAAAAGTATCAAAAATGGCCATTTTTCGCAAAATAGCAAAGGGGGGACCAAGGGAAAATTTTCAAAAATGGCCGATTTTTTGGTCGAACTTCGGAAGGCTAAAAAAATAGGAAATACAAGTCGCCTGATGGCCTAATTAGTATGGATTGAAAGCTAAACTATCCTAGATTTGGGCTATGCAAAAAACCGCATGAAAAAAGACCTATTAGAGGAGAAATAACGTTTTTCCCAAAAGTATCAAAAATGGCCATTTTTCGCAAAATAGCAAAGGGGGGACCAAGGGAAAATTTTCAAAAATGGCCGATTTTTTGGTCGAACTTCGGAAGGCTAAAAAAATAGGAAATACAAGTCGCCTGATGGCCTAATTAGTATGGATTGAAAGCTAAACTATCCTAGATTTGGGCTATGCAAAAAACCGCATGAAAAAAGACCTATTAGAGGAGAAATAACGTTTTTCCCAAAAGTATCAAAAATGGCCATTTTTCGCAAAATAGCAAAGGGGGGACCAAGGGAAAATTTTCAAAAATGGCCGATTTTTTGGTCGAACTTCGGAAGGCTAAAAAAATAGGAAATACAAGTCGCCTGATGGCCTAATTAGTATGGATTGAAAGCTAAACTATCCTAGATTTGGGCTATGCAAAAAACCGCATGAAAAAAGACCTATTAGAGGAGAAATAACGTTTTTCCCAAAAGTATCAAAAATGGCCATTTTTCGCAAAATAGCAAAGGGGGGACCAAGGGAAAATTTTCAAAAATGGCCGATTTTTTGGTCGAACTTCGGAAGGCTAAAAAAATAGGAAATACAAGTCGCCTGATGGCCTAATTAGTATGGATTGAAAGCTAAACTATCCTAGATTTGGGCTATGCAAAAAACCGCATGAAAAAAGACCTATTAGAGGAGAAATAACGTTTTTCCCAAAAGTATCAAAAATGGCCATTTTTCGCAAAATAGCAAAGGGGGGACCAAGGGAAAATTTTCAAAAATGGCCGATTTTTTGGTCGAACTTCGGAAGGCTAAAAAAATAGGAAATACAAGTCGCCTGATGGCCTAATTAGTATGGATTGAAAGCTAAACTATCCTAGATTTGGGCTATGCAAAAAACCGCATGAAAAAAGACCTATTAGAGGAGAAATAACGTTTTTCCCAAAAGTATCAAAAATGGCCATTTTTCGCAAAATAGCAAAGGGGGGACCAAGGGAAAATTTTCAAAAATGGCCGATTTTTTGGTCGAACTTCGGAAGGCTAAAAAAATAGGAAATACAAGTCGCCTGATGGCCTAATTAGTATGGATTGAAAGCTAAACTATCCTAGATTTGGGCTATGCAAAAAACCGCATGAAAAAAGACCTATTAGAGGAGAAATAACGTTTTTCCCAAAAGTATCAAAAATGGCCATTTTTCGCAAAATAGCAAAGGGGGGACCAAGGGAAAATTTTCAAAAATGGCCGATTTTTTGGTCGAACTTCGGAAGGCTAAAAAAATAGGAAATACAAGTCGCCTGATGGCCTAATTAGTATGGATTGAAAGCTAAACTATCCTAGATTTGGGCTATGCAAAAAACCGCATGAAAAAAGACCTATTAGAGGAGAAATAACGTTTTTCCCAAAAGTATCAAAAATGGCCATTTTTCGCAAAATAGCAAAGGGGGGACCAAGGGAAAATTTTCAAAAATGGCCGATTTTTTGGTCGAACTTCGGAAGGCTAAAAAAATAGGAAATACAAGTCGCCTGATGGCCTAATTAGTATGGATTGAAAGCTAAACTATCCTAGATTTGGGCTATGCAAAAAACCGCATGAAAAAAGACCTATTAGAGGAGAAATAACGTTTTTCCCAAAAGTATCAAAAATGGCCATTTTTCGCAAAATAGCAAAGGGGGGACCAAGGGAAAATTTTCAAAAATGGCCGATTTTTTGGTCGAACTTCGGAAGGCTAAAAAAATAGGAAATACAAGTCGCCTGATGGCCTAATTAGTATGGATTGAAAGCTAAACTATCCTAGATTTGGGCTATGCAAAAAACCGCATGAAAAAAGACCTATTAGAGGAGAAATAACGTTTTTCCCAAAAGTATCAAAAATGGCCATTTTTCGCAAATTTAATGTTTTTGGTTTTGAAGGGCATTGTGGGTAATTGGTTTCAGTTGAGAAACGGAAGGTTGGCGGTATTTTTTAGAAGTTTTTTTTTATAAGTGTCGAGCTGTCCAGTCCTATCGATGAAAAACGTAGCTGGTTGTATTTGTTTTGAAGCACAACTTAGCGAAATGTCACTTATAGGACTTGGAATATCTTCAGAACGGTTAGAGAGATAACCTCACTTGTGAACGCTCGGAGTTTTTTCACAAACCACATTTGGCGTACCTGTTACAGTAAGATCATCTCTCGCCCTTGGTTTCTTTCAAAGGCTTTCCTCTACCCACCATTCCAGCTTCATGATGCCAGACTGGGGGCTTCTGAAGAGACAACCTGCACTTATATTTCGAACCTACCTTGGTGTTTCAGATGGCACGTCATGAAGAAACAATACTTTTCCTTCCCAAACTGCCCTTGGGGTGGGGAGTTTGTTTTAATTTATTACAGCAACTTATCCTCGCTCTTTGTATATGTCAAACGTATCCTTTAAAGTTTTTCAGTGATGTCTCACATTATTTTTTTTTCTATCATATATTTAGTGACGTTTTGCGACCTTTCGGGGCAAAGTCACGCAACTCTGTCTCCCATCATCTGAACTATCATACTTTTATAGTATCGTGCAAAAGAAACGTGTTTTGTTCCATTGAGACACTTTGGCGAAGTTGGGGACTCGGGTTTGTACGGAGGTAAGCAAAAAACTTCCAAGTAAGGTTTTTACGGGGAGAAATCAATATCGCAGTATATACCTCGAGTTCATTCTCTTAGGGTTCTTACAAGCTTAAGAGAAGTGTCCAAAAAATTATTTCTTCAAAAGTAAACTTTCTACCAGTGGAGTCCTGTGGAAAGCCCGCCAGTGGAGGGGAAAGCTGAGAGTTCTAGCCCAGGAAAGACCATCAAAGCCATGCATACACCCTTTCTTTATATGTACGTAAGATTAACATCTTATTTTTGGGCTGAGGCTAAAGGTTCTATTTAAAATCACAAGTATGATTTCAGACCAAAATTGCACGACATGAAGTTCAATTACCACTTTATTTATACATCCATTTAGAAATCACACAATAATCATTTAATCGCTAAATTACAGGATTTTAGTCAGTACCAATATTTATTGATCCAGTTAGGAACAAAAAAAATAGTGCAAGTTGCGAATAAATTGCACTGCTGAGAGCCAATCAGATTGCAAGGATCTTTATATCCCCTGCCCGTTGGTATAATTGCACTCTCATTAAGACATCCAACAGTTAAATTCAGTTGGTTTCATTCAGTACCTGTGTATAGTTTACACTTAAAAAGATATTAATATTTATCATTGTTAATTAATAACAAATACACTTCATAATTATACTGTGATAACAAATTACATGTAAGATTGGCATACTGATGCTTGTGCTTTGATACTCAGAAAACTGGTAAAGTGTGTGTGTATATATATGTTTATATAATAATCATTACTGTACATGAGAGCTGCATGTGGATTATCAAAGGAAAGGAAAGGCATTTTATTTCCATGTCTAGTCATTCTAGCGCTGGAGCACTAATTGGGGACACTGTAAACCGAAATTAACAATTAACGCAAATTAAGTCAAATGTTGGTTTTTGAGGAGAGGGGAAACCTGGAGTACCCGGAGAAAAACCTGTTGGTGCAGAGTAGAAAACCAACAGCAACTCAACCCACATTATAACGCCGAGTCTGGGAATCGAACCCAGGCCGCATTGGTGGGAGGCGAGTGCTCTCACCACTACACCATCCCTGTACCTCCATCAGAGTTAAGCAGCAAGTAAAAGCAGTTGTAAAGAAAGCCTGAAAAAATATAGGCGGCTTGAACGTATGTCTGTGTGATTGTGCTGCACTATTCTAATTATTGGTAGAGCAGTGCTGTGCAATCTTACTATCATGATAGGTGTCCTACACAAGCCTGGATTTCTTCAGGCTTTTGTCACGATTGCCTAAGTTGCTGGTTAATTGTGGTGATCTCTAACTCCCATGTATTCCATTTCCACACTTCAAAATTATATATGAGCATTTCAGATATATATTCTGTATCATTGCAGCTTTTGATATTTCCTTTAAATTCAAATATTTGAACTTTTAACTAAGGTTTACTTGACAATTGCATTTTATACCTGTTGGCCAGAATGTGCGTAATCTTTACTCTTAAAGTGCTGCTATGGTCAAAACATCACTTCTTTTTTTTCCTTGAGATTTTGAAAGTGCATGTGATTGCTCAACACTTGACTGGCAAAAATTTAAGCTGATTCTTATCCAAAGGCAATTTACTTTCAGTGTAAGTTTTGGATTTTCAGGGTCCACACAAAACTCACGTTCCAAACTGACCGATTGGACCTCAGAGGGTTGGATCTAGGGAAAAGTGACATTGTTTACTCACTAGCTTAAAATTTCAGTGTGTGAACGCAACTTATATATGCAAAACATGAGTTTAAAAGTCTGAAAGCCTCAAACGCCTTTGCTGCATATTAACCCTTTGAACCGGCCAGTTCAATGGGGATCCTTCAGGAGTCAATGGGTTAATGTTCCCATTAATTCAGCTGCATACACACACATTGCATTCTTAACCTATTGAGTCTTTGATGTCATCGTATCCTCAATCCTCAATCCAGCCCTCTCAAGATTTTAAAGGTAGTAGTGGCAGACCATTAAACAGGAAAATTCCAGTTAAAATAAACAGGTACACATCTTTTTGGAATCAAGGCTTAAAACTTGGATCAGTTACTGTTTAGTTTTGAAATCCAAAGAAAATAAAATTTTTTTGGTCATAGGAGCACTTTAGAATCACATTAGTTTTTACCCTCTCTCAACAGATATGGATTTACACTTGGTTGGAAGATATCATTGTCCTGCAGAACTAATAGAGGCATATAACTCAATCTGATTAAGCTCCCAAATCGTTTCAATGGCTTGCCATATACCGTTGCTTACATGTGCATTAATTCACTGGTAAGAGTAAGGTTTGTTTCTTTTATGCATCCTAGGAACTTCAATTTATGCCAACTTTGAACAATATTATTTGAACTGCAAATTGAAAGCACCTTTTGTGCCCATGATATTTTCCATTTTTTAATCACATTACAATGACATGGTTGTGTAGAAAATGATAGTATTATTTATGAATTTAGTAGCATTGCCACAATAATTAATGTCATCCTGGATATTTTAATGTACATTGTTATCAAAATAGTAATAATTTGCAAATAAGTAAGTAATTAAGATGCTGGTAGCTGACTGTCTTCTTCAACTGCACCACGCAGGCCTGGGTCAGTTAACATTTCATACAACTCCTGAACCTCTATTCCCACTGTATAAAGTAGCAAAGCATTGAAGTTCTTTTGTGCATCATTCACCACTCCCTTGGCCACCAGAAAGTATTGAAGCGATTGGAGCCGCTTCTTCCACCATGTTGCTAACACTGACGAATTACCTTTGCAATCAAACAATGCTAGGGCTTGAATTTCAATGTTTACTGCCGTCATTGTGCACAATCAATCACATCCTTGTTGCCAGTGTTAAATACTGAGAAACCAACGGATCCTTACAGCTACGATGGATTAAACCAGATAATATATCATTAAATACCATAATCAACCACACAACATGTTTTCACAACATGGCAACCATACTCAGAACAACCTCGTTTTAATCCACATCCTTCAAACAAACCGCTAACTAACAAATAAATCACAAACATCATATTCCTTTAATTTTTACCATAGTTATCAAACAGATTTTAGCATCTGATTGTCTAGTTTTATCCTTTTTCTTACACATTCACTTAATCACTTCCTGAAAAAAATTAAAGTTGTTTTTCTATCAGAAAGATGTTTATATATAATTTTATTCAACAGTCGTTTTCTTTACACTATTATACAGGATAGCAACACCTCCATCACTTGGGAATCTTAAGCCCTTGGTATGTTATCAGGCGTTTTGATTTGGTGGCATTGTCACTGAAGCTAAATCTGAGTGACCCCAGCTTGAACACAGACCGTCCTCTGACACCAGCCGTGAAATCTCAGACAGCGACCCAGTTATGGTTCCTGTAAACATCGTAACAGTCACAATACAGAGAGCTGCTGAACTGTATTCAGCCTGTATTCAACAAAGTTGACTACTGTAATTGTGTGCAATGACCTGACAGATTGTTGTATAGAGCATGACCTGGGATTGGTTGATCATCACGGCTATTTTGGTCTTGGGAAGCGTGAAAGTGGCACAAGCACCAAGTGGAGCGCACTAGACTCTCCACCCAGCTTGGGGTCACATGACTGGCATCATTTGGCCATCTATCCTTACTGGATATTTGTTTTATGAAACAGGTGCTGTGAAGAGAAGTGTTGCTTTCCCGCTGACCTTAATATCCAACTTTTACTACAATCTTTGTGAGTCTATTCATCTATTGATGTACACACTCTTCACGTGTTATCCAGGCAAACTTTGCTGTCATTGGTGAGCTGTGCCCTTTTGCAATTCAGTCCTAATACTGCAAGTAAAGGGTGATTAGCACTTCCAATTACTATTATTTTATTATTAACAACTGCCTCGCAAAGTGGATGTTCATATATTCAACAGTCGTTTTCTTTACACTATACAGGATAGCAACACCTCCATCACTCGGGAATCTTAAGCCCTTGCTATGTTATCGGGCGTTTTGATTTGGTGGCATTGTCACTGAAGCTAAATCTGAGTGACCCCAGCTTGAACACAGACCGTCCTCTGACACCAGCCGTGAAATCTCAGACAGCGACCCGGTTATGGTTCCCTTAAACATCGTAACAGTCACAATACAGAGAGCTGCTGAACTGTATTCAGCCTGTATTCAACAAAGTTGACTACTGTAATTGTGTGCAATGACCTGACAGATTGTTGTATAGAGCATGACCTGGGATTGGTTGATCATCACGGCTATTTGGGTCTTGGGAAGCGTGAAAGTGGCACAAGCACCAAGTGGAGCGCACTAGACTCTCCACCCAGCTTGGGGTTGCATGACTGGCATCATTTGGCCCTCTATCCTTACTGGATATTTGTTTTATGAAACAGGTGCTATGAAGAGAAGTGTTGCTTTCCCGCTGACCTCAATATCCAACTTTTACTACAATCTTTGTGAGTCTATTCATCTATTGATGTCCACACTCTTCACGTGTTATCCAGGCAAACTTTGCTGTCATTGGTGAGCTGTGCCCTTTCGCAATTCAGTCCTAATACTGCAAGTAAAGGGTGATTAGCACTTCCAATTACTCTTATTTTATTATTAACAAGTGCCTCGCAAAGTGGATGTTTATATATTCAACAGTCGTTTTCTTTACACTATACAGGATAGCAACACCTTAATCACTCGGGAATCTTAAGCCCTTGGTATGTTATCAGGCGTTTTGATTTGGTGGCATTGTCACTGAAGCTAAATCTGAGTGACCCCAGCTTGAACACAGACCGTCCTCTGACACCAGCCGTGAAATATCAGACAGCGACCCGGTTATGGTTCCTGTAAACATCGTAACAGTCACAATACAGAGAGCTGCTGAACTGTATTCAGCCTGTATTCAACAAAGTTGACTACTGTAATTGTGTGCAATGACCTGACAGATTGTTGTATAGAGCATGACCTGGGATTGGTTGATCGTCACGGCTATTTGGGCCTTGGGAAGCGTGAAAGTGGCACAAGCACCAAGTGGAGCGCACTAGACTCTCCACCCAGCTTGGGGTCACATGACTGGCATCATTTGGCCATCTATCCTTACTGGATATTTGTTTTATGAAACAGGTGCTATGAAGAGAAGTGTTGCTGTCCCGCTGACCTTAATATCCAACTTTTACTACAATATTTGTGAGTGTATTCATCTATTGATGTACACACTCTTCACGTGTTATCCAGGCAAACTTTGCTGTCATTGGTGAGCTGTGCCCTTTCGCAATTCAGTCCTAATACTGCAAGTAAAGGGTGATTAGCACTTCCAATTACTCTTATTTTATTATTAACAAGTGCCTCGCAAAGTGGATGTTTATATATTCAACAGTCGTTTTCTTTACACTATACAGGATAGCAACAACTCCATCTCTGGGGAATCTTAAGCCCTTGGTATGTTATCAGGCGTTTTAATTCGGTGGCATTGTCACTGAAGCTAAATCTGAGTGACCCCAGCTTGAACACAGACCGTCCTCTGACACCAGCCATGAAATCTCAGACAGCGACCCGGTTATGGTTCCTGTAAACATCGTAACAGTCACAATACAGAGAGCTGCTGAACTGTATTCAGCCTGTATTCAACAAAGTTGACTACTGTAATTGTGTGCAATGACCTGACAGATTGTTGTATAGAGCATGACCTGGGATTGGTTGATCATCACTGCTTTTTGGGCCTTGGGAAGCGCGAAAGTGGCACAAGCACCAAGTGGAGCGCACTAGACTCTCCACCCAGCTTGGGGTCACATGACTGGCAACATTTGGCCATCTATCCTTACTGAATATTTGTTTTATGAAACAGGTGCTATGAAGAGAAGTGTTGCTTTCCCGCTGACCTTAATATCCAACTTTTACTACAATCTTTGCGAGTCTATTCATCTATTGATGTACACACTCTTCACATGTTATCCAGGCAAACTTTGCTGTCATTGGTGAGCTGTGCCCTTTCGCAATTCAGTCCTAATACTGCAAGTAAAGGGTGATTAGCACTTCCAATTACTCTTATTTTATTATTAACCAGTGCCTCGCAAAGTGGATGTTTATATATTCAACAGTCGTTTTCTTTACACTATACAGGATAGCAACAACTCCATCTCACGGGATTCTTAAGCCCTTGGTACGTTATCAGGCGTTTTGATTTGGTGGCATTGTCACTGAAGCTAAATCTGAGTGACCCCAGCTTGAACACAGACTGTCCTCTGACACCAGCCATGAAATCTCAGACAGCGACCCGGTTATGGTTCCTGTAAACATCCTAACAGCCACAATACAGAGAGCTGCTGAACTGTATTCAGCCTGTATTCAACAAAGTTGACTACTGTAATTGTGTGCAATGACCTGACAGATTGTTGTATGGAGCATGACCTGGGATTGGTTGATCATCATGGCTATTTGGGCCTTGGGAAGCGCGAAAGTGGCACAAGCACCAAGTGGAGCGCAGTAGACTCTCCACCCAGCTTGGGGTCACATGACTGGCATCATTTGGCCATCTATCCTTACTGGATATTTGTTTTTTGAAACAGGTGGTATGAAGAGAGGTGTTGCTTTCCCACTGACCTTAATATCCAACTTTTACTACAATCTTTGTGATTGTATTCATCTATTGATGTACACACTCTTCACATGTTATCCAGGCAAACTTTGCTGTCATTGGTGAGCTGTGCCCTTTCCCAGTTCTGTCCTAATACTGCAAGTAAAGGGTGATTAGCACATCCAACTACCATTATTTTATTATTAACAATTGCCTCGCAAAGTGGATGTTTATATCTTCAACAGTCGTTTTCTTTACACTATACAGGATAGCAACAACTCCATCACTCGGCAATCTTAAGCCCTTTTGGTATGTTATCAGGCGTTTTGATTTGGTGGCATTGTCACTGAAGCTAAATCTGAGTGACCCCAGCTTGAACACAGACCGTCCTCTGACACCAGCCGTGAAATCTCAGACAGCGACCCGGTTATGGTTCCTGTAAACATCGTAACAGTCACAATACAGAGAGCTGCTGAACTGTATTCAGCCTGTATTCAACAAAGTTGACTACTGTAATTGTGTGCAATGACCTGACAGATTGTTGTATCGAGCATGACCTGGGATTGGTTGATCATCACGGCTATTTGGGCCTTGGGAAGCGTGAAAGTGGCACAAGCACCAAGTGGAGCGCACTAGACTCTCCACCCAGCTTGGGGTCATATGACTGGCAACATTTGGCCATCTATCCTTATTGGATATTTGTTTTATGAAACAGGTGCTATGAAGAGAGGTGTTGCTTTCCCGCTGACCTTAATATCCAACTTTTACTACAATCTTTTTGAGTCTATTCATCTATTGATGTACACACTCTTCACGTGTTATCCAGGCAAACTTTGCTGTCATTGGTGAGCTGTGCCCTTTCGCAATTCAGTCCTAATACTGCAAGTAAAGGGTGATTAGCACTTCCAATTACTCTTATTTTATTATTAACAAGTGCCTCGCAAAGTGGATGTTTATATATTCAACAGTCGTTTTCTTTACACTATACAGGATAGCAACAACTCCATCTCTTGGGAATCTTAAGCCGTTGGTATGTTATCATGCGTTTTAATTTGGTGGCATTGTCACTGAAGCTAAATCTGAGTGACCCCAGCTTGAACACAGACCGTCCTCTGACACCAGCCATGAAATCTCAGACAGCGACCCGGTTATGGTTCCTGTAAACATCGTAACAGTCACAATACAGAGAACTGCTGAACTGTATTCAGCCTGTATTCAACAAAGTTGACTACTGTAACTGTGTGCAATGACCTGACAGATTGTTGTATGGAGCATGACCTGGGATTGGTTGATCATCACGGCTATTTGGGCCTTGGGAAGCGTGAAAGTGGCACAAGCACCAAGTGGAGCGCACTAGACTCTCCACCCAGCTTGGGGTCACATCACTGGCATCATTTGGCCATCTATCCTTACTGGATATTTGTTTTATGAAACAGGTGCTATGAAGAGAAGTGTTGCTGTCTCGCTGACCTTAATATCCAACTTTTACTACAATCTTTGTGAGTGTATTCATCTATTGATGTACACACTCTTCACGTGTTATCCAGGCAAACTTTGCTGTCATTGGTGAGCTGTGCCCTTTCGCAGTTCTGTCCTAATACTGCAAGTAAAGGGTGATTAGCACATCCAATTACTATTATTTTATTATTAACCAGTGCCTCGCAAAGTGGATGTTTATATCTTCAACAGTCGTTTTCTTTACACTATACAGGATAGCAACAACTCCATCACTCGGGAATCTTAAGCCCTTGGTATGTTATCAGGCGTTTTAATTTGGTGGCATTGTCACTGAAGCTAAATCTGAGTGACCCCAGCTTGAACACAGACCGTCCTCTGACACCAGCCGGGAAATCTCAGAACGCGACCCGGTTATGGTACCTGTAAACATCGTAACAGTCACAATACAGAGAGCTGCTGAACTGTATTCAGCCTGTATTCAACAAAGTTGACTACTGTAATTGTGTGCAATGACCTGACAGATTGTTGTATAGAGCATGACCTGGGATTGGTTGATCATCACGGCTATTTGGGCCTTGGGAAGCGTGAAAGTGGCACAAGCACCAAGTGGAGCGCACTAGACTCTCCACCCAGCTTGGGGTCACATGACTGGCAACATTTGGCCATCTATCCTTACTGGATATTTGTTTTATGAAACAGGTGCTATGAAAAGAAGTGTTGCTTTCCCGCTGACCTTAATATCCAACTTTTACTACAATCTTTGTGAGTCTATTCATCTAGTGATGTACACACTCTTCACGTGTTATCCAGGCAAACTTTGCTGTCATTGGTGAGCTGTGCCCTTTCGCAATTCAGTCCTAATAATGCAAGTAAAGGGTGATTAGCACTTCCAATTACTATTATGTTATTATTCACAAGTGCCTCGCAAAGTGGATGTTTATATCTTCAAAAGTCGTTTTCTTTACACTATACAGGATAGCAACAACTCCATCACTCGGGAATCGTAAGCCCTTGGTATGTTATCAGGCGTTTTGATTTGGTGGCATTGTCACTGAAGCTAAATCTGAGTGACCCCAGCTTGAACACAGACCGTCCTCTGACACCAGCCATGAAATCTCAGACAGCGACCCGGTTATGGTTCCTGTAAACATCATAACAGTCACAATACAGTCAACTGCTGAACTGTATTCAGCCTGTATTCAACAAAGTTGACTACTGTAATTGTGTGCAATGACCTGATAGATTGTTGTATGGAGCATAACCTGGGATTGGTTGATCATCACGGCTATTTGGACCTTGGGAAGCGCGAAAGTGGCACAAGCACCAAGTGGAGCGCACTAGACTCTCCACCCAGCTTGGGGTCACGTGACTGGCATCATTTGGCCATCTATCCTTACTGGATATTTGTTTTATGAAACAGGTGCTATGAAGAGAGGTGTTGCTTTCCCACTGACCTTAATATCCAACTTTTACTACAATCTTTGTGAGTCTATTCATCTAGTGATGTACACACTCTTCACGTGTTATCCAGGCAAACTTTGCTGTCATTGGTGAGCTGTGCCCTTTTGCAGTTCAGTCCTAATACTGCAAGTAAAGGGTGATTAGCAGTTCCAATTACTATTATTTTATTATTAACAACTGCCTCGCAAAGTGGATGTTTTAAGAGAGCGTTAGTTAATTATTTTAATATTCCAAAGTATTTTTCGCCTTTTGATTATGCTCTTGACAGATACTCTTCCATAATTCATACTAGACTGCATCTAGGCGCTTGTGGTCTAAATTATTATCTATTTAAGATCGCTGTTAAGTCTTCACCTATTTGTAGCTGCACCTATTTGTAGCTGCGGCTTTGACAATGAGACTATAACTCATTTCTTTTTACAATGTCCTAATTATGCTGCCCTCAGATCTGATTTGCTCGCTGCTGCTGCTCGTATAGCTTCTGGTCAATATTCTGACCAGCAAAAGGTTGAAGTTTTTCTGTTTGGCTCTTCTGACATGTCAAATATTGAAAACGTTGAAATCTTCTCTCATGTCCAGCACTTTATAAGAGAGTCTAAACGTTTTTCTTTTCGTGGTCATTATCATTGACCTAATTAACTTAACTGTCTTTTTTGACTTACTTTGTATCCCGTGCCCGTGTTTGTTTTTTATGTGGTAATTAGAATTTTGGTGTAAGCCCCCCGTGATGAGCTCATTTAGCTCTTGGGGCAAACATGTATATAAATATGTTTAAATAAAAAAAAACAAAAGTGGATGTTTATATATTCAACAGTCGTTTTGTTTACACTATACAGGATAGCAACAACTCCATCACTCGGGAATCTTAAGCCCTTGGTATGTTATCAGGCGTTTTGATTTGGTGGCATTGTCACTGAAGCTAAATCTGAGTGACCCCAGCTTGAACACAGACCGTCCTTTGACACCAGCCATAAATCTCAGACAGCGACCCGGTTATGGTTCCTGTAAACATCCTAACAGCCACAATACAGAGAGCTGCTGAACTGTATTCAGCCTGTATTCACCAAAGTTGACTACTGTAATTGTGTGCAATGACCTGATAGATTGTTGTATGGAGCATGACCTGGGATTGGTTGATCATCACGGCTATTTGGGCCTTGGGAAGCGCGAAAGTGGCACAAGCACCAAGTGGAGCGCACTAGACTCTCCACCCAGCTTGGGATCACGTGACTGGCATCATTTGGCCATCTATCCTTACTGGATATTTGTTTTATGAAACAGGTGCTATGAAGAGAGGTGTTGCTTTCCCACTGACCTTAATATCCAACTTTTACTACAATCTTTGTGAGTCTATTCATCTAGTGATGTACACACTCTTCACGTGTTATCCAGGCAAACTCTGCTGTCATTGGTGAGCTGTGCCCTTTCGCAATTCAGTCCTAATACTGCAAGTAAAGGGTGATTAGCAGTTCCAATTACTATTATTTTATTATTAACAAGTGCCTCGCAAAGTGGATGTTTATATATTCAACAGTCGTTTTCTTTACACTATACAGGATAGCAACAACTCCCTCACTCGGGAATCGTAAGCCCTTGGTATGTTATCAGGCGTTTTGATTTGGTGGCATTGTCACTGAAGCTAAATCTGAGTGACCCCAGCTTGAACACAGACCGTCCTCTGACACCAGCCATGAAATCTCAGACAGCGACCTGGTTATGGTTCCTGTAAACATCATAACAGTCACAATACAGAGAGCCGCTGAACTGTATTCAGCCTGTATTCAACAAAGTTGACTACTGTAATTGTGTGCAATGACCTGATAGATTGTTGTATGGAGCATGACCTGGGATTGGTTGATCATCACAGCTATTTGGGCCTTGGGAAGCGCGTAAGTGGCACAAGCACCAAGTGGAGCGCACTAGACTCTCCACCCAGCTTGGGGTCACGTGACTGGCATCATTTGGCCATCTATCCTTACTGGATATTTGTTTTATGAAACAGGTGCTATGAAGAGAGGTGTTGCTTTCCCACTGACCTTAATATCCAACCTCTACTACAATCTTTGTGAGTCTATTCATCTAGTGATGTACACACTCTTCACGTGTTATCCAGGCAAACTTTGCTGTCATTGGTGAGCTGTGCCCTTTTGCACTTCAGTCCTAATACTGCAAGTAAAGGGTGATTAGCACTTCCAATTATTATTATTTTTTTATTACCAACTGCCTCGCAAAGTGGATGTTTATATCTTCAACAGTCGTTTTCTTTACACTATACAGGATAGCAACACCTCCATCACTCGGGAATCTTAAGCCCTTGGTATCTTATCAGGCGTTTTGATTTGGTGGCATTGTCACTGAAGCTAAATCTGAGTGACCCCAGCTTGAACACAGACCGTCCTCTGACACCAGCCGGGAAATCTCAGACAGCGACCTGGTTATGGTTCTTCTAAACATCCTAACAGTCACAATACAGTCAACTGCTGAACTGTATTCAGCCTGTATTCAACAAAGTTGACTACTGTAATTGTGTGCAATGACCTGATAGATTGTTGTATGGAGCATGACCTGGGATTGGTTGATCATCACGGCTATTTGGGCCTTGGGAAGCGCGAAAGTGGCACAAGCACTCAGTGGAGCGCACTAGACTCTCCTTTCAGATTGGGGTCACATGACTGGCATCATTTGGCCATCTATCCTTACTGGATATTTGTTTTATGAAACAGGTGCTATGAAGAGAAGTGTTGCTTTCCCGCTGACCTTAATATCCAACTTTTACTACAATCTTTGTGAGTCTATTCATCTAGTGATGTACACACTCTTCACGTGTTATCCAGGCAAACTTTGCTGTCATTGGTGAGCTGTGCCCTTTCGCAATTCAGTCCTAATACTGCAAGTAAAGGGTGATTAGCACTTCCAATTACTATTATTTTATTATTAACAAGTGCCTCGCAAAGTGGATGTTTATATATTCAACAGTCGTTTTCTTTACACTATACAGGATAGCAACACCTCCATCACTCGGGAATCTTAAGCCCTTGGTATCTTATCAGGCGTTTTGATTTGGTGGCATTGTCACTGAAGCTAAATCTGAGTGACCCCAGCTTGAACACAGACCGTCCTCTGACACCAGCCATGAAATCTCAGACAGCGACCTGGTTATAGTTCCTGTAAACATCATAACAGTCACAATACAGAGAGCCGCTGAACTGTATTCAGCCTGTATTCAACAAAGTTGACTACTGTAATTGTGTGCAATGACCTGATAGATTGTTGTATGGAGCATGACCTGAGATTGGTTGATCATCACAGCTATTTGGGCCTTGGGAAGCGCGTAAGTGGCACAAGCACCAAGTGGAGCGCACTAGACTCTCCACCCAGCTTGGGGTCACGTGACTGGCATCATTTGGCCATCTATCCTTACTGGATATTTGTTTTATGAAACAGGTGCTATGAAGAGAGGTGTTGCTTTCCCACTGACCTTAATATCCAACCTGTACTACAATCTTTGTGAGTCTATTCATCTAGTGATGTACACACTCTTCACGTGTTATCCAGGCAAACTTTGCTGTCATTGGTGAGCTGTGCCCTTTTGCACTTCAGTCCTAATACTGCAAGTAAAGGGTGATTAGCACTTCCAATTATTATTATTTTTTTATTACCAACTGCCTCGCAAAGTGGATGTTTATATCTTCAACAGTCGTTTTCTTTACACTATACAGGATAGCAACACCTCCATCACTCGGGAATCTTAAGCCCTTGGTATGTTATCAGGCGTTTTGATTTGGTGGCATTGTCACTGAAGCTAAATCTGAGTGACCCCAGCTTGAACACAGACCGTCCTCTGACACCAGCCGGGAAATCTCAGACAGCGACCTGGTTATGGTTCTTCTAAACATCCTAACAGTCACAATACAGTCAACTGCTGAACTGTATTCAGCCTGTATTCAACAAAGTTGACTACTGTAATTGTGTGCAATGACCTGATAGATTGTTGTATGGAGCATGACCTGGGATTGGTTGATCATCACGGCGATTTGGGCCTTGGGAAGCACGAAAGTGGCACAAGCACCAAGTGGAGCGCACTAGACTCTCCTTTCAGCTTGGGGTCACGTGATTGGCATCATTTGGCCATCTATCCTTACTGGATATTTGTTTTATGAAACAGGTGCTATGAAGAGAAGTGTTGCTTTCCCGCTGACCTTAATATCCAACTTTTACTACAATCTTTGTGAGTCTATTCATCTGTTGATGTACACACTCTTCACGTGTTATCCAGGCAAACTTTGCTGTCATTGGTGAGCTGTGCCCTTTCGCAATTCAGTCCTAATACTGCAAGTAAAGGGTGATTAGCAGTTCCAATTACTATTATTTTATTATTAACAAGTGCTTCGCAAAGTGGATGTTTATATCTTCAACAGTCGTTTTCTTTACACTATACAGGATAGCAACACCTCCATCACTCGGCAATCTTAAGCCTTTGGTATGTTATCAGGCGTTTTGATTTGGTGACATTGTCACTGAAGCTAAATCTGAGTGACCCCAGCTTGAACACAGACCGTCCTCTGACACCAGCCATGAAATGTCAGACAGCGACCCGGTTATGGTACCTGTAAACATCCTAACAGCCACAATACAGAGAGCTGCTGAACTGTATTCAGCCTGTATTCAACAAAGTTGACTACTGTAATTGTGTGCAATGACCTGATAGATTGTTGTATGGAGCATAACCTGGGATTGGTTGATCATCACAGCTATTTGGGCCTTGGGAAGCGCGAAAGTGGCACAAGCACCAAGTGGAGCGCGCTAGACTCTCCACCCAGCTTGAGGTCACATGACTGGCATCATTTGGCCATCTATCCTCACTCGATATTTGTTTTATGAAACAGGTGCTATGAAGAGAGGTGTTGCTAATCTCACTGACCTTAATATCCAACTTTTACTACAATCTTTGTGAGTCTATTCATCTATTCATGTACACACACTTCACATGTTATCAAGGCAAACTTTGCGGTCATTTTTTATGCTTGCAATGTGTTTTGTCCAATCTGTGACAATCAGATTATGTACTGTTTTGTCAAGTTTTACTGTGTGGTTTCATCAAGAGATACAGTTATTACCAGACCGATCATTATCAAAGTTCATGCACATTGACACTATTTCACTAGTAGCAGTCACTCGTGATATCACACCAAACTGGCAATTAATGCGCAAAATTTGATCCTATGAAAACCAAACCCATCTTTCATCTTTGCAGGAACGGTGAAGATTTTAAAACTCTTGCATGGCTTTGACTCCCTTAAACTCAACAAACCTTGTGTTTTCTAATCATGAGTTTGGCTTACATCATAGTCTCGCCTTGTGTTACAATTTTTGTTTCGACATTGGTTTGTCCTGCTCTTGTAAGATGCGGCTCATTCAATCTCAAGATTGGAGGAGTGTTAGCTGTAGCATCTCGGAGATCATGGGCGGGAATCCCACAGGGGACCTGAAAATTTTTTCAGGATTCTTACTTGGCAGTTGCTCAACATGTAACTTTGAAGATCATTCCTTAATTTTCACCAATCATCAAACAGATTTTAGCATCAGATTGTCTAGTTTTATCCTTTTTCTCACACATTCACTTACTCACTCTCTAAAAAAATTAGAAGCTGTTTTCTATCAGGAAGATGTTTAATTGTTAAACAGAGTTTTTCTATACACTATACTAGAAATTAAGCAACACCTCCATCACTCGGGAATCTTGAGCCCTTGGTATGTTATGAGGCATTTTGACTTGGTGGCATTGTAACTGAAGCTAAATCTGAGTGACCCCAGCTTGAACACAGACCGTCCTCTGACACCAGCCATGAAATCTCAGACAGCGACCCGGTTCCTGTAAACATCCTAACAGTCACAATACAGAGAGCTGCTGAACTGTATTCAGCCTGTATTCAACAACGTTGACTACTGTATTTGTGTGCAATGACCTGATAGATTGTATGGAGCATAACCTGGGATTGGTTGATCATCACGGCTATTTGGGCCTCGGGAAGCGCGAAAGTGGCACAAGCACCAATTGGAGTGGGCTAGACTCTCCACCCAGCTTGAGGTCACATGAGTGACATCATTTGGCCATCTATCCTTACTGGATATTTGTTTTATGAAACAGGTGCTATGAAGAGAGGTGTTGCTAATCTCACTGACCTTAATATCCAACTTTTACTACAATCTTTGTGAGTCTATTCATCTATTCATGTACACACACTTCATATGTTATCAAGGCAAACTTTGCTGTCATTTTTTATGCTTGCAGTGTGTTTTGTCCAATCTGTGACAATCAGATTATGTACTGTTTTGTCAAGTTTTACTGTGTGGTTTCATCAAGAGATACAGTTATTACCAGACCGATCATTATCAAAGTTCATGCACATTGACACTATTTCACTAGTAGCAGTCACTCGTGATATCACACCAAACTGGCAATTAATGTGCAAAATTTGATCCTATGAAAACCAAACCCATCTTTCAAGAGAATTTGCAGGAACGGTGAAGATTTTAAAACTCTTGCATGGCTTTGACTCCCTTAAACTCAACAAACCTTGTGTTTTCCAATCAAGAGTTTGGCTTACATCATAGTCTCGCCCTGTGTTACAATTTTTCTTTCGACATTGGTTTGTCCTGCTCTTGTGAGATGTGGCTCATTCAATCTCAAGATTGGAGGAGTGTTAGCTGTAGCATCTCAGAGATCATGGGCGGGAATCCCACCGGGGACCTGAAAATTTTTTCAGGATTCTTACTCGGCAGTTGCTCAACATGTAACTTTGAAGATCATTCCTTAATTTTCACCAATCATCAAACAGATTTTAGCATCAGATTGTCTAGTTTTATCCTTTTTCTCACACATTCACTTACTCACTCTCTAAAAAAATTAGAAGCTGTTTTCTATCAGGAAGATGTTTAATTGTTAAACAGAGTTTTTCTATACACTAAACTAGAAATTAAGCAACACCTCCATCACTCGGGAATCTTGAGCCCTTGGTATGTTATGAGGCATTTTGACTTGGTGGCATTGTAACTGAAGCTAAATCTGAGTGACCCCAGCTTGAACACAGACCGTCCTCTGACACCAGCCATGAAATCTCAGACAGCGACCCGGTTCCTGTAAACATCCTAACATTCACAATACAGAGAGCTGCTGAACTGTATTCAGCCTGTATTCAACAACGTTGACTACTGTATTTGTGTGCAATGACCTAATAGATTGTATGGAGCATAACCTGGGATTGGTTGATCATCACGGCTATTTGGGCCTCAGAAAGCGCGAAAGTGGCACAAGCACCAATTGGAGCGCGCTAGACTCTCCACCCAGCTTGAGGTCACATGAGTGACATCATTCGGCCATCTATCCTTACTGGATATTTGTTTTATGAAACAGGTGCTATGAAGAGAGGTGTTGCTAATCTCACTGACCTTAATATCCAACTTTTACTACAATCTTTGTGAGTTTATTCATCTATTGATGTACACACTCTTCACGTGTTATCAGAACAAACTCTGCTGTCATTGGTGAGCTGTGCCCTTTGGCAATTCAGTCCTGATACTGCAAGTAAAGGGTGATTAGCACTCCCAATTTTTATTATTTTAGTATTTAATTATTAACTACAATCGATGTGAGTCTATTCACCTATTGATGTACACACACTTCACATGTTATCCAGGCAAACTTTGCTGTCATTGTTTATGCTTGCAGTGTGTTTTGTCCAATCTGTGACGATCAGATTATGTACATTGTATTTTTTTGTCAAGTTTTGCTGGGTGGTTTCATCAAGAGGTGCGGTTATCACCAGGCTGATCATTATCAAAGTCCATGCACATTGACACTATGTCGCTAGTAGCAGTCACTTGTGATATCACAGCAAACTGCTGAATTCATGCACAAAATTTGATCCTTTAGCAACCAAACCCATCTTTCGAGAGAATTTGCAGGAATGGTGAAGTTGCAAAACTCTTGCCTGCCCACAATGTGCTTGCATGGCTTTGACTCCCACAAACTCAACACGCCTTGTGTTTTTTAATCAAGAGTTTGGCTGACATCATAGTTTCTCGTTGTGTTACAATTTTTCTTTCCACATTGCTTTGTCCTGCTCTTGTGAGATACTGCTCATTTAATCTCAATATTGGAGTATTGTTAGCTGTAGCATCTCGGAGATCATGGGCGGGAATCCTACCGGGGACCTGAAAATTTTTTCAGGATTCTTACTTGGCAGTTGCTCAACATGTAACTTTGAAGATCATTCCTTAATTTTCACCACAATCATTAAACACATTTTAGCATCAGATTGTCTAGTTTTATCCTTTTTCTCAAACATTCACTTACTTACTTTTATGAAACAGGTGCTATTAAGAGAGGTGTTGCTTTGCCGCTGACCTTAATATTCAACTTTTACTACAATCGTTGTGAGTCTATTCATCGATTGATTTACACAGTGCAGTGTGTTTTGTCCAATCTGTGGTGATCAGGTCATGTACTGTTTTTTCAAGTTTTGCTTGGTGGTTTCATCAAGAGGTGCAATTATCACCAAGCTGATCATTAACAAAGTTCCGGCCCGCACATTGACATTATGTCTCTAGTAGCAGTCGCTTGTAATATCATAGGAAACTGGCAATTAATGCACAAAGTTTGTTCCTTTGAAAACCAAATCCATCCTTCAAGATAATTTGCAGGAACGTTGAAGTTTGTAAAACTCTTGCCGGCCACCAATGTGCTTGGCTTTCATTCCCATAAACTCAACAAGCCTTGTGTTTTTTAATCAAGAGTTTGGCTAACATCATAGTTTCTCCCTGTTTTACGATTTTTATTTCCACATTGGTTTGTCCTGCTATTGCAAGATACAGCTCCTCCAATGCCAATATTGGAGGAGTGTTAGCTAGCTGTAGC
>OX421447.1:10494073-10501573 GCA_949126865.1 Montipora capitata
AAATGACTTAATTTTAATTTTTTTACAATTTCCATCAAATTCGTTTATCACGTGTTGTTAAAATGTGACTTTCCCCAAATTAGTTTTCTAATATTTAAGAACCATAATAACCGCATAATCTCTGTAACAAATTCAGTTACGGAAAAAAGAATACTTTGGGAGAAAATGCGAAAAAAGATGCGCTCGTTTTTTGTCATTTTCCGAAATCACCGACACCAAGAGATCATGATCTCTTGCCGACACCTAATGATAGTAAAGCCAACATTTTTCCTTGTTCAAAAAAGTCAAAGCAGTTTTGAAACATCCTTTAGTAATTAGAGGCACAGGTCTCCTCCGCTCTGGTGGAATTTCATTACAACTGACTCACATGTATGCGAGAGGTAGACACATATATGTTACCCATTTTGAGGGTCAAAACATGGGCTTGTGGCTCCCAGGCAACATACTCCACACAAAAAATGAAGGGGGAGTTTAAGATTTCCATTTCCAACTTTGCTTGACTTTCTCAGAGACCTGCTCTTACATGTTTCTACGATGGTATTTATATTTCATACTTTTTCTTAACAATACCGGGAGAATATTAGCCTGGTGAGATGTGTTAAAGAGTATAACTAGCCTGCGAACGCGGACGTATTTCCGGCGGTCGTTTCTCTCCCCCGAAAAAGGAAACCGAGCTGTAAAACGATTTCTGTGACTTAAAATTCTTAGCCAATCAGAATTAGGCTCATAAATCTCCAGAACTAACACGCAGGGAACACGCGATAACAATGGGGGTGACAGGCCTACACAACTCCAATCCACGTGTTTAAGTTTTAGACCGCTTAGAGTTTGGCTCGAACGAGTATGTCTTTTAAGGATCTGCGAACGAAGCGATCGGGGGATCTTGAAATATTTGGCTAAGTAGCGGTTGTTGCTGGATTAAATGCAATTTTTGCATGAGTATTTAAGATTAGGCACCGTAGGACGGTATTGTGTGAAGAAAAGACAAGATTCGCTTATGTTCTTTGCATTTATTTAGGAGGGCTTGTTTCCTGTTCTCAATTTTGACGTCTGAGAGTGTAGCCATAATCAGGCTTTCTGGTTATCCTCGTTCAATAATGCGAGATTTTAGTTTTGAATTTCTTTTCAGAGGAGTTTGTACGGAGAGGTCTAAGTGTTTGGCCCTTGTTTTCCGTCAGATAGCCAAGTATGAGGGGTTGGCTTCCGGAATTTCAATGCGTATTCTGTGCTTTTTGTGCAGCTTAAAGTGTAACTATCGCACACTTAATTGTTCACATGCTATAATGAGATTTGCGTTAAGTCCGCACTCGCACGTGATAGGACGGGGCCTGCCTCACGTTTCTTCGCCTCCAGTGCGCTGCTTTAATCTTAAGCTGATCTCTTAACTCGAAGAGTAATGTCATCGTCAAAGTGTCTTTTAAGTTAGTCCTCAAGCTCGTCACTTTACGTACGGCTTTCTCGTATCGTAGGGGTAGATAATAGCATTTCGTGCGGCAGTTAGCCCACATAAATCGGCTCGAAGTATCGAAGAAGAGATGGCCAAACACTCTTACCAAACACATTTATCTTCTTCTTTGCAACCAAACATTTTGTCCGTCAAAGAATGCAACATTCGCCACCACAGGGAATGTTAATTCTTTGGCGTTTCACTTATAGTTCTTCGTTTCAAAGGTTCACTAGTGACAACGATGACACGAATAGACCTTATTCACGATGACCGCCATGTTGGATTTGCTATTATCATGCAAATTAGCTACACACTTCTGAGGGGGCAAACAACACAAGTTCGAGAGATTTTAACGAAAATCTTAGCCACACAGATGATTTTTTCCACGTTCATTGAATGTTTTTCACCTAAGTTACACACAAGTTACTTCGATGTTTTTTTAGTGAAAAATGAGGAGATAACGAAGTAGAAAGTCGAAATGTCCAAGGCAATCAAAGATATAAAATTATTATAAATGGGACTTAATTCTAAATTCTAAAATGTACTTTTAGAAATGTTATTTCAATATTTCGATGAGCCGATTGTCCGCAATTTGCCTTTTTTCCAATGTTTGCCCCCCAGCAAAACACATGGCTAATTTGCATGACAATTTGAAAACCAACTTGGCGGCCATCGTGAATAAGGCCTATTGCGTGGAGATCACCCGACTCTCTGTTCTCTCATGCAACGTGATTGGCCAAAAATAACAAAAGCAGTTACATCACACAGGGCTCGAGACTAACTTTTCAGCTCACTAGCTGAAAACTATCACGAAAAATTTCACATTTGCAAACACAACCCGCGCTTTTAGTAAATATTTCCATCCTCGCAACAGCGGCGCAAATAAGCTGGAGTGTACAGTTTTCCGTATTTTTCTCACAAAGGCAAAGTTTTCGCGGCCTTGAGGCCAATTTTCACGGAACCATTGCCATATCTTCGCAACTCACAAATGCACTGGAGTATGAAAAACGTGGAATAAAGTAAATTAAGAAATAAGCCGCACATAAAACTAAAATGCTCGTTTGGAGGTCGGTGGAAAGGCTGTTCCTTTGATTATAAATTGAGCTATTTGCGATTGAAATTTCAACGTGAAAGCGCCATTCTACGCATGAAGCACAAAAGCAGCGGAATGCGGGAAAATAATATCTTACATTGGAAAAAAAGGAAATTCGGAAGGACAGAATTGGCTCATATAAGATTTCTTTTTAATAGTTTCAACAGCAATCCTTGCGTTTTGTGCTTGAATGGTTTTTCGGAATCAATCACCGTGCTCGCAAGCAACTTTTCCCTCTTTTAATGTGAGATTCACCATTCCTAGTAAACAAGATAAGTCGCTGCATATTATCTCTTTCTTTTTTTAATTTGAAATAAATTATGGATTCAACTTCTAAACAAGTACGTGATCTGTTTCCATATCTACACGTAACAACGGAGTTGTTGCGAAGAAGAAGGCAGAGAGGAATTGTCAGGAGACTTCACCGATTTTGGGTCCGATAAATTTTCAAGGAGCAGCAATGGCTGCAGCATACCCAGTATCAAATTATAGTGCAGGAACTGGCTCTTCGTGATCGAGAACTTTATTACAGCTACATTTGGCGTGCGGTATTTCCTTAATATGATATTCATTAAATTCACACTGTTTTGAGGAGCATCCTCATTGCCACAATCGTACTCGGACGCCATTTTCATTACTATTCGTCAAAACATATCACGTGCATAAACGTTATCGTCGATTGATCGCAAACAATCAGAAACAGTTTACGATTGTGTTTCCATATCGTTGTTTCCTCGTTTTTGCGTTGCTACTCGTCGCGAACAACGCGTAACGATAGAGAATTTTCTATCTCTTTCGTCTTGTTTGCGATCATCGACGATTGGTCTGAGATGAACGTAAAAGCTGTTTCCATTTACGCAAACTGTTTGCGATCAAGTTATCGGAAGGTGCTTGCGATTGTTTGCGATGGAGTTACGCGCATATGGAAACTAGGGTTTAACAGCAGCCGAGAAGTTCCGCATGATTTCACACGTGATTAATTGTTCGTAACGTGGGGCAGGGAAACTGTAATCCGCGTTTGCCTCTTTAATTTTTTTTTTCAACTTATCATTTTCTAAGGCAGTAAATTCCATAGAATCCGCTCAGTTTCTGTTTTTGTTAGTTTCTATTCTCTCCTTCTGCGCCATTCATACGAAATAATTTTTATTTTTGTTTTTATCCAGAACTCCATTTCTTCACAATACTTACTAGCCCCATTGGCTTCTGAAACCTCAAATCTACTAGCCTAAACTGAAATTTCACTAGCCTGTGGCTAGTTGGCTACCGCTAGTCTCGAGCCCTGTCACAGAAATCGTTTTGCAGCTCGGTTTCGCAGACGCTATATTTTCGTGGGAGAGAAACGACCGCCGGAAATACGTCTGCGTTCGCTGGCTATACCTGGAGATTTCAGTTGTCTTTGTGTAATATGTAGCTCTAATAGTACACGACATTGTTTTGGTGTTGTATATCATTGTAGTGCCATGGTAGAAGTCTTAGGTAAATAGCCCCCTGAGAAGACATGTGGTTACTAGCAAAGTACTAAACTCAAAAAAATTGAAGAAAATAAAAGGAATCAAGAAAAATTGGCTTCTCGGCTGACATGTTGTTCATTTTCAAGTTCTCTCACAACTTCTTTTCACCACAAGTTTAAGCGTGCACTCTGAGCGTGTGACAGCGTTGTAATACAAAATCTCACCGAAGTTAACCCAGTCCGGCGGGGTTAGTATCTGGATGGGTGACCTAAAAATATACCACTTTGTAACAGAAGCATAGAACCGAAAATTCTATTTTAACGCTCAAAAATGCGAACTAATCAAGGTACAGATTTTGTTAGCTTGCTTTATGCAAAACAAATATTGATGCAAAAGTAAATAAATATTGATACACAATTTTTAGGAATAGCAGAAGGTAGTTTCCAGAACGGTCGATTGAGAATAAACTATTTGCCATCAGCGAAAAACAGTTTGCGAGATTTTTGCTACGTTCATTTTTTTTATTGTACTTTTGGCTGCACAAGTAAATCGGGACATCGATTTCAGCGGGCGGCGTGTTTACTCGCGAAACAGTGAAGCATTTGTGTCAAATGATGGCAAGATACCGGCTTTTTGTTTTTGTTAGTTTTCTTTTTCTTTGAAGTGTTATAAAGTTTAACAAGAAATGTGCGAATTCAACACAAAGATCACAATCGCCCAACTCTTGAGATTGACCATTGTTTCTGCAAAATCAAAACTTTACTCTCCAAGACCAGGTTATTTGTCACCAGGTAATTCCATCGTTTTGGAAATAGCAGCTACTTTATTATTCATCAGCGTCACACTTTTTTTTGGTGATTTTGGGGCTCAATTTGTTGAAGCTTTTGAAAGCACGCTTCCAACAGACCACAAAAATCCTCCCGTATCACATTTCAACCCACGTATGCAATTTGTTAAGCTCGAAAATTACACAATATGAAATTAAAATTTACAAAGGCTGGAAATCTCACAAAAACCTTTTCCAGCGAAAAATTTATTGAAACAAACAACATCTATTAGAGGCAAAAAACCCTTCCTATTTCAATTGCGTGCGTTCAAACAAGACACAGAATCCGTGTCACAAAGCATATGCAATTAAAGAAATTTCTGACAGTTCACATCAAACCCTTTTCTTCACTGTCACATTTCCAATTTTTTTTTTACCTTTGCAGAGTTCAGTGCAAAATAAATGTAAATTACCAAGCAACTTAGATGCGACTTCAGTAAACACTGCGATGCATTCAAGGCGTTCGATTCCTTCAATGTTTGTTAAATCCATAAAAAAAATTGCTATTTGATTTTCATTGCTGTATATAATACCAAGGTAGTAAAATATTAGAAACAAAGCTCACTTGATATCCAACGGCGAAAAATGAAATTGTTGTCGAAGACCATTACTCGTCGCTTAAAAGATTCCAGATATTTATTTTTCACCGCCTGTCTTGTTCATCCAATTGACGTTCCATTCTTGAGCTCCATTAGGATATATTTCGTTTAAAGGTCCACTAAAACGCCATTCGCGTTACAATGACTTTCGACGCCACTGAAAGTTAACAAGAATTAGTGAAATTTCCAATTGTTACCGGAAGACTGTGCAGAGTTGAGTACGAATAAATACAAATAGCCAGACAACAGAGATCACAGGTCCACTTAAGGTGCCCGATTCCTTCTCTGTCTTTGTTGAACCCATAAGTTACCAGAGAATTTTCCATTTGGTTTCAGTGTTGTACATAACACCACACTCGGCTCGACGGGCGAAAGATTGTTGTCGAAGTCCAGTTACCTTATTGGCGTTCCATTCTTGAGCTTCATAAGGGTATATTTTGTTTAAAGATGCACTAAAACGCCATTCGCGTTACAATGACATTCGACGCCATTGCAGGTTAATTAAATCTTCTCCTGTGTGCACCAGAGAAATCTATACATTACCCCCAACCCCCTCAAACCTAACAAAATACGCACAGAAGACTCTATGCACAAAGACACCACTTAGCAGGGGAGTGACACGCAAGACTTTTACCGACACGGAAAAAAATTAAAAAACGGAGAAATATTACCCTTTTTTGCGACTGGAATTGCCATACTGGCAACCCAGTTGACTTTCAAATGAGGCCTGTATGAATCTCAACATTATTAGAAATTCAAGTCTTTCGTGATTTCGGTGTCTATGTTGGCTAATAGTATTTTAACTTTCTTTGAAAGCAAACATTGGTCCGGTTAGTTATTGATTACCTACTCCACACAATGCCGTGAGCTACAATGAGCGTCAAAAGTGTTGAGACACTTGGCAGTAAAATTCGATTTTCTGCGTCTTGGATACATTTCCTCCCTCTTTCTGTGTCGGGCCGGGGGTATCAGAGAATTAACGCTAGATGCAAATAAAATAGAACAAATGCCTAAGTATCGAAAAGCGTCTTTTCCTAAGAGTGTCTCAACTACTTTTGTCGCTCATTGTAGATAGAAAAACGTCTGATAATGATGATCTTTGTTTTGAATAAGTAAAACAAGATATGAGGTTTCTGGGCCCGGTTCCTCGAAAGCCGATTAACTTAATCCAGGATTAGCGTAAACTTTTGTTTCACGTTTTCAACTTTTTGGTGAAAGTTTCTTTTGCTTATTTTTGTTTTTCAAGATTGACGTCTTCTCATGTAAAGTTCTGCCGAAAATCAGCGTTGAGCAGCATTTGGGAGTAGAGAAATAAACTGCTTGGTTAATTTTTAATCTTAGATTAGCGTTAATCGGCTTTTGAGGAACTGGGCCCTGGAGCGTAAAGTGCAAAGGAATCTAATATAGCTAAAGAACGCTTCACTCACCAGACTGACAGGCCATTGAAAAGCATGAATAAGTGTTTTCGTTGTCACGGTTAGACGTTGTTGTAGTCTCTTCTTGTTTACTGCAATGGTTAGTTAAACCAGCCCAAGTCGACTGACAGAAACCACTCGTGTACTTGCAACTTCATAGTCACTTTTCATTGAATTCCATCTACCTTCACAAACGCACCATTCTCGTAGTTGACTTTTAAAATCGTCACGACGTCTTAGTGAAGTTCAGCAAATATGCAGTCACGATTTCAAATTTTATGGGAAATGACGCTTCTTTTTCAGAGTAAAAGCAAGTGCGGTAGATGTACGTTAAAGGAATTTGAAATATGTTTGCGTTTAATTGTGCATGTGTGAAAGAGCCAGGACACGGCAGAATAAATTAGTTTTTTGTTCTTTGTTATCTATTCTGAAGCTTGTTTCACGCCTACAAATGGTACATTACCATAATATTATGCCGAGAAACAACCCGCATAACAGAATGCGTTTACCGAAAGCGTTCACTCGTGCGTTTCTCAAAAATCTCGAAATCCATTTCTGAAACTGCGACCCTTTATTCTGAAAGGCTGGCCTCAAACATGTTTCGAAGTGGCGAATAACGAAGTGATAGTACAGTCTTATGCTTTGAAAGGTCATCCTTATGAAGATACA
>OX421447.1:10506573-10509073 GCA_949126865.1 Montipora capitata
AGGAAAGATGTCTTGGTAAACCTGCCAACGGGGTTTGGCAAGACGCTGATATTCCAGATTGCTCCAGTAGTTCACGCTGAACTCTCACAATTCAATACCACTTTTGTTGCGAAGCCAGTAGTTATTGTTATTTTGCCATTAGTGAGCTTAATAGGAGACTAGAAAAATTCCCTGTAAGCGTTAGGAATCAAAACTGGCTCCGTTGGCAAGGACAATCTTGCGATCGAGAATGGTGAGTGTAGCGTTACGTTCACATCGCTGGAATACCAACTGCAAAATGGAAGAAAAATTTGATAGGAATCGTTGTATACGAGTAGACGAAGCTTACTGTATTAGCCACTGGTATGTTCATGTGTCTCAGGCTTCTTTTTATTGTTTAATACAGTATTTTGGAATCTTGATCACATCTAGTTAAATAATACATGTACATGATCGCCCTTAGCGGTGAATCAGAATAACAAGAATAACAGTAATTGATACCTGACAACAATAATAAGAAGCTTAATAGAAATACAGAAATAACTAGGGTATTTAAATGTGTTCTTGACATGAATGTCACGTGTACTCATTGCAACAAGAACAAGTAATCATTATCTTTTAGTTCTTGATCTGTTCGAAAACCAAAAGTTCAACATTTTTTTAGTCTGGAGGCAACGTGAGTCTTTGTGAAGACTCAAGTAAGAAGTCTGGGAAAATACTCACATTTACTGAACCAGAAAAAAATAGTTCTTTCACTGTTATGTTATGTTCATTCTCGATCGCAAGATTGTACTGCATGTCCTTGCCAACGCAGCCAGTTTTGATTCCTAATGCGCGTAGGGAATTTTTCTGGTCTTCTATTAAGTTCAATAATGGCGAAATAATAACAGTTACTGGCTTCGCAGCAAAAGTGTTGTTGAATTTGGAAAGTTCAGCGTGAACCAACAAAGCAATCTGGGATATGAGCGACTTGCCAAACCCCATTGGCAAGTTTACCAAGACATCTTTCCTGGAGATAAAAGCCTTTATCGCCTTTTTCTGTTGAGGGAAATGCTTAGAGACCCCAAATACGCGGCAAACTTTCTCCAAAGCACAGTCAACATCTACATCAAGATTTCTGGCAGCTTCGGACATGTTGTTTTCACTGAGGCACATTCCTTAAATTCCTCAGGTTTGTGAAAGTGTAACATTCTCTGTTATTGGTGGAAATTAGACAATCTATATGACGTCAGGAACAAGCTTTCCTAGCAAGTAAATCAGACGGGGAAGGGAGTAGAGTGCGTGATACGAGCGACCTGGACCGTCTGAGAATCAGCCTAACGAAAACCCTGCCTTGGCACTGTGAAAACAATAGGTCGCTCAATCCAATCTTTTTAGTGCGAAGTCCGAAGGACGAAGAACTATTAGGTTTAGAATGGGGCATCATCCGTCAAGTAAGCGACACAATATTTTCTGATCAAAATTCCTGTGTCAGATGTCAATATTCCAAAGGGTCGGACACAATGTGATGCCTTACTTGACAAAAAAAGGGTTGAAAATTCTTCAAATTCTTTGTTAGACCACGCGTAGTAGTGGTTAAGTATCTCGAAATTTTTCATCTAGGGGTAGGTGAGTCTGCTGGTCTTTTGAGAACAAACTGGGAAATGTCGCTGACCTACTCCCCTAAAGATAATCTGTGGTCGATATCCGAAATCGTCGACGGTGAGAGAAGGGTAAGTCGCGTGTCTCGTTCTTAGCGGATCAGTCCGTCATTTTGATGTCGCTTTGCTGTGGAAGTTCACATTGTACGGACGGACGTACGGGCTGCACAACAATTTTGTGCAAGGTACAGGATTTTCGCTACGTATGAAAGGGAAGTTTTGGTCTATTTTGTGGCTTCTATTTTATCTGGAGGGAACCTACCTGCCTACTTTACAACAACAAGCACGTTTATGGCAATTAAATCACTATATGAGCCTTTGGTTTACCCAAATGTGCCTTTGTCGCTTTTAGTTTCCTTTGCTTTTAAGATTGGCAAATGATGTTGAAACAAATCCCGTTGATCAGCGCTCCGGACCAAGGCCACTTCCTGTTTTCACCTTACGGGCTCGTACGTGCAGGACTTCGCCCTAACGGTTCGGTGCCGCTCGTTTATTTTTTTAGATCAGTGAAGTGAAGTTATTAATCTCTCCCCCTCGGGTCTTTTCAGGACTACATTACAATGCTTTTTGTGCGGGACGTTGGCCAGACTGCTTGTTACGCAGTGCACAATTTATTTTAGGAAGTGAAAGACGACCCCGACAAGATTACGTCAGACCACAACACCGGGGACAACCTTCCCCGCATCAGTGGCATGAGATTAGAGACTATATCACCCCTGTCGGTGACCAACCGCCCAGATAGAACACAGACGATCTGAGTGATCAAGACCGCCACCATCGCCGCAGACATTGACGATAGTCTGTGTGATTTTCTCGCACAATTGCCCCGTTCGTAGGACTACCTGCAATAGCTATTATTGGGATATTTATATGCCTTTTTC
>OX421447.1:10514073-10521573 GCA_949126865.1 Montipora capitata
CAATTGGTTGGGCTTATTTGTTCCCGCGAAGGACTCGATGAGTGAAATGAATATCTAGTTGCAATCCTGGGGACTTGCATGCAATCCCGGGGACTTCTAACTGCATAGATATGATCAATCAACGTTGCAGTACAACTCCTGATTCTAAAGAGCTTTGTTGTATGTAACTGGTGGGATATGATACAGTTTCTGCAGAGTTTAGTCTCTCTTGTTTCTGTTTAGGGATTCCTGAGGGTTTTCTTTCTCCAGTTTTTGTTATAAAAAACTTAGTTTGGTTCAGCTAAATTAAATACTACCAAGCCTTAATTTACATATGTTTTAAAGTGGAGTTAGGAAGAGCTGATGGTAATGGGACGTTGTTAAATTAGGTCTTATTGGAACCCACAAATGACCAGCTGCCAACGTCAGTGACGCATGCGTAGTAAGTTCAAAAACTGCGACTGAATGCGGAATAGCTTTCTCGGAAATACGCCTATTTCTCGAGAACCAGTCGTTAGAATTTAACGAAATTTGGCACGAAAATAATTTAAGAAATAAATAACTGGAGAATTGAAAAAAATTGAACTTTAACTGAGGAAATTCTAGATATTCCAGTGAACCTTCAACAAGGGATAATTAAAGATCTCTCTATCAAATTATTATTAAAATAGTAAAAATGGAAAATATACTGCAAAGGTTGGTCAAGACAACGTGAACATAGGATAGGCGTCGTTACAATATTTCGGCTGGCCAACACCAGCCAACACCAACACCAGGCTTCTTCAGGCTGGTGTTGGCCAGCCGAAATATTGTAACAACGCCTATGTTCACGTTGTCTTGACCAACCTTTGCAGTATATTTTCCATTTTTAAATGTTTTTTTGGTGTGGTCACGATCTATTTTGATCCAATGTAGAGCAAGTTTTCATCGGACACGGTTTTTGCAGTGGTTTAATCCTTAAAAAGTTATTAAAATAGTGTTAACTTGTGAGCATCGTTACAAGCTTGTTGCATGCAAATTATAAAGAAAATGTAACGACCAGATTTTCTGCAAATAAACAAAACCAATTTTAAAATCCTGTTTATATTCATTCATGTTGCCATGGCAACGGCATATACGTCAGCTTAACTATCAAAAAACCGAAGTTCGTGTTGTTAACTTGCTTGATACCATTTTTGGTGACCAAAGGATCAAGGGTTTTAGAGAAAAAGGTAAATGAAACATAGGTATCCAAAACTGTGTTCAGCCACCTTAAATACACTTGACACTTAATTAAGACGCTTTCCATTTCACAAAACTGACCGACCACACCGGGTATTTGGAAGGACTAACTCTACGACGCCTTCAAATTAACACACTTCGAGGATAATATATACTCCTCCAGAAGAATGGGAGGGATTATCATGCACATGTTCCGTCAAATTGTTGCATTTTCTTGCAAACTGACGGGTCTGGCAGAGCAGTTCTGAAGTAAGGCGCCCTAAGTTCTTAAGGCCAAATTCTAAAGATCAGGGATTCTCTGTGTCATATCTGACATCGATGATCATGTCCTATCCATAATAGAGCATGAATAGCAAACGATACGATGAGATGAGAAGGAAAAACTTTGTCTATACTTTCATCATGCCGTGGATTCCACGATCTTAAGAAACAAGACAACCACTGCGCATGCTATCAAGGGCCTTCCGCATAAAGAACTATCTGAGAAAAGCAATGTCTCAGGGATGAAAAACTCATCTTAAAGGGCTAGTGTCACGCTATTTGAGTCAAACTTCAAAATACTAAGACCAAAAACTAACGCAGGCTGTATTTTTGTTGCTAATAACCATTGAAGTGCACCGAAGCTATTCTTTGTTGTTTGCAGGAGAGGATGAAAATGGACTGAAGACGGTGTCTTTAGAAAGTTGCCAAAAATTAAATCAAATACGAATAGCTCCGCCTTTGTACCATGAACATATTTCATATTTTCTCTGTGTGTTGTCATGAAGGAGTGTTTTACGTATGAGCTAAAGCGCTAATTTAGATTCTTACCCAGCATGACAGTGCTCCTTTAAGTATATGCCTATCTGTTTGCTACAAGAAAACCATTAGGTGACTTGAAAGAGACGATGCATGTGTGTTCAAGAATAGAGCAAAGCACCCTGTAAGTTCCTTCCATAATTGGGTTAAGATCACAAAGAACATTCTTTTAAATCCATATGCAAGAACACTAGAATTCGATTGAAGTTTTTAATGGGTTTTTATTGCCTAATTGCAGATAAAATTGTCCCAGAAATTCACCTTTTCTTAAGTGGCCTCTACGTTACTTTAGGAGGCTCGAAATAGTTTCTCCTGTTTTCAATCAAACATATTCTATTTTTGATACAGTTCAGGTAATCATATCAAGACAAAATTTAGCCAGGGTTTTAAGTACCCATCATAGATTTCTCACATCACATTTTCCTCCAAAATAACGTTGCCATGGCAACGACATAAGGCATTTCTTTGAGCCTTAAAATCAAGATAATATATATTGTCTTTTTTTGAAAAAAAGGGACGGTGAAATCTTCCCATTCAGCGTTACCAGATAATGCAAGAAATACTCTCTAAAATATTTAAAAGTCAACAAAATCTGTAGGTCAGTTTTTCAGAAAAAGAAATTTTTTTGAAATGTGTCGCTAATTTCTTTTTTCACCCACAGAATTTTTTTAAATTTGAAAGACAAACGTTTTAAATTAATCTAAGCTAACATGCAAAAAATGAAAAAAATCAGCGTCCGGAAGCAGAGATATAAGCGAGAAAAGTTGCAAAATCAGGAAAAATGAGGGGGTTACAAGATCGGCATATACGCATGCGTCACCCACTTATTCGAGTGCACGCGCCAGTGAAGCTACAGGCCAACTCAAACGGATTTAAGTGACCATTAAACCGTGTGTGTACAATTTTCATAGTTTTCGTGAATAGGAGATGTCTATTTATATTCCACATGTAAAGGAATTAGAAGAAAGGTGAGCGAAATTAGCGATATTTGTTTATTTCTGGTGACCCACTTTGAATCGTGAGCTGACGCGAGGGGCTCTTAGAATTGCGTGTGTGGCTTACGCGCGCGCTCACCTGAAAACCCTGTCGAGCCTCATTAAGTTGCCTTTTTGTCTGTAACTTACTCTCAAGTCATGTGGCACCACGAGGGCGTAGTGTTTTCAACAAGGTGCGTAAGACAAAGTCTACAACAAATGCGGGCAAAAAGCTCATTGGTATGAGTCCATACCTTGCCTCAAAACCAACCACATAGCGATCAGATGGAGAGGGCGAAGTCAGACCTTCCACTATTACATTTACAACTTTGCTGATATCGGAATCACCACTGTAACTTCTCATCAGTGTTATGGCTGCAAAGAAAAATTAAGCTTTAAGTAGATGAAATAAGCCTTAGTTCAAACATGGGACGGCGGGTATTAAAATGAACTTCTTGTCACCGGAATGAACCGGAACTCGAGTACACGTCATCTCCCATGATACCTCTGGGTCATACGCCATGTGCTCGAAGGGTCGGACATGTTTAGTTTGAAATTGTTTGAATATTCTTTCCATCGAACGAAAAATATGGACTATGTCGCTTTTGATTGACTTCTACCCGGACTCGTCAACATATCGAATCTACTACTACAACAACAACTTCTGAGATCGAAATAAAAGGCAGAGAAACCAGTAGAACCTGTGTTCGTGAAACTGTTGTCGAATCTCGATATACACGGAGCCGGGATTGAGAGAATTGCAGGAGTGACTACAGAACTATATTAAAGAAGTGTATGCATTACTTGTCAGATTCTGAATTTGAACTTTACTATACTCGAAGCTAGATTTGGAGACATTTTAAACATTTACTGGCAGGAGTTTACTGAGGTGAAACTTAAACCGTTTGTTGTTGTCGTCGTCGGGCCGTGCACTGGGACCTGTAGTGTAGACATTTCAAGGGCTCAATCCCCCACCCGCGTGTCATTGGTCAGTCGCTTTCTAACTGACATTGCTACCGTACACGTGACCAGGATTTGGAGGAATTACAACGTAAGATAGCTTCAATAACAGCACACAGGGCTCATCTTACCAGATAGCGGATATCATGGCCCGCGAGGAAACGATCGATGCTCCTCGAGGCGCAAGCAGTACTTAACACTAACATTGGATAATTGCTTAAATTGTCCAGATAAGTGCGAAAATCACTTCTTCCATTCATCTTAAATTGTAAGAAGCCTATTATATGCCAACAGAAAGACAAAAGAAACAAGGAGGAGGTAGTGTGGCCCAGCGGATAGGGCGCTTGCCTTGAGATCCAGAGATCCCGCGTTCAAGACCCGCTCTGACCACTCGTTGAATTTGATCCTGCTAGTTAGTCCCTGGTTCAACTTCCCCGCCGCACTTGTAAATAGCCAACTGGTTCGCCTCCGGCCAGTTGGGATTCTCAACAGTTGTTGCTGTTGTTGTTGTTCTGTTCCGTCGTTTCGTTAATTGTGTTTCATTGGCCCTTAAAAACCCATATGGGCAGCGGTCAATCAAGTATGTATTGTATTGTATAAGAAGATAAAGGACTCAGGGGCGTAGCGACCATGTTCGCAAGCACACGTGCGTACCTCGAAAATCCAAAATATTTATTTATTTATAAAGTTTTTGGCGAAGAGCGACTTTCACACATGCAAGAGTTTTCTGAATAGTTAGCGTTTTTTCATGCTCTGATTTACGAAACTTCACCCTGGAAAACATTGGAAATGGCATTCCAAGGCCCTAAAAATAAACATTTTCTGGGGGACCATGCCCCCAGACCCCCCTAAAGGTTAATAATAATAATAATAATAATAATAATAATAATAATAATAATAACATTTATTGATTTGTATTGCGCAAATATCAATCCAGAGAAAGAAATTTTCATCTGCGCATTACATAGACTCAACAAAATCCTAAACATATTCCAATTAACAAAAAGTCCTATTTACAATGACTAATTAATCTTAAAATCCTATATACAAATCCTTCTTTATGAAAAGAATCAAAACATTAAATTAGCTGGGAAACGCCTTCTGAAATAAATGAGTTTTAAGAGCCTTCTTGAAAACATTAACTGAAGATATATTTCTAATAAAAAGGGGAAGATCGTTTCATAATTTAGGGTAGACATATAAAAAGATCGATCACCAAGTGTGGAAAGAGACTTGCATGGTGGAATGTTAAGAAAAATTTGGTTTTATCAACGGAGTTGATAATGTAAATTGGCCACCGTACAGAGATTCTAAAAGCTGACGTTTCGAGCGTTAGCCCTTCGTCAGAGCGAATCGAGGGATTATGGGTTACGTGTAGTTTTTATAGTAGAGTTAGGAGCTACGCTATTGGTGGTAACATGGCAACGTGAAAAATAGGAATATATTAGTTAAATGAAAAGCGTTCGTTAATACCGTGAGGATTGAGGGTGCCGATTTGAAAGATGAATTTTTGTTCCAGATTCTTGCGGCTTTCCGTCGTACCTAGATGTAGGGAAAGGCCGCAGATAGCCATGTGTTTTTTGGAGTGGTTAGGCAGATTAAAATGGCGAGCGACTGGCTTAGATGCATCCTTGTCATTCTTCTCAACATCGCGAAGGTGTTCGCGGAATCGGTCACCTAGTCGTCTACCTGTCTCACCAATGTATAATTTATTGCATAACGTACAGGTTATGCAATAAATGACATTTGCGGAGGTACATGTGAAACGATCGGTGATCTTAACAGATCGCTTAGGTCCCGATATCTTGCTAGTGTTAACAATGAAAAGACAAGTTTTGCATCGTGAGCGCGCGCATTTGAAAGTGCCGGGTTGCTCGTTAGTTTTGAGCGCGCTTCTAACTAAAAAGTTGCCTACGTTTTTGTCGCGTTTGAATGAAATAAGTGGAGGTTGCGAAAAGATTCTACCAGTCTCGGGATCATTTTGGAGTAATTTAAAATTACTAAGAATGATGCTTTTGACTGCGTGATTATGAGGATGGAAAGTGAGGGTGAATGGAATTCTGTCATTCTTATCTTTTTGTGACGTTTGTAGTGATGACTGTCGATCAAATTGTTGGGCGCGATGATGGCCCGCTTTGACCACAGAGACAGGATAGCCACGTTTCTCGAAGAACTGGCACATCTCCTCTGATTTGTTGGAAAAATCGGAGTCATCACTACATAGACGTCGAAGTCTAAGAAATTGAGAATAAGGAATGGAGTTCTTAACATGTGATGGATGTGACGATGAATACAACAAATAACTGTGTGAATCAGTAGGTTTGTAGTGCACACTAGTACATAGCACGTTGCCTCTAATAGAAACTTTGATATCTAGGAAAGCCAATGAAGTTTCCGAAATTTCCCAGGTATATTTAAGAGCCGGATGAAAAGAGTTGACGGAGGTTATAAATTGATCGAGTTCTTCCCTGCTGGATGAAATAGCGCCGATGCAGTCGTCGATGTAGCGGCCGTATAGTTCAGGTTTGGGGCCGTTGTACTGATTAAAAAATTGGTGTTCAACATATCCTACAAAAAGATTGGCATAGCTAGGTCCCATTCTTGTGCCCATCGCTACGCCATTAATTTGTTTGTAATAGTTGCCGGCGAATGAAAAACAGTTAAGCGTTAAAACTAGTTCGGCAAGGCGGAGGAGCGTTTCCGAGCTAGGTTCTTTGACAGTGCGTTGATCGAAAAAGTGTTTAAGTGCTTGAAGACCTTCGCTATTAGGAATGACTGTGTACAGAGATGTAATGTCCATGGTGAAAATAAGTTTGTCTTGGCCGGAAAAATTGAAATCGCGGAAAATTTGTAGTGCGTGTGTACTGTCTTTAATGTACGATGGCAAAGATTTGACGATAGGCGTCATAATCCTGTCTAAGTAGCTAGAAATGAGTTCGGTTGGGCAACTGCAGGCAGAAACGATAGGGCGACCTGGGTTGTTGGGTTTGTGAATTTTAGGCAAGAAGTAAATGCACGAAGTTCTAGGGGTGTTGATGATGAGATTAGTGGCAGTTTCCGGTAATTCTTGATTAACTATAAGATTTTGAATGGTGTCTTTGACAAGTTTTTGATTTTTGGAAGTGAGATCTTTAGGGATTTTGGCATAAAACGAGGTATCCGAAAGTTGCCGCAAAGCTTCTTTTTGGTAAAGGTCGGACCGCCAAACAACTACCGCGCCGCCTTTGTCGGCCGATTTGACAACTATGTCGTTGCGTTTACTAAGATTTTTAAGCGCCGCCCACTCTTCCGAGGAAAGGTTGGAAAATTTAGTGTTGCGATTGAATTTAAGTTTGTGAATGTCGTGACGGCATTTTTTGGTGAAAAAATCTAAAGAGGCAAATTGTCCCTCTGGGGGAGTCCATTTGGATTTGCGAACTAGAAGTGTTTCAAAAATATCTTTATGAGAAGTGTCCGAATCATCCTCTTTGTCGTGAAAAAAGGCTTTTAACTGCACGCGGCGAAGGAATTTTTCAACATCTTGCTTAATAGAAAATTCGTTAGTGCGTTTGGTAATAGGGACAAAATT
>OX421447.1:10526573-10529073 GCA_949126865.1 Montipora capitata
GGGATTAACCCAAATATTCGTACTTTTTTCCAGCGAACTATTTTTAATCTCTGATTATTACTACTTGAATTCGCAGCAAATTCTATCAATCAATTTTCATGCAAATGTGTCTAATTTAAACCTGGGGATTAAGGCCAATTTTTTACTTTACGCCTCTTTATCATGTTAGTCATAAACGCGTCTCGGCAAAAGTTAGGGTCGGTTTTGGATCAGAGGACGAAGTTCCAGAGGCCGAAAGAATTTCAACACGATGCCTGGGGCATCGGTTGAACCAGAGGTCATACACTGCCGCCTTAAAATGTGGAATGCGGAACCAATACACAATTGGGTTGACCAGAGAGTTCAAGAAGTGAAGAAACTTGAATAGGTTAACAATTTCTAGCATATAGTTTACGTATATGATGAGGTTTACAGTGCTCATGATTATAAACGGAAGCCACGTGAAGAGCGACGCAATGGTTACGATGAGTGCCGTGATGGTAAAACGCTGGTCGCGCAAGCGATGACGATGGTCAGCGTCGTTTTGACGAAGATCGCGTTTGATGGCTCGCATTCTAGTCAAGAGGAAGTAGTATGAAATGACGATGACAAAGAGCAAAAGTGTCAGGAAAGGCATCCACACGAAAAAGGCGAATATATGTGACTTGAGAACGTGAAATCCCGCTTGAGATAACGTAGGTATGAGCAGTGCACATAACCATGGTAACAGTATGAGGCAAAAGTTGATCTTTCGTTTCTCTCTTTTGTATTTAAAAGGCCAAAGAGTAGCCAATAGGCGCTCAACAGCTATACAACCGTGATTGGCCATTGAGCCAACTCCTGCACCGATGTCTATACTCGAGTAGACGATGCTTATTGGAAGAAGTGAGATTTTATCAGTCCAAAACTTGGAGCGAGCGCCAATGTAATACACCCAGCCGGTGACTGGTATTAAGCCGACCAAGATATCATTGATTGCAAGATTGGTTAGCTGTATCGAGGAATGCCTTTGCAGTGGTTTGTAACTCACGAATACAGTAAAGGTAACTGTGTTTAAGACAATGATGGCAAAGGCTTCCAGGCTAAAAAGAACGCACCACACAATTGCTTCAGTATATCCTAAAGAGGATTGCTGGGTTGTGTTTGCTGAGGATGACATTGAGCGCTAAAAATAAAATATAAAATAACAATTAACAATGATAACTGGCATCACTTTTTTCATGCTACCCTCTCTATCGTACTCAGACCTCTCACGGCCTTGAATGTCAGAGTTAATTTAAGGAAACGAGATTACCGGGTATGTATTTTCCCCAATTTTTTCTGATGGGATCCGTTTAACTGTTGAACGATATCAAAATTCAAAGCGACCTCCGAAGATGATCAATGATCTCCCTTTTCCAAGCTTCTGTTGAACTGTTCAATCACACCCTGGGGATAGCCTGGAATGGTGGGATAGCCTCGATCCCCTGTTTTCTCTGAAGACGAAATACATGTTCCTTAAGTGTGTTAAGATGCTTTTCGTCGCAAAATTCTCGCATTGTATGACTACGAATATAAATGCAAAGGGGTGCAAAAGTATTGTAACCTCCAATCGTCCTCGCATGCTCTGTGCCCTTTCCGTATCCTTGCGCAAGGTGTGAGTGAGCAAGTGAGTGAGTGAGTGAGAGAGAGCCTGAGTTCCAGGTTGCATAAATGGGTCTCCTTACTAGCAAAGACATCTTTTCCCTAAGCTGACGGGAAGAAAGAAAAACGAAATCTCTGCCTTGAGTTAAAAACTGCTTTCATTCAACCTTCGTCAACGATCTTGGACGGCGCTGTTGAAAACACATGCCATTCTCTAGTGTGTTAACTGTCCTTTGGGGCATTCCTCGACAATATTTCATCAGCAATTTAGTGACGTAAGCCCGCGTGATAACGTGAAGTCTTTAAAATGAACGCGGCAATGGAGCAGATAGCCCATGAGGCGAAGCTGAATGGGCTATTGACCCGTGGCCGTTGAGGCAAAGGGTATAATCGTTTTAGTATCACCCAACTAGTCGGACAGAAAAGACAATAAGAAAGTTAGCAAAGGCAAGTTGAAGAAATATCTATTTGGGAATAAAACGAAAGAAAGCGTGACTATTACTAATAGTCCTCTAGTGGCGTAGCCAATCAAAATGTAAGATTTGCATTTGTCCACTAGTTGGGTGATACTAAATACAGTTGACACTAAAATAAGGTTCAATGTTATTATTATTATTATTATTATTATTATTATTATTATTAGAGAGGTTTAGATTCTAATAATAATAATAATAAGAAGAAGAAGAAGAAAAAAATTATGGAAGGGACTGTAGTGCCAGTTGTCATCGGAGCATTAGGGGCTGTATCTGATAAGTTTGACAAACACATCGAAAAGCTTGGCACCACCATCAGACTTGAAGTGATCCAGAAAACTGCTCTTTTGGGAATGGCTAGACTCCTAAGAAATGTTTTGTCCCTTTAGGGAATCAGGAGAGGACTCCCTTGGGAACTTTTGCGA
>OX421447.1:10534073-10541573 GCA_949126865.1 Montipora capitata
TTATGGCTTCTGGAAATATACCTCCTCTGCCTCGTCAAAGGAGAGAATCGTTGTCAGAGGAGATGGAAATTGTGTTTACAGAGCTATTGCTCTTTGGAGGGATGAAATGAGCGATGAGAAACATGAGGAAATCCATAGATTAAGTTCTTGTTTGATTTGAGAAAAATCCAATGGTTTTCGAGCCGCTACTATTTTCTACAAACTCTGTGAGAGTCCAATCATTTTAAAGTAGTACGATAATTCTGCTCAAGCAAACCATTTCAATCTCCTTCTGTTTCGAGGCAGCTGTTTTAATGCTCCTCTTTCATAGAATACAGCAGTCTCTGTTCCGATAGATTTAGATAACAATGGGAATTCATATCTGATATGCCCCAGCTGTTATATGTAAACAACCTTTTCTTCTATCAAACTACCATCTACCTGTAGAACTACATGTATTAAAGTCACTGGATCTAAGCAAACTTGTCAAGCTCCCCTATGTCTTCGACCAATACAAAAGCGTCATCTTCATATACTAGTTCTCTGTAGATCTGATCTTTGGAGCAGGTCTTTGAGGTTTCAGTACTCCCACAATCATACTCTCTTAAGTACAAAGTTGGTGTTGGACATTCAGAGATTCTGTAACCTCGTACAATATTATTTCAACAGACCTTTGTACTCATGGAAACCTTGAATTGGTCACGATTAATAGCTCTACCCACGACAAAACATCATTGTTATTCCTGGGCGAGTAAAATCTTAATATTCCAACGTGAGGAAGAATCTTTTGCTTCTCTGGGTACCTTCGATCGTTGTCACAACCCCACACAGCACAATGATCGCCACTAGGCATATTTCCAATATTATTTGAATTACTGAGCTTAGAAATAGGCCAAAAGCCAGCACATACACACAAAATACAACTGAAAAGGCTTTATTGAGTTATTTCTTACAGATTTATTCCTAATTTTGTAGTATTGTAAGACCATTTCACAATAAAGCAAGGAAGGGTTTTCAGAAACTTTTATCTCATATTTGACGGTTATTCAAACTAAAACTTACACTTGCCGCGTATCAACATTGTCCAAATCGACTTCTGATAAAACTGTGCCGAAAAAAGCGTTGATCTCTCTCCAAAATCGTTTTTTTGGACGTCGAATAAGTTTCTGCCATACATTCCCTCATAGTTTGCCCCTTGGCGATCCCAGAATCCTCTGCGTATAAAGCACGGATCCGATTACTGGCAACTCATTCATAGTGTCGAAAGTAATTAGCGAATTACTATGGTTTTGCATTACTTCACTCAGCGATTGGTTCGAAGTTTTCGCGCCACTTTTTCAACCAATCAGAAGTTAAATTAAAACCTTAGGCCATTTCCAAGTTGCTGTTTGCCTCTGGTTCAAAACGAGTCTTGGTGCTAAACCATTCAAATGATAATGAGTTTGTCTTTCATGAAAATACACCACTCATTCCCATTTGAATGGTTGTGCACCAGGAGTCGCTTTGAAACTGAGGCAAACAGCAACTCGGAAATGGGCTATTGTGGCTCGCCCGTGCCCATTTTCCCGCCCTTTTATGTCGGCTATGTTGTAATTACTTCGAGTTTTGATTGGTCTGACCGGATTAGCTCCGTCCATTTTTGATTGGCCAAAGTAATCACTTTGGTTTTGGTTTTACGACATTCGATTGAAACTCGCTCTATTTCCGAATTTCGGTACATTTTTCAAGTAAGTCCTACTTTTATATTTATATAGTGCGCAGTATATTTTTCTCAATAAGTAGTATGTTTGTCTTCACAAGTTGTATCTTTCCCAAGATAAGTTGTATGTATTTTCTAGATGTCTTAGATATTCTACAACAAGTAGTTTGTTCGAAACGGGGCGCTATTTTTAACGTTTTTAACCCTCTTAATATGTTATTAAGAAAGTTCTACTTTGGTCAAACATTTTCTTACCTTAGAAGATAACTACTGTTACCTGTGGTATTCCGGTTTTCGTAGACTTAAAAAGAGACGCTAATAGCAGCAGTCCGTCTTAAGTCAACTTGAATGATATGCTCTACGGATTATTTATACCATTCAGAAACAATATTGAATTAGCTTGATATGTCGCGCAGCTGTGAGAAAATTAGGTTTTGTGACAACGAGTTGCGTCTATAAAAAAAAATGCTAGCCATTGATTATAGCAGCTTTAGATCAAATACAACAGAAGACAGCTGGTTCAATATTCATGTACCGTTTTTCAATTCTGAGGTGTATTACGTCGCCCTATTTTAGTTTTACTGATGATGGAGTCACCTGACAAGAAGAACGAATTCCAATCCTACCATGGAGTAACCAGGCTACAATATCTCGAAAAATTGGACTTCGCCGCAACACCACGTAACGACTAAATCAGTACAGAAACTCATGAAAAGTGTACAGCTGTTGAGCAACTGAACAATATTTTGATGCAATGCGTCATTTTCCTCATCCACTATTCCCCACATTCTCAAATCCCATAACACATCGGGTGAGACTAATTCGAGGAACTGCAGAACTTGTCGAACATGCGGAACCTTGAGGAATGACTGTTTTTTATTGAAACGCCATGATAAAAACGATGAGATTTACATTAATATTTGTTAAATATCGACTGTACCCACCGATTACCGCGTCCCAGGTGCCATTCTAGCTGTGATCTGCGTATTTGCACCATCCGCCGGTTTGTACCTGTGTTGTCTGTTCATTGTTCTATGCGGCACCTTTTTTCATATTGTGAAATTTTGATTAAACTTTTTGCAACAACACAATATTTTTGCCAAATATTTCCACCAAGAAAAACTTACCGAAGTTAAAACATAGTTTGAAGGTTTTCTATTTTTTTCTTTTATTGTGCATAATTTTCACTTACTTATGCACTATTATTTCTTTAAAAGCTGTTTATTTATTATTTATTGTGAATTTTTAGGTAACCCCTCAGTGAGTGAAGTTGTTTCCTTTGAAGGGTTTTCCTGTCAATATGTAGTCCTTTGTATTGTTTCGTTGTTGTCGTTACGAAGGCATTCCGACGAAAGACTTGCCGTATTCACATCAATGGAAGAAGGAACGTGTCGTTGGTTCGGCTACAAGTTTTACCCTCTGTGGAAAAGTTGATTCTTCTCTGCGATAAATAAATGTAGCATATACGTATACGCTCAGGATTCAAGTGTATTTAATATGTGCAAAGACCATGGCCAAGATCAGGGAAACCACCAAATTCAGGGAAGATCAGGGAAACCACCACGCACCAAATTCTCCCAGTAACCACAAGCGATTGATAAAACCAGTCGAAGTTATAACTGGCAATTTTCCTGAAGTCAAATAGACGCCGTAAAACGAAAGGAAATAATACAAACATAAAAGGCAAATGAGGCGATGACCGTCCGAAGTCAATCTCACCAGTAAATTCGACAATAAAACCTTAAACAGACCCAAGTAATAACACAAAAAAAGATTAGGAAACGTAGAAATATACGAGACTATAAAAGAAACCGCGTAAAGGTACTGAGCCATGCGCTAAACGAATGCAATAAAAAAACGATGACAATGAACAGGCAGCGAAATAGCATCACGCGACCTGCGTGTCGAGGAAAAAAGAAAAAAATGAAAGCTTTAAGGCGGGATAGTCTTTTGAGGTCGTAAAGTTAGTTGCTAGATTTGTTATTGTGACTTGCTACGCAATCCACCAGATAAAATTGGCAAACAGGTGGTGCAAAGAGGCAGATCGCAGCTAGAATGGCACCTGGGACGCGATAATCGACGGATACAGTCGAGATTAAACAAATGTTAATGTCGTTCCCATCGTTTTTATCAAGGGATTTCAATAAAAACAATCATTTCTCTAGGTTCCGCGGTTCTAAGGTCTGCTGTTTCACAAATTAGTCTCACCCTGATACATCTTTTTACCCCTTTCCTGCGAGAAGAGTCTCCTTCGATCTCCCTAGATAAGTCGAGAAGAGGAAGAAAACTCCGCTGCCAGTCGCCTCGACTGGACTTCCTTTAAATTTGCCGCTCATCCAAAGAAATGGATGAGTCCGTCCAGTTTCGACTTGTCAAACCTGTTTCTTTACGGCGTCATCAATATTTTTGTGGTAGAGCACTGTAAAAGAGACAAATACACAAAAATAGGTACGCGTTGCGTACATGTGGGTGGTGCACGTGGTACCACCTGGTCTTGTTGTGTTTAATATCGGTGCTGTATTTGCCTAGCAGTGTCAACTCTGCTGGATTTTTACAAGGGAATAACGTTTGAGTGCATTTGTGTATTTTTAGCTGAACAAGGAAATGGCAAATGTCACGCAAAATATCGTATCATTTTTTCGTCATCGAATAAGTAACAAATTCTCTTTGTTTATTTCTGGCGAGGTAATTGATCGATTGTCTCATTATTTATGCCTGCCGTGATACGAATAGTGTTATTTCACTGCTGGTATTATTTAGGCTACGTGGGAATTTTCTCCAATTTTGAGGATCATTTGTTTTGCAGATTCAGTCACCGAAAGCCTCGGTTTCACCCAGTCATTTTCCGATTGATTTAAGGCTGTTAAATGACATGAGGATTTGAAAGGGCTTTTCAGCTTTGTTTTCCATCTCACCTATAACACACAGGCGGCTTCCGCTTCTCTATTTTTCATAAAGATATAATTTTTTAAAAGAAAAGTGGAGCGAAAAATTGTGTACAAGAGTACAAGAGAAGAAAGAGGTTATCAGATCAGTGAAATCACCAGACACAGACTTTTTTATCTACATGTTTACCAGTCGGATCCCATCGATAAAAGCAAAATTAAAGCAGTGTTAAGAAACGTACACTTCTACTCGATGACTAAAAGGTTTAGACACATGTGAAAAACTTTCGTTTATTCAAAAGAGCTCATATTTCTATTATTTTTGCGCAAAGCGCCGTTCGAATTTCAACACAAACAAGCTGATGAAATCTACCTTTTTGATGATCGATAGCAATGATAAAGTTAAAAATAGTTTTCCACTGTTTGTCTTTCTGTTGCAGGAAAATTGCTCTTGATTGCTTTTCAACGCAGGCAGAGAAGTTGACCTGGTGATGGTTGAGAGTAAACATATTTTGGTCGACTGGTGATTTTTTTCTTGTTTATTTGACCTGCAGAATGTCTGTGGAATTTTGCTGATCGATCGGAATGATAAAGACGAAAATAGTTTTCCACTGTTTTTCTTTCCATAGCGAGAAAATTATTGTTGAAGGTTTTTCAATGCAGGGAGAAAAGTTGACCTGGTCAGGTTGAAAGTAAAAATATTTTGGTTGACTGGTGAATTTTTTTCTTGTTTATTTGACCTGCAGAATGTCTTTGGAATGTGAGCTTGCATGGCGATATCCATAGACGGGAAAAGAGTGATTTTTTATTTAAGACATTTAAGAATTTAAATATGTCTGTTAATTTGATAATAACTTGATAATTAAGAAAGGAGAAAGGCGAGAAGTAAGCCGCAAACAAACTTCAAGTGTTACAATTCAAGAGAACCGTACATTAGTTTTGTAATTCATGCACGCGCTGCAGCCCTACAAATCTTCCACTCACTCACTCACTCAGACAGCCCCGATGGCAATATGGGTATTTGCAAAAACACAGAACGCTTCATTGTTGAATGACTTGAATGTTTCCCGCTTCCCTCAGCTGTGAGATCAACGTATCTGAACTTACTTAGAACATGTCTTTTCCGTTTTCCGAAACAAATGTTCCCTCGTTGCTGTTATCCGATAGGAGTGAGATTGATATTTAACAATTATTCCATGAGCGCGCGTTGGATATGAGATAATAGATAGCCAACGAGGCGCGTAGCGCCGAGTTGGCTATAATCATCTCATATCCAACAAGCGCGAGTGGAATAATTGTTTTATTAAAAACGCCCCCAAAATATAGAAAAATAAGACTACAATAAAAATAAAAAGGCCCAAAAAATCACGCGTATGCCTGCCGTGTTTGTAGATCATGGTATAATGGCTCATAACCCATGATGGCTTAGCCAATCAAAACTCTCGAATTGCATTATCCAATGATCCAGTTTTTAATAAATGGCAATATTTGCCATACCAGCCTTCAAGAAATGGATTGTACGAATAGACATTTTTCGATATATTAAGATCCAGCTTGAAAGAGAAGTTTACAGGACAAAGACAAATTAGAGAAAAATGGATGATATGCAAATATTTTTCACATTCATTCCAACGTGTTTCTATTGTTTTTGTCTTCACTGCCTTACTATCAAGCTGGATATTTCATATTTCGAAAATGGGCTATTGATCAACATCCTTCCTTTTTACTTATTCGTGTTTTTGACTCTTTTGGAAACACCTGTTTTACTCCAACACTCAACTACAGCTGCTCATTAAAAGAAAAACAAGTTCCTCTTCAGTTCTCTTTGTTGTTTCTCCCAAATTTCTGTACGAATTACTATTCATTAATTGCACGTGACTCAAAGCATTTTACACAAACGTAGCTCCTTATCACTCTTGTAATTGTTCAGATACAATGTTCAACCAAAAAATTCCCTTGGGGTCCGTGCAGGAGGCCTCTGACACATCCTATTCGCCCATTTCCGAGTTGCTGCATGCCTCAGTTTCAAAGAGAGTTCTGGTGCACAACCTTTCAACTGGAAATGATGGATTGCGTATTCTTATGCAAATCAAAGTCAATTACCTTACAACAGTTGAGCATTCAAATGGAAATGAATTGCATATTCTCTTGCAAATCAAACTTACTTCCCTTACAATAGTTGAGCACCAAGACTCACTTCGAAACCGACACAAACAGCAACTCGGAAATGGCCCAGTGAGGACATTTGCCTTTCGTTCACGGTCAGTGCCATTTTTCCATTCTAATGCAGGCGACCCTAAGCCACAACGACGAAGACGAGAACGAGCCGGAACATCACCAGAAAAAAATAAAACCGCGTATTCGCAGGAATAATTTGGCAATAATTGCAAATTCCTCCGATTGGGAAATGGGTGCTAGCTCTCTAGGAATGCAACTTGCCAAACAAACAATTTTGACACTAGGCCTGGAAAATGAGAAATTCAGTGAAGTCGAATGCTATGGTTCTCAACGAATTAAACCGTAAGTTTGACAAGTCGACAACAACGAAATATAACTTAATTGTGAACTGCACGAAAAAGGCATGGAGAGCCATTGTTTTTCCTTATTTCGCTCGCGTTTTTTTCTTCGTTTTTGGCGTTCTCGTTCAAATCGACGAAACGGCCTAGAGATAGATGTAAAGATTTTCCAACATCTAACCAGTAATCACATAATCCGGCGCAACCAACCGAGTTGCTTGGCCGAAATCTAGTTGAAAGTTTTGAATAGAATAATAAATTAGTTAAAAAAACATTTTATACATAACAACACCAATAAGAAGTTGCCTTAAAAAAATAAAAATTCGACCAACTGAATAGGCCATTTCCGAGATCATGTCTGCCTCCTCTTCAAAGCGAGTCAAAGTGCTAAGTTTTTCATAAGAACATTAGTTTTCATTTA
>OX421447.1:10546573-10561573 GCA_949126865.1 Montipora capitata
CGGTTAAACTAGCTTCAGGTGAAAGGTATGAAAGTAAACTTGACCTTTCGCTTGTTTTGAAGAAAATGCACAGGAAAACATGAAGCATGTGAGTTATGAAGAATTAAATGCAAATTGAGAAAGTCTTGCACTTCAATCTCATGTACTGTGCAACTATATCCCATGCGGCACCACTGGATTAAAGCATTAATTAAGTTCACAATAATAGTTTCTTTGTTTTTGCTTTCTGTACCTGATGTTGTTCAATATTCATTGCACTGTACAGCTGATGAACCATAGTTTTGATGTGTGCAACTGATCTCATGTCATCCATGGGAGGTTTACCTATAAGCAAATTAATGGAAGCAAAGTTTTGAGAGATTCTTTGAATAGACAATCATATGTTGTTGTTCAATGGCAAGGAAGCTAAGAAGGTGTTTAAATGTTAATAAATTACTGAAGAGCCAATAGTTTCTTACTACAGTGTAAAAACACTTATTAATTTTCAAGCCTTGAAATAAACAAACTTCCAAGTTCAGCAAAATTTGAACAAGCAAATGCTTGGAAAACAGAGTTTTAAAGTTAAGTGATACTTTGATGATAGTAACAATAAATTAAAATTTTCAAAATAACTTACTCTCATCTGGAGCTGACACAAAATACGAGTCATCGTTTAACACCAACTTAAAATTGGATTGCAGTAAAACATCTATGCCAGTGCTTCCCGAGATTCTGGAACCATCTTCAGTGTAAACACTGGCTCTTTCAATGCCTTTATCTTCTGTCTGTAGATCTTGAAGGAAATCTTTCACCGTATGACTCAGTGGCTGTAGAGTGAATTCACACTTTTCTCGTCTTGATGGTAGAGGTATGGAAATAACAGGAAAACCACACTTGAAAGCAACTGTCACATACTCTGAAAGGTCTAAAATTCAAAAGAAGACAAACTTAAGGATGTAAAGTGAAGGAGTAGTTAGATGAGCACATTGTTATCTTAAGGACGTTCGCGCCAATTGTTTCTGCGCATCCTTACTGCGCACGCAAATTCACACGCCACGTCATACACGAGCGCGCGCGCTAAGTAATAAAATGAGAGATAATAGGGCAAAAGGCCATTGCTATAGCTTTGCCTGGATTTAACCGTCTTGGACGTTCGGTGACCCCTATTTTTCTTTCCAGAAACGGATTTTATTTACAATTATCTCCACGTTGTCCAAAAATGAACAAAAAATCAATGTGGGAAGTTAAAAAAATTTCAAGATTTCTGCTCTCGGGACACCAAATCCTGCCATCTTGCGGCTGCAAGGCGCGTGAAACTGTGGTCGCTAAATGCGAACTTGATCTTTAAAGAACCTCACCAGTTGACTAAATTCACTTAGTAAGTCCACTTAAACAATATTCGGCAGAGAAGATTTCACTTCAAAGATTTAATTGCAATATATTTGGGTTTACAGACACTGGCCTTATTCGCTAAAGAAGCCCGATTTTGTCCCATTTTGGGTGTTTTTCCGGGCACGATCTATCCAAAACGAAGTCGGTGACCCCCCATTTTTTTTACATTTCTGACATAACTAACTCATCATCTTACAGTGGTAAAAGTTTCAGAAAAAAATCAATGTGGAAAAAATTTCGCGCGAACATCCTTAAATCTTACAGATAACAGAAAGGTGACATGTCAAAGACTCAAGATATGTAGTTGGACACCCGCGCACAACCTAGCATTAATATTGAGAGACCAGTCAAAATAAAGTACATAGCACAATCAGTATTGAAACCAGATTCAAGTCCTTTAGATTCCCTTATAAGGACATGATGCCTTTTAAAGTTTTTTTTTTTTGGCAAGGAAGTCGTTCACTGAGTGACTGAGTGGTTGCTGAGTGAATTCACATATTTCCTGTAAGGATGGCAGAGACACGGAAATAACAGGAAAACCACACTTTTCGGCACCTGTAACATGCACTTAAAAGATTTGAAAAGGGTGACAAAATAATGATGAAAGGCAAAGTAATGTTTTGATGGGCACATGTCGTTGGTCAAAAACTCAAAATAGATGCCCACCTGTACACGGCAAAGCAGAGAATTTAGTGACAGACTTTGAAACACTGCAGAGCATTACTGGTACACGTACAGTGTTGTATTTACCTTCAAATTCCCTTTAAACTCGTCGCCAATAGACGAGCTTGGAGATGGTGCCTGCCAAAGTGGGCGGCGATTCCGGGGCGAGCAACGAGGCTTGAGCCACAGGCCATGAGCAGAGCACACAGGTCTCCACGGCAACTCTGCGAGCGGCCACCACCCAAAGACCACCCCAAGGGTGCTTGGAAGGCGAAGGGGCCGCGAACAGGGATGACGTGGGACCTGCGCCACCACCCAAACTTACACAAGCACCCACCCCCAGCTCAAGACGCGACACTGGACGACACTGACCCGAGTACCATGAAGCTGATCATGAAATAAGACTGAGAAGTCCGCTTACCGAGGCAAGGTGAAAAGGAAGCACTAAAGCAAGGTCCGCCACAGCTCCTCCGGCCGCGAGGCATGAAGAAGGTTCTGCCTGATGTAGGAACTGAACCCGGAAATTGCCATGGACTTCCTGATTGATTAAAGGAGTCCTGGCCAGACACCACAGGCAGGCGCAGGCACGCCGCAAGCGACCCTGAAAAACTGAGGAGGACTGGTCCGCTTGATGTCCTGCGATCCGCATGAATTCCCACGTATACCCAGGTCACGAGCCAACTGAGCCAGCAGCGAGATGAGAAGAGAGGGAAGCCAATGACTCGGATGGAGTGCGAATGTACAACTGGTAAGCTGAACTACACCAACGACCCAAGGCCTGAATAAGGTGATCAGGGACGCCGTTGCGAGCTGCCACCGTGGCCGCACCAATGCGAAAACTGTGACTGGAGAAATTGCCCGACACACCTGCTCCAGCAAGGATTTCTCTGAGACGAGCAGTGAGGACAGTGCGAGTTAGGGGCCGACCATCCTGGAAAAGAAAGAGAGGGCCACCCGAGTTTCCTCTCACTGCCAAATAGGCCAAAACAGCTTGAAGGGCGCACAGAGGAAAGCGTCCCCGGCCAATGTGGACATAGCAGCCTTTCCGAAAAGGGTCAGTCTTGGAGGCTTTAATCCGCACACGCAGGCAGGAAGGATTGGCGTCAGAGTCTACCGAAATGTCACCGACACTTAAGTGGAGTGCCGGGGTGAAACTAGCCAAATTAGGAACAGTAAATTCAGCAGATCGGAGGAAGCCGAAATATGCTAGGGTGCAGGCGGCCCAAAACATGCAGTGGTCAAAAATAGATAAATCTAAAGACCTAAAGATGATCATTAAAATGTGATCCGTAATTGGAAGGCGCTGAGCTTGAGGGGAAACTTGGGTCCGTTTGATTCCTCGAAGAACCCGCTGCAAACGTAGACAGTTTACCAGAGGGTCTGGGAAGCCTTCTTCGATATGCAGGGCACGAACCGCTGAAAGGTAAACTTTGATCGAAGAGTGCTGAACTGATCCAGCCAGAAAAGTGGCAAAGAGGCACAACGACCTTGGCGGCATGATGTAAGTGGCCAATGAGGGACTCCAGTTCGCGCCGAGTACACCAGCGACGATTCCGCCACGACTGCAGCAGCACCTGTAAAGCAAAGAGCTTGTCCGAGGGGAGACAGGCCACCTGAGCCACTGAGTCTAACTCAATGCCCAAAACAACTAAACGAGTGGACGGGCCAATGCACTTATTCGGGTGGAGTGGAAGTCCTAAGGAGCGGCAAACAGCTATGGAAGTGGCTAAGTTCTCAGCACATTGGTTAGTATCCGGCAGTCCTGCAGTAATAAAATCGTCTAAATAATGTAACAGCGCAGAAACATTGTGTGTATGTAGCAGAATCCACTCCACCATGTCAGCCACAGAATTGAAAATATAAGGAGCAGAGCGGAGGCCAAATGGTAACGCTAAATCGACATAATAGTGCTTCCGCCATCTCATACCCAGGAGATATCGATCAGATGGATGGACAGCTATGTTGCGGTAGGCTGCCTCAACATCGAATTTAGCAATCAGGGCACCTAAGCCATAGCTTGAGATCATACGAATGATCTGATCAACCGTGATGTATTGCATGGTAAACTCGTCAGGATCAATGCCATCATTAACACTTAGCCCACCGGGGGATGAGAGGTCCACTATGAGGGACCCTTTTTGGGGATAACTCCAAAGCTGCTAACGTGCAAATGAGGGAAAGGTGGGGAGGAAAAGGGTCCTGCAACCCTCCCAAGGGAGACCTCGTTAGCCAAGTAGCGGTCAATGACCTCAGAGTGTTGATTAGCAGAGGCCTTGTTTGACTTAGCTGATTTCAATTTCTTGGAATGCTGAAATCCCAGGCGAAAGCCATTCCTGAGGCCGTCCAAGACAAAGGCGACTAGATGTTGGTCCGGATGTTGGGACAACTTGGCAGCAAACACTTCAGGCTTTTGAGGGCTAACCACGGACACCGGGGGCAAGGGGTTGGAGACTGGAAGGAAACAGAATGAGAGATGGTAATTCCCCGCTAACGACCCTACCCCCCCCCCCCCCCCCCTTCCTGAACTAAGGGCAGCAACACAGCAACAGTGGAGAAATGTTTAATTCAACAAGCCCAGAGCACAACAGGGGCAAGCAAACAGTGACAATTCTAATAATAAAACTGAACAATCAATAAAGCATGCAGTATAAAGAAGTCTGCCTGCCATAATTGAAAACTCAATACAAAAAAGACATGAACTAGAACGAAACAAAAGGCCACGACTAAGGCGCAAGAAAAAACCTACAAAAAACAAACGACTAACTGCATAATGGAAGAAGTACGCCCAAACATGTTCTAAAGTTCTGAGAAGGGTAAAATCGTCTTGGAACCAATCGTTACTGACGCTGTGCTTTTTGGCCAGCTGAGGCACTAAATGCCGGAGACCGAGATCTGCGCCTGACAGAACTCTCCTGCTTACGGTCTGGTCTAGAACTGCATGAAACGGAACGATGGGCGCCGCCACACGTGCTGCAACGATGATAATAGCGGCAAATCGTATAAGGGGCGGTGCACCTTCCCTTGTTCCAGGACATACAAGGGGTCCTCGATGAGCTAGAACCCACTGGTTCAGAGGAATCCGGCGACGTGCCGAGGTTGGGGCTGCGAGGAGAAGCACCGCCAGCGTGAAAAGTGAAGAGCTGTGTGTTCATGGTCGACCAATCGGCCAACCGAGTCGCCGCAGCGTGTTCGCGAAAAGCTTTGTCGTACGCAAGCCAAACCCGTCCGCTAAACTGGCGAGAAATCCGCAAGATTAATAACTTGTACAAGGTTAAATCTTTCCAACGATGAGGGAAAAACGACATGAGGACAAGCGAGTACACCGTGAAGGCTTCCGTCCAAGTGGTGATATCCTCGATACGCCGACGAGGTTTCTTCGGGGGAGCTGATAAAACCAAACGCCCATCGAGCATTAACTGAGGCTCGGTCTCTGAGCTGACCAAATTCGCCGCTAAAAGTTCCGACAAGACGACGAATTTTCCGCCACGGATTTGCGTAACGAGCTTGGCAGGAACGGGAGAGTAGCCCGGGCCCACGACGAACGGCTGATCCGCCAACGAGTTCACAATAGACAGCGGTGCAATGGATGGCGCTAATTGAGCAGAAACGCCACTTAAAGCCTGCCCCGAAGACGAAACGATTGCCGGGACCGGAGCGTTAAAAGTAGATACAAAAGTAGGGACGACAAAAGGAGTGAGCCTACCTGAGGTCGACGAGCTTGAAAGGGAAGGCTGAAAGCCCGTTCCAGCGGTGAAAAACGTCGAAGCTAAACCGCCCAACGATGCAGATGACGAACCGGCGCCAGAACAGGAGACGGGACCCGCAATCGCTGGTCCTGGTTGCCGTTGCGAAGCCTAAACAGCCGACTGAACAGCCTGATTAATGAGTGACACCAGATCAGGCGAAAGAACAGCAGTTGAGGCCGTCGGAAGTGGATTTGCCGAAGCCGGAACGCTCACCAGTGGCGAGGAAACAACAACAGACTCGCTGGACTGCGAAGACACGAATGAAGACGTCCCGCTCGTGTTCGTACTGGAGACGGGCGCTGAAGGAGCATTGAAAGAAGAGAGAGCCGCTGCTAAGCTGTTGTTGGTTTGCCGGGCGGTCATAACGGCGAGGACGACGGAAAGACGAAAAAAAGCGGAACAACTGAACGCTTGCTGCTTGAAACAAACAGCACCTTACACAGCAGAAACGACCAGCACGTGCGAATCGAGAAACCCCGTATGTCACCTCACTGCGCATGATTCCCTGACCACCGCTGACCAGCATTGGCTTGATTTTAACTTAGCCTAAATTACATTTAGCCACATTTAAAACACTAAGCTGATTTATTGGAGTATTGGTGCCGAAAAGGTAGCAAGAGAGGAGGCAGCACTCTCCTCAGAAGCAAGGAGGTCACCATGGCAACTGAGCCACAGTTCACCTCCCAAGCACCTGTCAACGCATCACTGAGAAAAAAACATTTGTGTAGATTGTATACTAAAACCAAAATATGCCAGGGAGGGAAAAGAAGCACGCAAGTGAAAACACAACTCAAGCCAAAGCATATGGCAATGTCCTTGCAAACCTCCTTGGAGTCCCCCAAATATTCCAGGCAAAACCACTGCATTGGCTTGGTTTTCACTTTGCCTAAAATATATTTAGCCTCATATTAAACTTGTTGTCCCTTAATTAAAATAATATGGAATGTTTCAACTGGAAATAATATTGCCCCAGGCCTACAGCTGTATGAAAGCAGGGTTATATTCTGCCTGCTTGCGCTTCTAATCATTTATTATTATTTTGCCTTCTGCAGAGAGTTATCAAGAAAAAAAAATAACAGTATCTATAACTGGAATCTTAAATTTTGGCAAGACTTCAGTCTGTTCTAAATATTAATTAATTTAGGCGTGTGCACACGCATTGCATTTTTAAACTAGTGAGTCTTTGACCTCATCTTATCCTCGATCCAGCTCTCTCAAGATTTTTAAAGTTAGTAATGGGTGGACCATTAAATAGAAAAATTCCAGTCAAAATGAACAGGTGTCTTTCTGAAATGAAGGCTTAAAACTTCGGCTAGTTAGTGTTCAGTTAACATAGTTTTGAAATACAAAGAAAAAGTAGAATTGATTTTTGGTCATAGTAGCAGTTTAATGCCATCAATGCAGTAAGGGAGATATTCATGCAATTATTGTAAAGGCCCGGCAAACTGCTTTAACATTTGCTTCAACATCTGTTCGATAACAGTGATATTGAAACTGTTTGCTCTCCCCCTGCCCAACACACACTCCCTTCAATTATGTTGAATCGAAGTTGAATTGATGTTGAATGAGTTTAAAAGCATTTAAACTTTGCTTCAACAACCATTCAACACTAAAAAAAGACATTTTCTTTTGTTATCGCGAATGTTGAATGAAGTTGGAGCTGTTTGTCCCCTTCTTTCAACATTGTTGAGCATGCACATGTCCAATAATCAGTCTCTCAACGATGTGTCCATGTTCATGTCCATAGCCATAGTAATAACCGTGGCTACAGCCTGGGACTGAATACCAGGCCAGACATTCCAACCCTCCCTATTTGATATGTTGCCTCCCGCACTCCCAATTTTTAATCAGATTCTCCCAATTTATCATAAAAATTCTGAAAACAAGGAAAATACTGCTTATCTTAAGTATTTTCTTGCGATCTGAATGTGAAACATTACGTATTACACTTTCTTATCCTATAATCTCTAGCCCAGTGTCTCTATTGAACACCCTGTGTTGTGCAGACTCATAAGGCCAGCAGTCTTACTCCATAGTATCTCCTAGAACCTCGGACAAGATATCTGTGATAAGAATAAAGACCTTATAGAATACCACAACAATGATGTGAAAAATGCACAAAATGCCACTTGAGAGAAACGACATTTGCAAAATTTCTTATTGGGGGTGGCGGGGGGAACCCCAGAACCCTCTACAGGCTTGTGCCTTAGGTGCTCGTGTGAGTGTCTTTGGTGCTACAAGATACTCCCTATTTTCCATCAAATGGGGTTGGAATGTATGCCAGGACTCTTGTGAAGATTTGATGACGATATCTTGAAACAAAATCAAACAGGCATTGAAGCAAATGTTGACGCCTTTTGCCCAGGGCTTAAGCTGAGATACAGTCTGTATCAAGTTCTAATGTTTCCAATTTTCTGGCTGAAAGAAAAATTATTTTAAAAATAAATACTGAAGCTCACCCGAACAAGTGCTAACTGGTATACTGTAAGCAAAAAGTTGAGCGAATCTATTCACATTTAACGAAAATATGCTTTTCGAATTTATAATTATAGAATTTTCAACTAAAGAAAATTACTAAAGCAATCTTACCACAATAATGCACCGCTAGAGGTAATTTTAACCTCGAGTAAATTTTCAATAGTGTTATGCCAGTCAAGGATTGACAAATACAAGGCTAAAAGACAAACTAAGAAGTGAAGCTTAATCTTAGTAAGAAGAGTTACGAACGTAAGCTTCCAAATTCTATACACAGCTTCTGATCCGAGATTGATCATGACCAACGATATCATGATCATCAACAATAAGGCGTAAAGTCTTACCACTTCTGTGTCTGGTGGAGACAGAAATCCAACGCTCTGATAGTTTTTTTAAGATTCTGCGCTCTTGGTGGACGCCCTAGGAATAAAAACAAATTTTTAAACAGGAAGATGTGGCTACACTTTGAGATTTCATTGAAACATGCACCATCGATCGCTAAGCCCGTTGAAACTGTCAAGATATTAAAATTTGCATTCAAGGTATCCTTATATCTCTGATTTCCTTTTCTCAAGAAAACAACTTGAAATAAGACATCTGAAACATATTTGTACATGTTTAAAAACATGAAAAGGGATTACCTTGTGACAAGAAAAGTGGACAAGAGTTTGACAAACTGATCGAAAGCGCCAAGCGGCCATGATGGAGATATGCTTTGAGGGGAGGGGTGGTAAGCTGACAAAAGACCACCAAAGGTGTTTCTGGGCAATCAACCTCTATTTTTCAAAATAAATCGTTTTTATTGAATTTTATAAACGTTACAACTTAAATATAGGGAAGACACCCGAAGAAAAGACTTATTCATTTAAATTTTTAAAACGCTTTCGTTCTTCAGCCCTCCCTGGTGGGGACACGTATTAAACCAGCTTTCTCTCATCCTTCGACATTTATTTCGTTCGAAAGCGGTTAAGATGAGCAAAAATTTTGAAATTAGTTTGGAAAGGGAAAAAGAACGGTCAGACTATTTCACTTGTCAAATCCCTTTTATTGGAGCGAGGTACGTATTCTGTACATTATTAATTAAGTGTCATATTAATTTTTGACCCACTCTCTTATGCGCAGCCATATTGGTTGTCATGTTTTTTCCAATGGTTGTTTCATCTGTTTGTGTTTTTTGCACATTTTCCTACAGGTGTTTAAAATTCTCAGAGTTATTAATAAGAAAAAGGATCTGATTCATTCACTGTTAAGTTCAAGGGGATGTCTAGAGGCGCAATTTTTCGCAAATTCGTGACGGAAAATATGACAATTTACAAAGATTACCATGGGTCAATATTGTCATGGTGGCTTCGCTTTTGCGTTCGATCAGCGCGATTTGCAAGTGTGAATGCGGGAAACCATACAGAGGGACAAGATTTTGATCGAGAGGCTTTCAATCGCCGTCAAAAGCGGTTAGTGGCTGCTATCATTGGTTCATCTGTCGGGCTCATCGGCTCAAGTTATTGCTTGTATCAAAAACTCAGTAAAGCTAAAGCGGACAGTCCACACCCCTCGATTGATGATGTTGGTATGAATAGTATTGATAAAACGAACGATGAACATGAAGAACAGAGTGATGTTGAGGCTGATGGAAGAAAAAAGAAGGGAAAGAAAGGATTTAGAGAAAGAAGGGTAAGGAAGAAGTTATACTTTTTTTTGCACTTATTGTGCTTTTTAGTGTTTGCTGCCCATACGTGGAGGAAGGGTCGAGGGGGTTACCACAGGATAATATCTGTATCTGAACATACAGCAGCAGAGCTCTCAAGTCTTAAAGTTTCCAAGGCTTGAGATGCTTATGCTGGAGATTGCGCCAAAGGCGCAAGTGTCCTGTGTTTCTTGTACTGGAGGCGGCAAACAATTTATTATAGGGGGCTCAGGGGGCATGCTCCCCCAGAAAATTTTTGACATTTGCACTTCTCAGATCGCTGGAAATGGGCCGTCGAGTCTGCCATTTTCTTTCTTTCATGCTGCTTGCTAAGAGAGCCCATGTTATTATGGTTAGCCTGCCAGGGGTTCCCCATTGACGAGTTAAATCGTCTGGCGTTAGACAGAGTAAAATACTCTGGCATTAGACAGAGTAAAATACTAAGTCTGGCCGGGTTAGGCCAGTTTGGACGTCAAAGGGTTAATGGGTGAAAGTCCTGAAGAAACAAGAAAATTGGTCGCACATGAACAGATCGATTGAAGATTCGCCAAAGTTCACTGCCATTGGAGGAATGAATTCATGTTTGGGGGAGGTTCACAATTCAGTTGGTTAATAGGTTGGTGACTAGGCTTTTGTACATTATGCTTTTACTTTTCCACTAAAATGCTCCGTTTTAATGCTCCTTCTTCCCCACTAAAATGCTTGGTCTCCCCAAAAAGTTACTAAAATGCTCAGTTAATGCTCATTATACATAGGCTGATAAAGCTGTCAGTGAAATTTGAATGTTATTAATTTTAACATTAACAGAAATGAAGTCTCAATTGCAAAAATTGCGCTCATAACTGTGAAGATCATAGCTTCACTTGACAAATGTAGTATGATAGGTTAACAATATATACGGCATTTGATATTTATGTCACGGAAAGTTAGTCTTTGTTGTTGTGTTGTAACATAAGTGATGTTTCAATGTAATCTTCTAAGGATTGTTTTTGTCGGTTTTGTCGCAAAATTTTTATTTTCTCTGAAAAAAATGTTTTGGGGGAAAATGCCACTAAAATGCTCGAATAAGGCTTAATGGTTTTGCCTCACTAAAATGCTCGAAAAAATGCCAGCATAATGTACAAACGCCTATTGGTGACACCTTCCATTCAACAAACATTCCAGTTTTAAAATTTTAGAAATCCGGTTTGGCTGGTATCCGGTCACCCACTGGTTAACTCACAATGAAGTTAACTTGCCCGCTCATTCAAAGTCTATTCACCCACAGATTAAGTTAACTTGCTTACACATCAAGTTAACTCACCTGCACTATCATTGACTAGCCCATTTCGAAGTTGAGTGTGTTGTGGTTCAATTTTGACCTCTACTTTAATTTTTTTGAACCAGTTCAAAATTTTTAAACCAGTACAGAATTTTTGAACCAGTCCAAAATTTTTTAAACTGGTTTATTTTTATCAACTGTCTAAAAAGGGGATTTCCTCTTTTTTGGTTGTAGTTAAAAAACAGGGGCTTGGATTTTCTGGGGGTCTCATTCCTTTCTTCCGTTCTACTTCTTCTACCCCTCCCTGATCTTCCCCATTACCTCTATGCTACCCCACCCTTCTTTCACAGATTATTCCCCTTTACCTTCCAGGTGGCTCCTCTCAATACCCCTTACACCCACTCCCTCCACAATACCCCACACAGACTTTTCACACTTCTCAAGAGTTTTCTTTTTACTCACCCGAACTCGAACTTGAATTTCCTATCTCTGGATTTGCTGCCCACTCTCCTGTCCACTTGACCACTCAAGCAGCTTGTGCAAATTCTCCATGATAATTTATAATTAAATATTTTAAATATTTTATTATTTACCCCAGGCCAGTCTTGGTCCAAACTTTAATTTATTCACATTTGGAAACTAGAGCCACATGGTCAGCCACATGTAAATCTAGCAGTGATAAAATGGCGGACTCATGCCAATGCAATAGCGTACAATGTCGGCCATCCAGATACTAACCCGCGGGACAGGGCTTAACTTTAACGAACTTTTGTCGTGGAACTGTCCGACGCTTAGAGTACACAACTAAACTTGCTGTGAAAAAGAAGTTGAACTTCATGTCAGCCTCAAAGTCAATGTTTCTCGATTCCCATTTATTTCCTTCAATCTGTGTGGGTTTAGTATTTTACATATTACGTTCTGGAAAACAAAATGCAGCTCAGTTGACAGTTTTGGAATAAAGCACTGTGTCAAGTTACTGCTCTACCACACGTACGCAATGTGTGCCTATTTTTTTAATGCTTGGTCTCATAACATAAAAAATCTTTAATTCCTAGTCGAATGTGTGGGTGAGTAATAATCATAATGTGTGGGCAAATAGACTTCAAATGAGTGGGCGAGGCGACAGACATTCATTTGGCCCAGTGAAGCTGTTGCAGTTTTTCAAACCCGGGGGGGGGGGGGGGGGGGGCACACCCATGTGAAAGGGACGGGGTGCACGTCGGAAACTTTGAGAGGTGCCATGATCCTGTCTTGTGGACGTGGCATCCCTCTAAGAGGTAACAAATTATGGGTTTTAATTGGACAACATTAAAAAATAGTTAATTATCAAACGTCTCATGCCTGCCATAATCATTTTGCCTCAGTACTCCAAAAAGTTCTGCTAAAGCTCCCTCTGTGGACCTTTCGAGGCTGAACGCCCTAAAAGGTACCAAAACCACCTTTTTAACCCCTAAAAGGTACGACAAGCACCTCCGTCCATTTTATACGGGAGACCCCCCCTTTCTGGGGCACAAACCTGACCCTCTCCATCATTTGTGCAAGCTTCACATCATTCAGGGAGGTTCATATGAGCTTGCTATGAGTACGTACATGTATGAGATACATGTAATATGAACAACTTACAGAACTTCAAACAGAAAGGAACACTTTGGTTTGACCAATAATTTATTTGGGCAGCCTTCCATGGTGGCCCCAAATATTCCTGTCACATGGAACCAGAATGAACTTGCTTAATTGTATACTATTATCTCTTGTGTGCCAATATTGTTGAAGATTAAGGTGTGTGCAGGTTTAAATTACATATGGTAAATTACCCAGACAGCTGTTTTAAGTGCCTGATTAGATTAGTGTGTTTGCATACAAAGGAATTTGACTTACATGTACTAGGTGTTTTGGGAATCCTTCCCAGGCTCCCACTTCTTACACTAGTCTAAGTCTTGACAATTGCACTTGTCCATTAATGATCTTCTGCTTTCACCAATCGATTCTGTCTGTGTAGCAAAATGCTTCTAGGAATGAAGCTATCGAGAGGTCATCTCCACTTGAGTATTAAAAAGCTGGCCGAGGACCTTACACGTATATTAGGAACTGTTGCCTTAACACTTTTAATTAACTCCCAGTTTATCACCAGACGATTTTTCTCTTCATTGGGGGGCCCCTTGGGCCTTAAAGTTTTAAAGTTACTAGGGAGGGGCCTGGTACAATTCAGGCATAGTGTGGAGATGATCCTGATTACTCTTTTCTCTTTACACAGATAATTGAGTATGAAAATCGTATCAGACAGTACAGTACACCAGACAAGGTGTTCAGGTACTTTGCGTCTCTCAAAGTTGTGCATATTGGTGAAGTCAATGAAGTGTTCATGACGCCTGAAGATTTTGTGAGATCATTAACTCCAGGAAAAATGCAACCAGCTGGTAAGATCTGAAATTTCTTGAACCATATTGTGGCGGATCTAGATCTGTCCTGTTGTAAGGGTTTGGTGTTGTCGGGTTTAAGAGGCAGGTACGCAAGTCAGATCGGATCAACTCAGATCGTTCACCTCAGATTGATGTAAAAAATGTGATAAGGCCTCCAGAAATCACCATAGCCCTAATCTTTAAGCTAACCCTGGTGAAATCGGGGAAAACATCAAATTTTTTTGGCGTACAAAACTGTTTTTCGCTGGATCCGAGGTGAGCGTTCCAAGTTGATCCAGTCGGACCATTGTACCTGCCCAGGTTTACGTCCCACTCTGACCACAGGGTGACCTGAATTCATATCAAGGTACCAGGCTTTGTAAATAGCCAGCTGGTTGCAGCTTCTTGTCGGTGAGGATTCTTAATCATCTTCAGTCAACCCTTTCACTCCTAAGAGTGACACTTACAGATCTTACTGTGTGTAACGTCAGCCTTTTTTTTCATTGGGTGCCAGTTACACATCTTGGTCCACTCAAACGTTATTTCCCTTAATTTAAGCCCTTTCCTCCTGAAAGTGACACCTACAAATTTTAATCCTGTGTGGGCCAGTTCAGAGGTTATAGCAACATCTATATCCACTCAAAAGTTATATGTCTCCTTTGAAATGTTTCAGATTATTAAAAATAAGAGTGCGGCCGGTGAATAACTAAGTCATCTTCTGTAATAGCAGTTACTTATTTTACTTGTTATCACTTTGTGCGGACAGGACTTCTTAAAACTAACCAAACATGCCATTCGTTATTGGTGCAAGAGGATTTTATTTGATTTGCTCACTACTAAGAATCAGTGCTCGAAATTTAAAAAAAATCTAGGTTGTCCTTGTTTCAAAAGCTGGGCAACTAAACCTGTAAATTTGGTTTCCTGATGTTTGGTTGCCCATTAGGAAACCCCCTGCGATTAAATGCATGCATATTTAGATGCAATCACATGGCGTTGAAACTTGAGTATCCCGTAGTTCTAAGTGTGGGCCTGTCTATTTTTTTTTTTGGAAGTCTGGGTTTAAGTTTTAGCATTTTCAAAGTCCATTGCCATCTTCAATTTTCCTATCTGGCAATTAATTTTTTTGTGAAAGCCATAGACATTCAAAACACTAGAAAATAAATCACCTGTGGCAAATTCATTATTGTTAACTTCACACTACTATCAGACATTGATAATAGAAAACTGATGAGCTTAGATAATTAATTTTCTATCATTGGCTGGGTTGTCGGTTGTCTTTCTTTGGGCAACCGACCTTTTCATTTTTCCAAAATCTAGTCACCTGGTAAACTTTCTGGTCGTCTGGGATGACTGCTAATTTTGAGCACTGAAGAATAATGTCTCTTTTAGGACTGGGGCTTG
>OX421447.1:10584073-10599073 GCA_949126865.1 Montipora capitata
TGCAATACAAGCATTTCTAAATTATTTCAGGCTGTTAACCTTTTCTTAGGTTGATACAGACTGAGTGTAATTGGGCCTTTTTTTAACTTTCTCCTCTCTTGCTGGCAGAAACGTTCAAGCAAGTTGCAAAAACAGTGACGGATGTAGATTTAACAGACAACGTTGTGGATGTTGTGTACAAGATGTTTGATGAAAATGGTAGACTATAAAATAGACAGTCGTATTGCTATTTTGTAGACAGTCGTAGAAACAGTACAACTTTCTTTAATAGTTTACCAAACATGTTTTAACAGCACTTTCATCATTGTCACTGTAAGTTACAACGTCTGAAATCATGGTTGAATTTAAATAGCATGCAATTTTACAAAGTTTGCTCTATTGCATGACATAGTTGATTAGCTAGTTTGCACATCCTCTGTGCTACGATTGAGAATTGTCCAATGTAAGGAATTTTAAAATAGAACTTAGATGCTTCTTGACTACCTGAATGGGGCTGTTTTCCCACCCTCGACTGCTTGTCACCCTATTGATATATTAGGCTAGTTTTCACTACTTTCAAATCCACAATCTTTTTAGTGTGAAAGATGCTGTACCCCAGGAGCTTCGCACGTGTGTGGTGTATAAATTTTCATGTGCAAGTTGTAATACTTGTTATGTTGGTGAAACTAGCCAACATTTCTCCACATGAGCACCGTCCTGTTTTCCAACAAGTCTTCACACATATACAAGCATCTGCAGAGTTCAGAGTGTTGTCGAACATCCTGTGCACAGGATTGTTTCAGAATCCTTGACTCTGTGGCTACTAGGTTTTCAGGTCAAGCTTAAAGAGTCCACGACTGTACATTAAATGGGAAAAACCTAGCCTCAATCAACAGGTTAAACAAAGAAACCCGACTCTCTCCCTATAGTCCCATTATGTCCCTTAATCAAACCTTTAAGTATGTAACATTGTTATGCAATGCAACGAACTTTGTAACATCACATGCTATTTAAATTTAACGATGATTTGAGACTCTGTAATACTGACAATGATGGATGTACCGTCAAAACATGTTTGGTAAATTAAAGAAAGTTGTATGGTTCTATGACTCTCTATAACACATTCAGCTCTGAATAAAAATTCCAAAGTTTGCCAAGACTTTACTAACAAGGTTGCAACCCAGCCTGTGGATGATCATACATAGTTTGATGCTACATTGGTTGTATAAGTGAGCTGGATGTTCCAACCATTAGGCTACTAGAGACTCTGGTTTTCTGTGAGTTTTCAGTAGAACTGCATTATGTCGTCATGACTCAACTACACTACAAACTCGCATTGTATGAGTCAGTAGTCCAAGTTTTAGATACCCCTGCTCACAAAGAATATCTAGTAGTTAAAACATTAAGTGAGGCCTAGAAGGGTTGTGGGTTCAAATCCCATCTGAGGCTCCACTTTTTTCTGAGTTCCAGATGATCTTCATGTATATATTTTGCTGAATGTCTTCCATTTAAATGAGCATTGTTATCAAGCGTTAGCTTCTCTCGTTCATGAAGAGACAAGGATTGTTATCTTACTATCTTTCAATCTACTTTCCTCTTCCTGATTCTAGGAAGATTAAGTGGCTTTGCTCACAGGGTAAGGATGCTTACTTTCTGTACATGCAAGCTTCTTATACCGTAAAAGAGAGAGAAAAAACAATGAAGCCAGAAAGTGTGTCAAATTACCAAAACTTTGAGTTCCAAAGCGTAGATCCATGTTGCTTACTTGATGGCTTTTTTTAACCCTTTTTTTTTTTCAGATGATGGGGTCCTTAGCCACAAAGAGTTTGTTGTCGTTATGAAGAACCAGCTGGTTCGAGGACTAGAAAATGTAATTATCATAATTTGTCATTATGAGAATTTATTATAACCCAAAATGAGCCAAAGCTGCATGGCCAGTTACTGCTTAAGAATAGTTCCTAACTTCTTTCTAGTTCAAGTATAGGTGCTTTGTACATGTATGTACATCCTGACAAAATGACCAGCTAGGTGAAAAATAATAATTTTAATAAATAATAAAATTTATCAGTGGAGCACCACACTGGTCTCATGATTAGTGCGCTCAACTCCGGATTGAGTGCTCCGGGTTCGTGTCCTGGTCGGGGACATTGTGTTGTGTTTTTTGGCAAGACACTTTACTCTCACGGTGCCTCTCTCCAACCAGGGGTATAAATGGGTACTGGCGAAGTTAATGCTGGGGGTAACCCTGCAATGGACTGGCATCCCATCCAGGGGGGAGTAGAAATACTCCCAGTCACTTCATGTTACAGAAACCGGAGATAAGTGCCGGCCTGATGGGCCTTCTAGGCTCGTAGCAGACTTAACCTAGTACCTACCACACTGGTATGGCAGAGTGGTGAGTTAAATTCCCTTTTAAATTTTTTAGGCTTTCCTTTCATTACAAATTGCAATGGTCTCAGACCAAAGATGACCAGTCCATGTCATCTGGAAAGTTTTAGTTTCGAGAATATTGGTATGTAGTAAGAAATAAAACACTTTTATCTTTCAGCCAAAGGACACTGGTTTTGGCAGACTTATGCAGGCCATTTGGCATTGTGGGAAACATGTCACTTACCAAACACTCCACCCCAGAAATTCAGCAGCAATGGATGATTGACAAGATGTTTGAATTATTGCATACATGCGTAGCTGCCAACTTCATCAAGGAATTGATCCAATCAGTGAAACAGTTTTTGATCAAACTTGGAGAGCCTTGTTGGATAATAATTGACAACTCACTGTTGAGAGTTTCTGGACAGTCGTGTTTTGGCTGAACACAATAAAATTATACATCTTCAGCAGCTATTTAATAGTGGTTATAATATATAAAATTTAATAATTGTTGTTGTATGATAGAAGTTCTCAACAAAACATGATACTCATGAATAATGATCATGATGCGTTTACAAGGGACAGAAAAAACAATGCTCATCCTATTCCCATTTTATGCAACCTGGTAGTCAAGGTTTTTGTAAATAATTTTTTGTTATCTAGTAAGGTTGTAGAAGGATGAACAGCGATGGGTCTTGTGCCGTATGGATAAGGACCAGTAGTCTGAAAATTTATTATTTTAGTGTGGAATATTTAAAACAAGACAAGCAGGTGAATTATTATAATTATTATAATTTAATGCCTAAGAGGTCAGACATAAAACAGCACTGTGCTCGTGCTGTTAAAAACAGTTTAAAAAGATAATAACTAAATGGAAACTAACTAGCAGAGTTCACTTTCCTTGACACTCTGTACATTGTTTTCATTCTGAAGTTAAAAGAGTCATTGGAGAGATTTGTTTGCATTTTTGGCAGGTGTGAAGCTGAAGACTGGCTGTTAGCCAAAAATTAGTGAAACAGACAGTTTGCTCTTAATTAACGATGGTGCCTACTATTGTTCCTGCAATGCGTTCTGCACATTTCAAGACTCTAGTTTCCTATTGGTGGTGCTTACCAATACAGGGATATTTTTGTGCAGTTTAAAACTATGCAGAGAAAGCAGAACTCAGCAAGTACTCTTGGTATTGGGGGTAACCACGCATGTTTCAGACTGAGATAATTAAGCTTCAATTTGGAAAAGAACCCCATACATTGCTTTGTATTTTAGAGCTTTTTACAAATATTATTCATGAATTATCTTTGAAAAATGCATGGCTACCCCCAATTTTATTTTTGGATTTCAATAACATTTGTTAAAAATCTGCTTTTCCTGCATATTCATAAACTGGGAAAAAATACCTTTGAATTGCATGTAGTATGCACCGTCCTTAAGTAGCAGGTACTGACCAGGTGATAAAAAGCAAGAAATACACTAAAACAAGATTTTTTATAGACTTTTCACAAGTAGCATCTTGTCATTTTTTGTAAGCCAAAAATACACCTAAAGCTCATCTTGTGCCAGCAAGGAGTTTTTGCAACGACAACATTGAGTCATTAATGGCTCTGGTTAAACAAGGAAAAAAAAAAAATTATAGTAATGCTACATGTGTGACATGCTGCCATTTTGCCAAATTGTACTACATTTATTTCCTGTACTCTGTAATTTGAAATGACCAAATGTGCACGCAACAATGAATGGTTTACTATCTATGTTTAGTTCACATAATGTCCAAATCAATCCATTTCCAGGTTATTTCACCCATATCGCAGAACAAAAAGTGGAATAATAGTGAAAAAATCTTTATAGGGCAAAGTGGTAATTTGAACTTAGGTTTTCATTGACATTGCAGTTGTCATTGCTTAAACTACATAACCTCAAGGCACTACATACCAGTAAGACTAAAAGTATCTGATATGGAAATTGTTCAGGAATGATCAATGTTAAAGACAAATGCTGTACTTAGAAGAATGAGGATGTGCCAGTCTGGGTACACGTTTGACACACATCCATAATTTCACACTCTTCAAGTAACCCTAATTCATCACACTTATGGGACCTTTATGCTTGGGAGGATTTCATTGAGTTGTATGCATGTGGTACTGTGACCCTGAAGACAGCAGAATTAACATTTGTGTCATTTACTGCCCAGCAAACATTGGCTTTAAGAACTGGCAACTGCGGGGGCAACAGGATGAAGTGCTTCTTCTCCACCTTTCCCTGCACCCAGTCTGTGAGGATCTTGTGATGGGTAGTGTATTGGTGGAGGACCAGGTGGAGGGCGTGGTATCCCTTGCTGCACAGGAGGAGGCACTCGGGGAGGAGGAGGGACACCATAAAATGGAATTGGAGGCCTGAATGGAGGATGACCAAATGGTGGTGGGGGTGGGAATCCCCCAGGAGGGGGAGGTAAGGGATGACCTATAGGAGGAGGGGGCATTCCTGGAACCGGTCCAGGAGGAGGTGGCAAGGTGAGTGGAATAGGCGGTGGGACTGATGCTTGTGCTGCTGGTGATGGAGCATTAAGATTGAAGAAATTTGGTGGTTGGCTTTTGTCATCTGTTGGTGGTGGTGGAAGAGCTGAAAAAAATAAAAGATAATTCCATGATGAAAAATCAGTCCTTTAAAATGTTCATTTGTGACCCTCCACAGGAAAACAGTGAATAAGGTGAATGCACCCGCACGGCACGTTAAAACAAAAGGAGCGTGAGTCAACACGTAGCTGTCAACACGTTAGCTACGTGTTAGTAGCCTTCCTCATTAAAGTTGAGGCCTTTGATTTTTACACACTAAAGACAAGAGAGCGTGCGATGAGCTTTGCGTGCGCTTACATGCTTTCCATGTCAACTTCTAACATGCTGAACCTTGTAATAGGCCACTTGGGATAATACCATAATACTCTTTGTTTGTCCCCCCAAATTCTTTTATAAGCATTATTTTTTGTTTCCTCTTGGGACCATTGTAAGTCCCAAGAGAAACTGGAAACAATGCTTATGCAAAATTTGGGGGGACAAACAAAGAGTATTATGGTATTTTCTGAAGTGGCCTATTCTGTCGAACCCATGTTGCATGAACTATAAACTATAATTCTGTTATTCATCACCGTTGAATACAATTTTTTTATTCAATGGTGCTGAATAACAGAATGAATACAAATGCAACCAGCTCTGAGAATTTACGTTCAATGCTTAAAAGTCAAAACATTCTTGTATTAAAAAATAAACATTTGTCATCAAAGTCATACCGTACTTGTATTAGAATTACAATAATTATAACGTCTAACAGTTCATATAATTTTATATATGCTGATGTCCGATCTTACCCATAGATCCCTTGCTTGTAAAGCGCATTTGAATATGTCGATGTCCGATCTTACCCATAGATCCCTTGCTTGAAAAGCGCATTTGAATATGTCGATAGAAAATGTGCTATATAAATTCATTACCATTCAGAATGTTATAATGGTACAAACCTCCAGGTAACCCTGGGACAGGGGCCAGGGTGGTGCCTCCCTGTTTCCCTGGGGTGGGTTGTTGTCCCTGAGACTTGCCCCACATGATTTTGAGCCTTCTTCCTTTGAGAATGAGTTTGTTGAAGGACCGTTCAGCTGCTGTTTCTGCAGCTGCTCTCGATGTAAAGCAAACAAATGCACAGTTCTGTCGTGGAACCATTGTTATGGATCGCAGCTCCCCGAATTGGTAAAAGTAGTCCCTGAATATGAAAGGGTTGATAATAGCTCTTTAATTAAATCTTTCAATTTAGAGACAGTGCTGTTCTTCAAAAAGAACAATGCAGACTTTTCAAGCTTTTGATTCATTTGTGAAAATGTCAGTTTCAACAAAATAATACTAATTTTGAACAATTGATCTCTAGTCGAACTTAACATTCATTTTGCATTCCCAAGGTTAAACTTGGCACACGTGTAACATTTGCCTAGAATTCTGAATTTAACAACAACTAATTGTTTTAGGTGCCTCCATGGTATTTCCAGATACAATTTCTCCACATGCAAAATGCTTGCGTGCATGACTAAAGCTGGCAGTCTAATACACTGTACATACCAAGAAAATAAAGCAAGACAACAAACAGCTAAATGTGACAGTTACATAAAATCCTCACCTCAGGTCTCCTTCCTCCACTTTTCCTTCAAGCCCTCCGACATAAAGGGTAGTGATAGCTTTATCTGATGGCGGCTCCAGGGACGGCATGCTCTTTGCCTGGCTTAACAGTCTTGTTGCCACTGGGTCGCTCGTTCCATAGTATCTGTCTTTAATGTTCTGATCGGCTAAAGGATCATTTGGGTCTGTGGGCATGTCATGTCTAGGTATCATGATGGTAGATCAAAGATACAGGATCAACACTTTACCATGATGAAAAAAAGTAAAGAAGCAAGTGCCCTAACCACTTCTCTGTATTTACAATGTACTTCCATACAAAGACCTCCCTCCCCAAAGAAAAGAACACAAAACTGTAGCTCTCAAGAACCCCCGTATCTCATCCCATTCAAGGGCATCAATACCCTGAAAACCATTCAACACAAGTTCACATTCTTTACCTATAATAATTTCTAAAATGTGTGCAATAATTATTTATTACAGAACAAAAAAATGCTTAGTCACCTCAAATGAAGAAATCATAATTATCACAATCGCTGGTGAGGCAAGTAATGTAATAGCATTGATTACATGTACATCAGTTACAAGCTAGAGCATTCATCTGATGTTATTAATGAATCAAATGGAAAGTGGTGACTGTAAGAGGTGGCTCGGTCTTGTCATAATTATCATCTGAGAAAGGTTTCATAGTTCTCCAGTGTTCTCCAAGATGTTTTCAATTCATTCTTTTTTTCTAATCCAGTTTGCCACTTTTCTTAAAATAACCCCAACTTTCGAAATGCCTTGGTTTGCTTCTAAGTCTCACCAACACATAACACACATTTGTCTACCTGCACTTCAAATATACATTCATTGAGTCCTTCGAGGGAACAGATGAGCCCAACAAATTTGACCTGCTGCCAAATGAGTGGCTTCATAGCTCAGTTGGTAAAGCATTGCAAAGGTATCCATGGGTCATGGGTTCGAGACGCATTTAAGCCACATGCTTAAATTGTCCAGCTAGTGCGACGAGAACTTATCTCATTCATACATACTAGCACACAGTCAGCTATGTAACTAATTAAAAGCAAATAATTATTGTTCTTGTTCTTGATTTAGCACAGCATTTACATGAAACGGCAAACTGCTGCCCATTATAAAAGCTGGCATCAAAAGTCTCTTTTCTCTTCCTTTTGAGAACCTGATCAATAACTGCAGGTAACTGGCAACAAATGGACTAAAAACAAACATGGTTCATTCATTTTAGGCAAAACCTAATCTTCAGCCTGAGCTTTGCAGTTTAATTGCAATAAAAAACAGTGCCAACTCTTTATTAATATTTTAAATTAAAATAAATGCCACCAAGTAACTGTGACATAAATGGTTGTATCCAAGCACTTAAAAAAATTACAAGTGGCTATGTACATGTAGTGGTTTACGTTTTTTTCCTTTCTCCATTTTTTTTTGCAACCAGTTCAATTTGGATTTTTCCTTTGTTCCAGATAATAATTTTATGAACACAAGACATTCAAGGAAAAATAAAAATTGAACTGGTTTGAAAAATTTTAAACCAAGGAAAAATTTGGAGCACAATAGCTACATGTACACCAGTGCCTGCACCAACCTGTAAGGACATTCATCTCCACGCTTGCACTCTCCCTTAACCCAGAATGAGCAAATATGGGGTCGGTTTCTCTTGTAGTATGGTGTAGTCCTTGCAAGTTTTAGCAACAAATCGCTAGGTGCATTGGCTTTCCCAAGTGTTCCCCCAGGGGTGGTTCCATCAGAGTTGGCCAACTGGGAAAATTGAAATGAAATGATAGTATGTAAATTACTTTTGCATGCTCAGGAGAAAGTGGCCTCACCAAAGAAATAGAAGAACAGGTTTAAACTACTGCATGAATGGTGAGTGTCGAGAGCAGATGCCTTCCACCAATGAGTCCTGGGTTCAATTCCCACACTCCGGGTCATTATGTTGGTGAGTTTGTTGGTTTCTGTTCTGCTCCAAGAGGTTTTCCCCTAGGTACTGGGGTTTACCTTTCCAATCAATTCGCCATCGTCATCATCATCATCATCAAATTAGAGGAAAACAAGTAAATAATGTGTTTTGAAACCACATTATTTACTTTTTCTACTCTAATTTGATGATAATGAAGATGGCGATGACGAATTGATTGGAAAGGTAAACGTTAATGACAACGATGATAAAGACTCTGATTTAAAGTCCTATCTAAGCTTGAGACTTAAAGAAAGTTATTAACGGTAGTATGTTCATGTACTAGTAAGCTCCAATAGGGATCAAAAGACCCAATGTTCTGGTGGAACCTACAATACTGGTCAAGACTGTTGGAACAATTCCCTCTTTTCCCACTCCTGCCATTACAATGTTGATTTTTCACAGTCTCTGAAATCAAGATTAGTTCATCGATCGCTTGAATGTTTCAACATTGTCTTGGGGGGAGTAGCGAATCGAAAAAGGCATCGAAAGAACAACACGCGCTGCTCATATAACAATGGAAGCATGTACAGTAAATTCTCTTCGCCCAAATTTGACAACATAAATGTCGTTAAGTCTTTTAACCCGGGGTTGTAGCATAAGATTTCCTCTGGGCCTCTAAGACCTACATGTACATTGTATTGCAAAACTAAGGTTTTAAGGAGAGTGAGGTTGAGGAGTTTTTTTTTAACTTTTCGTGAAAATGTGACTGGGGAGTTTGACATTTGAGATACTGCAACAGTTTAGTCAGTTTTAATCCTTATGAAACACGCACCTCTTTCTCAACATTCTGAGTGTAATATTCTTTGTTGACATCAGATTTTGGAACATCATCTTTCATCCCCAGGGCATGGTCTCTCACTTGCACCGGTAGACCTACGAAAGAACAAACGATGCCATGTGTCACTGCTTTCAGTCAGGTCAAAGCAAAGATGTGCCTTTTGAACATTCTTATTAATCTTAGCTTCATTTTTTCCTGGAAACCTAACCTACCATAGTCAAGATCAAGTAAGCACGTCTGGCAGACATTCTTTAACTTAGCGCATGTCTGACAGACTTCTGTTTTCTTGAATCTCATCCGTGCTCCTGGGCACCAGCGAAAAACTGTGAATGGTCTAGCACAAATCTATAACAAAGAAATATCGGTCTTTAAAAGAATTACAAAAAAAGTCAAGAAAAATACCAGAGACTACCCCTCTACTTGGAATTTCCTACCTTGAATAAACTACAGCTGTACATTTTGTCTTTGCTAAGAGAGGAAACCCCAAGTGCCAAAAAAACCCTTGGAGCAGGGTGGAGCAACCAACAAAAACTCAGCCCAAATATGGCACAGTCTCCCCCCACAAAAACTGGTGAAAAAGATATATCTCTGGATGATTTTGAAATTAAATATTACTCGAAACTTCATTTTACTTTTACCAGCTGTTGGCTTTATAAGGAGCATTTGCAGCTTAGATATCTCAATCCTGAACAACAAGTTTACCCAGTATTGTTACTTGTTTAGTATTATTATTTTTATCTTATGGTGTCACAATATCATCAAATTGATGTACTACTCCTGCTTTCCTTTTAAATTTTAAGCTATTCACACCTAAAGTGCCACGAATAAGAAAGTAAAATATTATTGTCTGGCATTAGCCAGAGTAAATTCTAGTAAAAATGTTCCGCAGAATAAAATTTAAAAGCAGGGAGAGAAAGAGAGAGTTATCCATGTAATTCTAGACAAATCTGAACTATTAAAACCTTCAGATATACTGTAAAGATATATTTAGGTCCCTGCTAAGAAGCCGGGCTACCAGATATATAATATTGTACTCCAAAAGGTAATTTTCACCAGAGAAAGTTGTGAAATTTCCACAGTGGAAATCCAAGAATTGGCTTCATTCCAGACTTTCCTGTCCAATCCTAAGGTCTTCATTCCAAACATATTTGGTCCCACCTATGATCTCAAGGTCACCCAATTTAAACTTCACTCTGTTACAAGATCATCATCATGTAAGTTGAACCTACCTTACATTCTCGACCATACGTTTCTCTCGTCTGCGTGAAATGCAATAAATAATATTATTAGGACAGAGACAATTACAAAGTTACAAAACCAACCTCAAATAACATTGGTGGAGGTCAAATAAACTTGTAAAAGATTGAAAAGCTGCACTGATTCTTAAGACCACTGGGTTTTTGTTATAAAGTTTTTGACATCTAAAAATCATGCATAAGCTGAGAGTGAAATGTCTTTAGGGCACTGACAAACTGACCAAAGAGATCACAGTAAAAAAAATGCCACTTTTTGATGAAATTTGCAAAAAGAACGTTGAGTGAAATAATAATCTTGGAGACAGATTATATTCAATGTGCCCCTTTTTGTTACTAATGGCATTTCAAAACGAAGAAGAAACCATGTACAAAGTGCAGTAAATCATACAAAGACCTGACAAAAAAAGATTTCAAAATAACCCATGGAATAATAATAATAATAATAATAATAATAATAATAATAATAATAATAATAACAACAACAATAATCATTATCACTTTATTTAAGTCTCAAGGTTATTTAGCTGAGCACGAGTGCTCTACTAATTGGGGAGACTACATTTGTGCAAATCAACTGAAACGAAATGTTGGTTTTTGAGGAGAGGGTATCAGAGAACCCGGAGAAAAACCTCTCAGAGCAGAGTAGAAGACTAGCAAATTCTTTTTGAGCTTCTAAAAAAGCTTATGCACTTTAGTCATCAGTTGACAACCTGAGCAGAAGTCATCTCTAGAGACAACTGATCTGTGCAACATCAGTAGGTGACTTGACCATTAATAATTGTTATGCATTAATTAATGGCCAAGGCTTCTATTATTCTGGGCTTGGTTGTTCAAAAGCCGATTTATGCTAATCCCAGATGAAAAATTAAACAAGGAGTTCATTTCTCTATTCCCAAATGTTGTTCAACGATGATATTCGGCAAAACTTTACATTAGAAGAAGTCAATCTTGAAAAACAAAAATGAGCTAAAGAAACTTTCACCAAACAATTGAAAACATGAAACAAAAGTTTACGCTAATCCTGGATTAAGTTAATCAGCTTTTGAACGACCGGGCCTGGATGACAAAACTACGTAAACACAACCTACACTGTAACACAGTCAATGCATTACCATTCTAATGTAAGGGTTATCTCCAAGACATGTTTGACAAAGAATGGGAAATTCCTACAAAAGATATAAAAAACAAGTCATTTCCAACAACTAACTAAAAATAGGAATGATTTATGGCAAACAGAGACCATTATTCCCACAGATAAACCTGTACATTGTTAGCTTTACAGCCCAGTTTAGATTTCTGCAAAATATCCTACCATGTGACCTACACAGAATACCATAAGAAAGCCTCCATATGGTTGACTCGGTTGTGCAGGAGGGCGCGACCTCAAACAACAAACTGAGGAGCAAGTGCCCCCTTAAGGTTTTGACAGGTAGGCAAAGCGTAACGAATTTGTAGTGTTTATATGGGGATCCGATGTCAAATAATTTTCGTTAAACGCTAGTTCTAAAAAAAATTATGAATCGCGAACTGAAGGTACAGGGTAAAGGATTAAACAGACCAATTTTTAGGGAATAGCCTTCGTTAAAAGCTGCGTGGTAGCATTTTCGATTTTTCCATACATTTGTCTCTAATTGTTACTGAAAATTCGCGTGAAAAAATTACAGACAAATATACGGAAAAATTGAAAACGCTGTAGGGCAACTGCTGTAAAAGGTTAGTGTCTAAAATTTGGTCTGTATAATCTTTTGCCCTGTACCTTCAGTTCTCAATTAAAAATTTTTCAGAACTAGCGTTTAACGAAAATTATTTGACATCAGATCCCCATATAAACACTACAAATTCTTTACACTTTAGAGTGGGCAGAGAAGACCACAGTCTTGACACAGTCCCCAACCCAATCTGATGGAGCCATTTCACCAAGGGCCATGTTTCATGTCACGTTAAGCTTCATGCCTTGACAGCTCAGTAGAGCTAATTATTACAGAGTACCAGAGATCACTCATTTCCATGTAAAAGAATGCTGCCACAAGAAGACCAAGGTGACCTGGAATTCTGTAATCACTCAGTGGCTCTAGGCATTGGGCCACCACAATATATAGTTTTCTAGTTAATTTAGCATTTTTTAATTGTTATTCCTGTATCCACTCACATTCCACCGAGTCACTTGTACAACAGCTGTAATGGGCACCTGTATTTTACAATTGCTATAACTTCGAAAAACTACTGTCCAAGCCTTCCCTGGAGTTAGTACAAGTATGGTTTAACTTCACCTACTGTATGCCAAAGCCAGTTTGTACAATAAATGTGAACCAGCGAGCCACGTGAGTCAACAGGCGACCTTGAAAGCTAACCGTTTTAAAATGGGTGCTAAGACTTTTAATACTATTTATCAGCGCTATTTGAAAGCGTTCTCAAATTCCTCGCAAGTCTACCTCGCATGCCTCGCAGATTGTGCATCACACGCAAACAACCAAAGCTACAAACACTCTCTACAAACAAACGCGATTGACTTAAAAAAAAAATTGTAAAGACATCTAAGATAATGACAGTTATCCTACAGAAAAGATCGTTTAAATTAAAAACAGCAATTTAGTCTATTATCATACCGAATTTTCCCAGTTTTGACGATTGTACGTGTTCGCACTCTTTGAGGTCGCCATCTTGAAATTTCCGTATGGGCTATTACGGGCTCAAGACTACAGATACTGGAAAGTACGTTATGTAAGCGATACGTGACGTACTTACCAACAAATACTTGCTCCCAGGCTTTCCCAGGCTAAAAATTAGGCTTAACAGGTTCTCGACAAGAAATGAAAAACGAACTTATGTGTGATCATTCTCTCATTTACATGAGATGAGTAAAATAATACTGAAAAGGTTTAACGAGAAGCCAGCCATAAAGGCTTGAGGAGGGCCAGGGCCCGGGGGCCAGGGGCCTCCTCGTGCATTTTTTAAAGAAGGTTTTCGCTAAGAAAAGGTGCAAGATGCCTTGAATCCACATTCAAAAAGAGGCAGAAATCATCGTATTTATTTATTTATTTATTTATTTATTTATTACAATTTATGGCATGCAAAAAACAGAGGCCAAGGGATGAAATGCAAAGAGTCAATTTCCCCTAAAAAGAAATCCTTTTAATAATACAAAAAAGGACAAAGCGAATTCCCCAATGTCAGATCCCAACATATCAAAACTCACAAATCCTGAAATTAAGTTAAAAGCAAGCTAGTCACAAGATAAATGTGATGACGGCCCTCCAGCAGTGAAGATTGGCCTGGAAAATAAGTTGAGAGGGTGAGCTGAAGTAATTTTACCGCAAGCCGTAAAATCACTTTAAAATATGAGACAATTGATTTCGCAATGGTAATAACACGAACAATTCTCATGACGGTAAATCTCGCGTTAATTTTAATAACTTTTGCGTCCAATGAACTTATCATCGCATTTTGATGTTGGTGATTTCGGTGATCTTAGCGTTTGAACAAAATGGCTAGTCAGTTTATGGAGGGAAATTCTTTCGAAATGTACGCCTGTTGTTGGCGAAAATTTTACTTCATCCTGCCTTCACGTGCCGATTAAGCCACAGGGGAAAGGTCTCTTTTAACCAATCAAATTAATAGGTTCAGGGTTGTCCGAGATGGGTGGCTACCAAGTATTCACTTCAAGAAAGGACGCTTAGCTGGCATGAGTCATAATAATTACTGCGAAACTGACTCAGAGGTGGAGTTGAGCGGTCCTCCAGCCAAAAGATTCAAAATGAATAACCCAGACACCCAAAACAATACTTTCCTCTTCACGTCCGAGTCTGTTGGCGAGGGACATCCAGGTATATTTTCCAAAAATTCGGTAGTACTTTTAATCAGCCTGTCTTGCAGCTCAGAATTGTACAGGTGGGTGAGGTGACCACTCTGCATTTCAGACCTTCCTCTCTTCTCTTCGCAGATAAAATTTGCGATCAGGTCTCGGACGCTATCCTGGATGCCCATCTTAAACAAGATCCTAATGCTAAAGTTGCTTGCGGTAAGCTTTCAGCAAGTGAAGTAGATCATCACATTGGCGTTGTTTTAAAATAAATGCATGCATATGGACGCATTGGTTATATCACCAGTTATTATGATGTCAGATGTTCGAAAAACGTTTTGTCGAAAATTTCTTTTAGGTCGATTTCTTTCGTCTTCAGCTAAGTGTTTTTAACCGAGAATTTTAAGCTTATCTTGACCAGTCTTTCATTTCGTACCTCATGAAAAGTCAGTGTTAGCTTAATTCGATTGATGGGCAGGTACTTGTTCAAGCTTACAACTTCTTTGAAACCCACCAGTTTTCGTTTTAACCGTTTGTTTTAAATTTTAACTTATAACTTCGATTTCCAGATGCGTGGTGACACGAGTCCCTCAAAAGAAATTTTTTCGACTGGTTTGATTGTCATTGCGCAATATGATTTGTCAATGAGTTACCTTGTGAATGAATTCATATTTCTTTCGTTCATGGAT
>OX421447.1:10604073-10611573 GCA_949126865.1 Montipora capitata
TAGCAAAAAGAGTGAAGATGAGCTGCTAAAAATAGTCAAGGAAAACTTTGATCTTCGTCCTGGCATGATTGTCAAGTGAGTGTTATTTTTTCTTTTCAACTGGAGCAACTTCTTTTTCAAAATAAGACGATTCAACATTCAGATGACACTGAGAGGCAATGTGTCAACTGGCATGGGAGTCTTAAGAAAGGGGTCAGTGGTTTCAGTCCAGACATTTTCTAAAGTTCAACTTTTTACTAAAAACCAAGTGCCAACAGTCGTTTTTGCAGCAATGGGCCCTTTGCAGGTTAGTGATCACATGGTACAAAAACCGCCATACTCGGGTGCAAATTGCCCACTGGGACATCTAAAACAAAGAAAATTTAAATTATCTTGCTTTGTTTAAGATGTCCCAGTGGGCAATTTGTGTTCCAGTATGGCGGTTTTTGTACCATGTGATCACTAACCTGCAAAGGGCCCATTGTTGGTGGATTGTGAAACAGAGAAATGGACAAGATGGAGCTGAAAATCAGCCAAGTGCAATGCAGAATTAATTTTAACAAGTTAATTGCTATGCACAGTGATCAATGAGAAAATTGTTCTAAGTGGTATTTGGACTGATCTGCAAGTCAGTGAAAGGCTTAATAATGTTGATACGTCTTCTTACATTTTATCTTGCAATCATAAAGAAATACTTTTTTTTTCTTTCCTTATTTCAGGGAACTTGACTTGAAAAAGCCAATTTACCAAGAAACTTGTGTTTATGGTCATTTCAAACCTGGTTTCACATGGGAAAATCCCAAGGAGCTTAAGATTTAAAACTAAATTTTCACATAATCTTGACTATTGGGGAATGTTAGGCAAAAGTATATGTTTTGGAGCTCTTACATAATTTCATGAACTATAATATTGTCAAGTATCTTCTTTTGATATACTGCTATATAAAAAGCACTTTCACTGTAGTAAGGTTTAAAAATGGGAAACATTATTAAATTAAAGTTAATGTAAGCTTTTGTTAATCAATTACACATGTGAAAATCTGATATTTATTCTCTAGTCTACTTAGGCCTCTTCAGCCTATGAGTGCAGTCGAGGAAACGTTGCATGTGTCGTAAACGTGTGCAGTATTTCTTTTGCATTCTTGTTTGGAGTCATTTCTTAGGCCTCTTAAGCCTATGAATGCAGTAAAAGAAACATTGCAGAAGTTGGCAATGTTTCTTTTGCATTCTTGATTTAAACTTCACTTAGGCCTCCTTAGCCTATGAATGTAGTCAAGGAAACGTTGCAAAAGTTGTGCAACATTTCCTTTGCATTCTTGTTTTTGGGCATCCCAGAATGCAGTTGTCAACTTAATACACTTGGCAAAATGTGATTGGGCTAAAAAATATTTCCTTTTCAATGATTGTTAAACTATCTTGGGCATCCTTAGCCTATGAATGCAGTCAAGGAAACGTTGCACATGTTGCATAGCATAATTTTTTGCAATTGTTCCTTTGCATTGATTTCCTGTCTTTGCCTTTTTATTCATACACTTTTTAACTTAGGCCTCCAAAAGCCTAGGGATGTAGTCAAGAGATGTAGTCTTAATACGTTGCAATGTGTCTTCTGCATTCTTGTGCGTTTTTTTTAATTTTCGTTTTATTCATTTCGAAGTCTCTGTTTTCTTTAATAGTTGTATCATGTACAAAACCATTAACCCATTGACTCATACACTGCCCCCCCCCCTCCCCCCCCCCCTCATTGAAGAGTAGAATTGACAGGCATTTGACAGTAAAACTCCTGGGAGTCAGTAGGTTAAAGGGGACATTGATGTGGAGGTTGTTAGCTCATTGACTCCTAAACCGTCCTCGTTTGACAAGGAAAATCGTCTGGCATTAGATAGGGTAAAATCTATTAAGTCTTCCTCCTTGGAGTCAGTGGGTTAAAATGCACTTTGACATGTAATGAAATTACATTAAAATGGTGTGGCTTTGCAGTTGTGTTTTGGTACTTTTATTAGTCTAAGAATGCTATTATGGTTGTCTCAATCTGGAAAAAAAATCTAAAATTTTCAGAAAGAAGAGGTCAATGTGAGGCCTAAACAGTGTGAACATTGACTGTTGGATTGTCAGCATAATTTACTTTTGGCTTCTTTTCTCTGACCACCCCTCCACCCGAAATCAGTGATACGAAAATGGCACGTTTCGGCCTTCACCCGGCTTCATGCTTGGGTTCCAGTTCAATCTGTCCCAGACTGTAGCATTCCTATTTGCCACTCACGGGAGGAAGTGGTGACTGGATTTCAGTTTTTCCACAAACCATCATCTGATGTGTTTGTTAGGAAGTGAGATGATCTAAGTTATGGCAGGTAATAAGTAACTGATTAGTGTCAAGACAATCATTTTGAGATCAAGGGGCAAGGTTGGCACAATGGGCTCATTGCATGATATTGTCACATGGTACAAAATCCGCCATGCTGGATGACAAAAGAATGCCACAGCTTCCAAAACAAAGCGATTTCAATCAGTCAAGCCTGACGTTTCTTTGTTTTGGATGTCCCAGTGCGTAGCGTGCTATCCAGCAGGGAAGATTTTATACCATGTGACAGTATCATGCAAAGGGCCCATTGTGTGAGCATGTGTCTTCCCCCATTGTGCCCCAGGATCAATTCCCAGGCTAAGTTTTGTGAATCGAGTTTGTTGTTTGTTGGCTCTTTTCTTCAGTAAAATGTTTATCTGTTACTTCAGTTTTTATGGTGTCAGCTCCCTCAAAACCAACATTTGATTAGGCTGTGTGCAGCCATCTCCTATTTCCTTTGTTATATGTGGAAATGAGACAAGATCCCTTTTCTACATGCAGCAAAGTAAATAGGATGCTAACATTAATTTGATTTGATGTGGCAGTTGTATATTAAATAATGGTTAACCCTCTTCCTGCAAAGAGTAACAGATTTGACTTTGTCAAACGCCAGATGATTTCATTCGTCAACCAGTTAGAGAGTGAACAACATCTAATGCCCACTCTGACATGCATGATTTCCTTTCTATCAAGAGTTTCGTGGAACATGGTTCGCAATAATCATTGGTTAAGTTCTTTGACATTTTTGGTTGTTATGTGTTATTTTAAGTGGTGTTGGAACAGACAATAGACCTTGCTTTTATCAATCTTGCTGAAATCTGACCAACCACCTCTCCCAGGGTAGGTCACTACCTAACTTTGTAGACTATTAAGCAGTGTAGCCACGTCAGCTGCATAACTACAATAATGTAGTTCTGTATGCAATACCCAGCAATGACAGAGAGCAAACTTCCCTGCTATCCGAGGTAAAGTGAGGTAGGTATCCGAGGTAGGTATCCGTGTGTTCGTACGGTAAAAAGAAACCTCTGCCATGGGTCGACACTCACTTTAAACCAACCACCATCCACATTCTTGGACAGCACTCTTCAAACTGCATACCCAATAATATTATGTCTGTTAACTGTGACTTGAGCCCGCTGTGTCCCGTGCATTCTTTTACAATAATTCCACTGTTGTTAAGGGAGCTCCCACAACATGAAATATCACATGAGACTTTAGCTAACAGTGAAAAAACAAACATGCCACGTCCTGATTATTTTGTCAATCAGTCTTTATTTTCTGAACATCTTACATTGAAAATAAGTCACATTTTTCTGTGAAGTCTATCCAAAACTTTACATTTTTCTTTAATTAAGCTATCCATCTAAGCTATCAGCACATCTCTGTAACACCACTTTATTCGCTAGCAAAATATAAAACTAATCTTAACTTGTTTAAAAATTAAGATGTTTTTGTTTCTCAAATGTTTACTCCTTTTGTAACATGTTACTTCTAATTGTCCAATGTGGAAGGGCAAGAAATGTTATCTACAGGCTGTATCCAATTCTGTTACAATTGACTTCTAGATCTGTACTTCAAACGTTAACAGTTAATGAAAATTATCCACAGCAGTGAAGGTCGAGAGGTTTATCAATTCACTCAGTACTATCACCAACACCAAGGAGAATGTTTGATTAAACACATTGAACAAGTACATACAAAATAAAAAGGCTGACATAAGACTGCAGGTTACCATTTTTTCTTAAGCTTCTCTGAGGTGAATGGCACTTGCTAATCGACTCAGAATCTTATAATAAGTCAGAATGTACAGGGAGCACTACTAGCTTATGTAATATATACAAGCACTAAGGACTGTCAAAATGAAGCAAGAGTTTCCTGGCTTCAGACTGTTGCCAACTAAATGTATTTTGTCCTTGACAGTTCGACGCCAACTTGGAACAGTTCGTTGTAGAACTAGAAGTTAAAATGACCAATCTCTGTTTTGATACATAGAATGATTACTTCACAAAGTTACAGAAAAATAAATGAAGAGGCCCACAAACTGATCGAACTTTTCACAAAAAAGTTAGTTTCTATCACCTCTAAAACCCTTTCCACCCAATTATTCTCTGAACTTATCTAAAACTAATTATTTGTTCACTTAACGCTCTCCTTCAAAGTCACCGTTTAATAGGTTCCTAAAAAGTGAAAAAACATTGTAGTTGTAATTTGATCTACGGTAAGTGAAGTGTGATCATCGGGGTGAGTGTAGTCCTGAGAAGGACTGTTTGAGACGACATTGACTGACATTTCAACAACCTTAGAGGAAGTCATCTTCAGAGTCAAGTGATTTGTGTAATGTCAGTAGATACTCTGTTATTTGTGATGTCAGCCTGGTATTGAACCAAATTCCCTTTCATTGCTTGGTCATGGATCAAACTGGGACCACTTTTACTGTCTTTCAAAACGAATAGAAAAGTGAATTTCAATAAAAATTGTAAAACAATATATTTGGCGCAATTTCAGAGAATAAGTAGAATGGAAAAGTCGAGATGATAGGCACTTTAAAGTTAAATGGAATACAAGTAAAATTAAAGATATGCTTAGTAAAGCCAAAAATACACATAAGAATGTAAGTTGGCTGCTTGGCTCTAGTTCACTTCAGAATGTAATCCTACACTTATTCTGTAAAATCAGAGCAATACTGTTACAAATTAATTTTAATCAGGCCAGAGAATGACCATGAAAAGTCTTCTTCTGTCGTGGTGCGACGGTGTTTTTGAAAAAAATAACATTACTGCTTGTGAATAAAGGCTCCAAACATGTGCAGGGAAAACATAATCGCTGTAAACCAAAATCAGCTTAATGTTGCAATTTCAAACTTGCAAAACCTTATCTGATGTGACAATAACCTCGGTTCGAATTGTGCACCAACAAAAGAACAGAGTCAAGGTTCATGGGAATAATTAGCATTTTGTATTGTTAAAAAAAAAAAAAGGAAAATGCAAATTATTCCCCTGAACCTCGACTCTGTTCTTTTGTTGCTGCATAGTTTGAAACTAGGCTATTACACAAAATGCCAATTTCAGTTTGTCAGATCAACACTTTATTTTTCTCTACAGTTGTGTTGTTACTGACATCCATGAAACCAAAATCACCTTTCCAATAAAAACAGAAAAACAGGAAGGCTGATGTAAATTCCTTCAAATCAACACTATACAAACAACTAAAATATCAATTCAGAAAGGACATAATTATTTCGAAACTCAATTATTTAGTTTGGCAATAGCCGCATATCATTGTTAATCATAACCCTACAATTAAGAAGACTGAACAATTGAACTAAACTCAGAAGAAATTACAGTGTAATAATGAAAAGATTGTCCTCACTTTAGAACAAAAATTTAGTTCGAGACAAAAAAATATTGTACAAGAGGAGACAAAGGGTTTGATGGAAAAATAACTATTTTCAGATTTTCTTGATTTATGAGTGTTACTCAAACTCATTAAAGACCACATTTCACCTACATGTATTACGAACATTTGGTTATTTTGGGATTATTATAAAACCAAAATAATAAATGAATGATATGATCCTGCTGGGCAGAATGAAGTTTTAATTGTATTTACCAGCAGGTACATTGTAAGGTGTCCATTATTTTATACAATGCTGACCCAACCTCCGCTACAGCAATGCCATTGAAATGTGTCTGCAAAGCATTATTAGAAATACTAACATTTTATCAACCCAAGTTTTGTTCATACAACCACTCCTAGACAAGGACAGCCAAGACTCAAGTGTATTGGTTTTACACGACCAAATGTCAGCTAAACCTTGTCCTTATTTGTTAGTCTTTCAATGAGCTCCTGCAGGGGTGCAAGTTCTCTCTTGTCCACAAGTGCAAACTCCTGAACGAAAAACATGAAGTGCTTGAATGATGTGTTGAGGTGTGCTTCTTCTCCCAGGCCAACTATGTGAAGGAAATGTTGATGGTAGATGTGGGCATACACTCTGAAAAGTCGTTTGAGAATAGTCTTGGCAATTGAAAGAAAGTTTTTTGGAAATGGAACACCTGTTGAACAAGATGATAATAATTATTACTTAACATGGATTACTATTCAACTACAGTCAGCAGAGTACAAATAACACCCAAAACGAGTACAAACATCTCACGGTATTTGGACTCCAGAAGACCAGTTTGACTGGTTTTTCACAAACCTATTAGTTTTACAAAAGTGGTAGAAATGGCTGAAAATGCTAATTTTCTCCCAAAGGAAACAATGAATGCTTGCTTCCTAAATTTTGAGATTTTTGGCGAAGACGATAACCTACACGACAATTGACTTTCTCTGTTTATTGAAGAAAACCAAAACATAAATACAAAAACAACAGAAAAACTGACCATAACGTATTGAAACGGTGGTGCGAGTTTGTGAAAGAATCAAGGGCCATTGCAGAAATTCCTGCCAAGGAACTTGACAACCTCTTATGTCATTTCTTCATAAAAGTCAGTTTTTCTCAACTGGAAGTTTACTTGGAAACTGAGATCATTGTTGTTGATATCTCTGTAAACCTTATAATAAAGAATTTTCCAATATTCCATCTTTGTTTTCCTTACATGTAATGCAAGTGTTTGAAATAAAATGCACAATGCTTTGCTCGACGATTCAATTGACAGGTTTGACAAGTTTTTGTTTTTGACCAATCAACAGCAACCTAATATAAGTGGCAAAACTGGATGGTCGCTTGCTGAATAGTCACGTAAGATCATTTGTCATGCGAGGAAGCAATTTATAAGTTAAGCTTAATGTTTCTTCTATTTTCAGACTGAGTTGAATAATAAATCACTTATTGGATGATTTAGTGTGTAGTACCGTGGGATATTTTTACTCGTCTCTTGTATTTTGATTCGCCCTACGGGCTCACCAAAATACAGCAAGACTATCCCACAATACCACACAATACCACACACTAAATTGTCCAATAAAGGATACATACTATGTCCCAGGGTGCAGAGGGTGCAGGGCTGGTGTTAAAGTAGTGGTGAAAGCACTTGCCTCCAACCAATGTGGCCCTGCTTTTGATTACCAGACTCGACGTCATATGTGGGTTGAGTTTGTTGGTTCTTTACTTTGCCCCAAGAGGTTATTTTTCTGTGTACTCCGGTTTTCCCCTCTCCCCAAAAACCAACATTTGATTTGATT
>OX421447.1:10616573-10641573 GCA_949126865.1 Montipora capitata
ACGCACTATATGCAAACGGCCACCGACAAAATGTACTTCAACTTATCGCGAATGACATAACCAGGGGAGTTTTTGCGAATTGTCTTTTTACTGCTCCTTTCGTGGACTTAAAACTTGGTTTATGTCTGTGGTGAGTGGATGAAACCATCCATCCTGCATGAAAAGACTTCATCCGTTAAATCGACCAGAAGGACGCAGTGAAATATCTGCAATTGCCTCTTTTGGAAGTTTACATTTAAAGATAGCTCCAATCTCGACCCCAGAGCTCTTCTCTTGACTGAGGGAGAGAAGAGCTCTGGGGAACCCAAAAACAAAGTGTCTTCTCATTGGTTTTCGTGGAGAACAATCAAAAGCGTCTCTAATTGGTGCATTCGTGTTAGCACGAGGAGTGGGCAGGCGCCGTAAGGTTCAAATTGCCAAATTTTGGCCATAAGAACCTTGGCGCATGTTCTCCTACATAGAGTTTCCCAGAGCCTTGGGTCGATCCGAGGCTCTGGTGACGAGAATGAGATAGCTCGGGATAATAGCAGAGGCGGTAGCCTAGAAAACACTGACGCCCAGTCTATGGACTTTCCCGACGGACTACAATAAAATAGACTAACTTCACCGAATATTATTTTGATTGAGTACTATTGAAAGAACTGACTTAATTATGTACCTACATTGCATGCACCTTATTTATTTTTTGTCTGCACGACCTGGACATACGACTTAATTCCGGAATTTCACCGGTTTCACCTCACTTACATGAAGTAATCAGCCACGACAACACTTATTTAAAGCTAACCTTTTTAAAATGGGTGCTTAGACTTAATTGACCAACGCTGTTAAAAATGGATGTTTAGGCTTAGCACTAATTGTAACGCTGCTTACGACCAATAGTACTCACTTGAAATAGTATTTTTGGGGTAGTCCATAGACTACTAGGGGTCAGTGTTTTCAACTCTCCCAGCAGAGTATTCTTTTCTTTTTGTATTCGATGGGATGACGAGTACGAAAAATGGGTCGAACCTGGGCCGCGGTTACGATCGCATCCTCACGTGATACCTCATGTTGCGTGGGCTCACTTAACAACAGCGGAATTACTGTAAATGAAAGCGCGCGACAAACCAGGCTCAAAGTCACATTTAGCAAACATGCATGTATCATGGAGATTGCGGTTTGAAGAGTTTCGTCCAAGGTTGAGGACGGCGGTTGGATCAAACCCATGGCAGAGGTCTCTTTTCCCGTTCCCCGTCAGCCCAGCGAACGCAGCAAGGAAAGAGACCTCTGCATACGAATACGGGGACGACCGAATTTACCGTCTGAAGCACGCAATAGGCCACTTCGAAAAATACCATAATACTCTTGGCTTGTCCCCCCAAATTTTGCGTAAGCATTGTTTCCAGTTCCTCTTGGGACTTACAATGGTCCCAAGAGAAAAACAAAACATTGCTCATTCAAAATTTGGGGGGAAAAACAAAAAGTATTATAGTATTTCCCGAAGTGGCCTATTCATTCTTAGACTCTTTTATAGACCTTATTCATAAATGGCGGTCACATTTAGAATTCTTTTATCCACGTGCAAATTAGCCTACCAAGCCTCATTTTAGATCAAGAATTCTTTTCAATTCATTGTATGGTATCGAGGCTTGGTAGGCTAATTTGCACTTCGACAAAAGAATTATAAATTGACCTCCATTTATGAATAAGGTCTACGGTTTGGTGTGTTGTCAAACGATTATCGTTAAATCGTGATTTCCCCTGAATTTGCGATTATAGTTAATTTAGAGCACTGGTCCCCGGGAGTTATGGTAAACGAGCAAAGAAGAGAAAACAACCATATCCTTAGTCGCCTCTACGAAGGTAGGCACGGCTTTTTGCCGCTTGCCTACTGGCGACCGAACTACCCTTTACCTTAAGCGCAATCCCTGGTTTCAAAATGTTCTACTACTTGAAGATTGGTTATCGACTTTTCCAATTTACCGTTAATTGTCTCTTAGAAAGTGATTATATAGATTTTCAAAGAACGCATTAAGATATTAGGTTATGGTATTCTCAGTTAGAGGCATGGTGATCATCTTGAAAGGTCAAGGGCTGGTAAACGAAAGATCACAGGTTCGAGTGCCTTGTACAGAAAGTAACAAGTTCGGCGTTTAAATATGTTAATTTTCCAGAATTCCTAATGAACTGCCAGTGTTTTAAATTGACGATAATAGAAAATTCTGGGCAAACTAGGAATTAATGATGATCGTAAATTGCCCCACTAAATTCAAATAAGAGAATGGGTCAGTTTTCCATACTGTTACTGTGGCCGGGCGAAAACTGGACAGAGGTAAAAAGAAAAGGCAAGGGAGTTAGAGAGAAAAGCTACCTTACCCCTAGCCCATTCGTCGTTTCTTGCGCGGCCACTACCAAACCGCCTGTTTGACAACCATTTTTGCAGTATGGGCAAAAAGGAATGACAACTTTGGTAACAAGATCAAATTTTCAAGCGCGCGTCAACAATCTAAATGCCACAGTTGTAAGATCTGACAGAAACAAACGGGAAAAACAACTATTCACTATAACAAATCCACGAGGTTATACATGCCGGCAGAAAGTTTATTCTAAAATCAAAATGATTTGCTTAAAAAGAAAATGCTTCAAAATGACAATGCGCTAAGCATCATCACCCGTCTCTCATAAGAAGCCGGCATAAAACGCACGATTAACTGATGATGATCCGTTTGCGTTCACGCGTTGCAGCATCTCTCACAAAGAATGCTACGCCATTAAAACGCCAGTTAAAAAAATATACAAAGCAATGGAGGAATCCTAGATTAAATTACGGAACTACAAGAATGCCTTCACTACTTTACTTAGCCTACCACTAGTGTATACAATCCAGTGTTGAAACCACTACCCAGCAAATATGAATGGGCTTTTTAGTCAAGTTGTTTGAAGCAAACTCAACACAAATCTGTTGCACAATCTACAATGTTAGCTTCACCCAGTCCATCAGTCTTAAGATCAATCCACATTAATGTTACACTGAATAACGCTGATCACCAGGAGTGTCAGATGATTACGCCTTGGAAAATAAAGCTGTAAAGACTAAACAAGTAGAATTCGGCGACCGAAGATTCAATCACTGATACCCAGGATAGGACACCATGCCAGCAGTTCCTGTGGTCTGAGGGTCTTGCTTGATCTGCGTCTGCATGTTACCGAAGTACGACGTACTACCAGTTGCCCCGTAGGCTGAAGTGTCAGCATACGCAGCCTGCTGCTGTTGTTGTTGTTGCTGCTGCTGCTGGTTAAATGGGGTGCTCTGTTGGGCAGGAGTGCTGTAGGCAGTGGCTTGTGCCGCATAACTCCCTGTATTCATCCCGGTGGCCATACCAGTAGTCATTCCAGTATTCATTCCTGTGTTCATCCCTGAAGACATCTGACCTCCGAACCCTGTACCCCCGAAGCCTGTGGTTTGCCCATAAGAAGTCTGTGAGCTGTAGCTTGCAGTGCTTGGACCTGCATTGAATGCGCCTGCATTGCTGCTGAAGGCACTGCCTTGATTTCCAAAGCTGCCACCACCTCCTCCGGCCATCTGACTGCCAAAGTTACTCTGCTGTTGCTGTTGCTGTTGTTGTTGTTGTTGTTGCTGCTGCTGTTGGTTGTTGAAACCACTGCTCTGATTTCCTTGGCCTCCAAACCCGCTCATGTTGTTTTGATTACCGCCAAAGCTGCTACCTCCACCGCCAAAGCTGCTATAGTTATTTCCATCGCTAAAGTTTCCTCCGAAGTTCCCACCACCAAAGTTATTGCTGCTAAAATTGCCACCTGCAATAAGAGCACACTAACCATTTAACCACGATCGAGGAGAATAAATAAAGGCATATAATATCTTGTTTACAGTTTAATCTAGAATGACAATCAATGGCGTTGCAAAAAGTACAATGTTCAAGACTTTGGTGTGAGGATAGCTAAGGAAGTCATTTTCACAGAATAAATTACAAATTGTGAATCTTGACATTCCAACAAACGCTTTAACACAATTGTCTTCAACTTTATTTATTTTTATAATAAAAAGATCTTACAATAGACTGGCCTGCAAAATAGCTGTTAAACCAACTTTTTAAATTATCAATGGCATCTCCATACAGTCGTTTTCTCTTTTCAAGATAATTATCGGAAAGCAATCTGTGAAGTACTGGTAAATTTCTCTTTAGGGAGATCTCTAATAAATAACAAGGTATCTCATTCCTTCATCGTATTCTCAGTATTGGACTGGAACTAGCTTGCAATGGAGGCTAATGCGGGGGAAAATATTTGTAAAAATTTAAATCTGAAACGAAATCCATTGCAAGTTAGTTCCAGTCCAATACTGAGAGTACGTATATGGTTTATTAGGATATACAGTAGTCTTGAGTGTCTCACAGTTTCACGGTGTACCGGTATTTCACGCCACACGGCCCTTGGTAAGAGGTGTCACAAGTGGCTGCATTTCCAATACTTCCTCCCTTGTTTTTACCCTATTAAATCCCGAGAGCGGGACTTCTAGACTTTACTATCAATGGAGGCTGCTTCAGGGATGAATGGCTTAATTTTCACAAATGCTTGACAAATGCTTGCTGTGTAAATTAACTGTGTAAATGAAGGTTTTAAAGGGGCTATGTCACATTATTTTAGGTTGTCTAGGGGAAATCTTAAGTTAATCACGACTTTAAACTTGAAAATGGTAATGTGGAATTATTTTACTGATGAAATTATCATTATACCACAAACAAGATGATTTTCAACAAAAACGACTTCCATCCAGGTGTTATGCCATAAACTTTACAAAAGGTCAGGCCGACCTTTTTTTCAAGATTACCAAAATGCAATCCGTTTCAATCTTGTCCATTTGTGTCCATCCATGCTTCTCTTTCCTTTTGCAGTATTTCTTTTGTTGTTCAACAGTTTTACGTGGTTATTGACTTTTTGGGCACTTTCATTATTTTGGATTTCATAAAATTACATCATTTTGCGTGACATAGCCCCTTTAAGTGAAAATTAAGTTGGTTTTTTTTTCACATCCAAGCAACCTTGAAATAAGTTGGCTTGAGAAAATTAGCAGGAAAAGTTCTTACCACCACTGTTTCCACCACCAAAATTTTGTCCTCCGCCACTTGAGCCACCCCAACCTCTTCCAGAGACATCTTCCATACCAGGCTGGGACCGCAAAAACAACTCAATGTAACGATGGCCTACAAGGAAAACACACTCTTAAGTGAGAAATACGTCAACATTTTCTGTAAAAGGGCACAGCAAGCACGTTAAGCTAAGGTGGCTGGAACCAGTTTCACCACTTTTAAGAGACCTTATATTAAAAAGGTTTTAACTACTATACTGTATTGCGAAACACAGCAATGTTATGGTACTACTACTACTACTACTACTACTACTACTACTACTACTACTACTACTACTACTACTAATAATAATAATAATAATAATAATAATAATAATAATAATTGGCAGTGCTAATCACCCTTTACTTGCAGTATTGAGGACTGAACTGCAAAGGGCACAGCTCACAATATCGGGCTGAAAGCGCCTCTGGCTGCGGCTATACAGTCCATGTTGATGTTGGAGCACAGCACCACAGCTAGATGTTAATTACCGGTAGCTGTGAGTCGATTTTGATGAGGGAGGAAAACCGGAGTACACGGAGAAAAACCCTTGAGTCAGGTTGAGGTCAACTAAAACTCAACCCACATGCAAGCCGGGCCAGTTGAACCCTGGCTAGCAGTGGTGGGAGGCTCAATAGATAACCACTAATCCACCCTGACTCCTGTATGATACACCAGTAATTATGATGATTTAACCCTTTGACGTCCAAACCGGCCGAAACCGGCCAGACTTTTACTCTGTCTAATGCCAGACGATTTTACTAGTCAATAGGGAACCCCTTGGAGTCGATGGGCTAATCACTCACTGAAAAACTATGTCCCCATTAACCCTTTGACGTCCAAACCGGCCAGACTTAGTATTTTACTCTAACCCCAGACGATTTTACTCGTCAATGGGGAACCCCTGGGAGTCAATGGGTTAAATAAATGTGCCCACTATTGGGATGTAATAGGTTACCATGGCAACATGAAAGCTCTCCAAAAACACCCTATATTTCGCCTTTACTTGCTTATAAATGAACTCGGTGACCCCAATTATTTATTGTAGAATAGTAATAAGCAATCTGAGATAAAACAATCAGCAAAGTTTAAAAAAATTCATTCACAGCTCTACAAAAATAACGTGCATGTACATCTAAATTAACATCAGACATTTTTATCTCCAAAATTTGAGCAAGTCACCCAAATATTTAGATGTAGCTTTTTTCCTGTTCATAATCAGAAAAGTAGTCAATGTTATATAAGATCTAGAGAAATTACAAAAAGACCCTACCCATTGATTGCTTGTTCTTCAACATGGCAGCTTGGGCATCCTCGTGGGTTGCAAAGTCGACATCAACTTGGCCACTAAATGAGCCACCTGAATACTCCATCCAAACATTTACAGGATTAAGGGGCATGAAGAACTGCTTTACATCACTTTCTTTTGCAGCAAAAGGCAAACCTCGCATGTGTACTGTATGACCAGTGGAGGACATCGACCCAAAGTTACCACCACCACCTCCACCACCACCTCTGCCCTGATTGCGGAATCCACCTCTGCCACCCATCCCTCTTCCACTGCGCCCACCCCGGCCTGATCCTCCACGTCCACTTCCATAACCATTGTAGTCACTACCATAGCCACCTCCAAAAACAGGACCTCCTCGCCCTCTGAATCTAGTGAGAACAAATGAATTAAGCCACAATATTTCAAGACCTATTTCTGTCTGAAATTTTAAGTTGGGGTTGATACTAAGAGAGTAAAAACCTTGCACCCATTACATCTGACTTCAGCCATTTTAGGTTGGAACCATGGCACGCAAGGATGGCATTTAATAATGACAACACTGCATCACAGTGTCTCTTGGTGAATTAAAGGGGGCTACACTTGCAATATTTATCGAATATATAAATAATAATTAATATTCTTTATCAACTCATTGACTCCAAGGAGTGGGACGTAATACACTTTTCTTGGTCTAACGCCAGACGATTTTACTCGTCAATTGGGGCAGTCCAGGTGTCAATGGGTTTAGAATCTCCCACGGAACAATCAAATCTCATGACGAACACAGCAGCAACTTTCACTTGATGAGCAACGCCAAAAAATGTGCGCGATCGAATCAATGGATCTGCTCGTCACGGACAAAACACAATATTTTGCTCAACCTTGCCCAATAATTGTTTATTATTATTATTATTATTATTATTATTATTATTATTATTATTATTATTATTAGCACCTTCTCCCATCTCCTGCTACAACACCACCAAATCGCCCACGTCCACCACCAAAGCCTCCAGGAGATCTGTCATAGGGACCAGGTCGAGTTGACATCAAAGGCTTTAATTTGGGTTTGGACACATATTTTATGTCTGCCTTAGAGCTCTTGAATATTTCAATGTACCTAAAAGGAAAACAAGCAACCAAATGTTGATGCAAACACTTTTTTGACAAACTAGGCTTAAAATGGCCCTTATTCTATTTCAAAAACACATGGCAGTACCACAAATGAAAGAATAATAATAATACAATGTAAATGTCCCTACTTAATATTCACAATTATACAATATACAACTAATCTTAAGTATATTTCTGAAAAAGGCTAAAAGTACAATACATACATGCTCTATTGACCCTGCCTTGTTTTAATGATATAATGATATGCAAGTCCAAGAAATAGTCTTACAGTGCAACGCGCCTTACCATGGACACCCAACAAACTTTGACATTTGACAATTACGTGTAAATACGTCAACTAAACAACCCATGCAACGGTGTTCAAATTACAACTGTGCGAACATTGCCAAGGAGGCATGACAGTCAATCAAATTCACACATCCTGATTGGCGGACAATTTGTAAAAAACTTTGTTAGGTGGCCACGGTAAGGCGCGTCGCACTGTAATGTTAGTCCTTGACTTAAACAATTACACAAAAGATAAAATGTTGTAATACCATAATAATCAATAAGGCATATGACCCACTACACTTCCTACACCCAAGAAAACAGATTGAAGTCACCAGAGAAAAACGTTAATTTTTCGACAACTGAGCCAAGGAATCCCTTTTTGTTAACAAAAAATCTTAAAATATAAGTTAAAATAGAAATGAAACTTTAATATTGCCAGCCAACTTCGCAACTTGAAGGCTAGACATTTTTTACACCAAAAATTAAGAAGTAAAATAGGCAAGATACATGTATGTGTACGTGTACATTAGTCACAAAAATACTTTCACTTAAAGACAATACATACTCCACAACAACAGACAAGTAATAATAATAATTTACTGTGTTTGCACATTTAAGATAATACTCACCTACAAGCAACTTCACTGTGCAATTTTAGAGTACAATACTTTGCATGTTTCAATGATTTTTTTTTCACAAAACCTTATTGTGTTGGTCCACAAGACCTCGCTGATCTTAGAGTCAGGTTAATGTGCTGATATGGCTTATAAGCAATTGAAAAAGTGATTCATCTTAGCTTTTTGCACTGCCTGCAAATTCATGTTATAACACAGTATTGCTTAACTTTAAAAACGTCAACTTATGAACTTTGAAACAGTTGACATGTCACCATTAATCTTTTTACATCAGTCACTACCCAGTCCAGCTAATGCAGCACTACAGTTTCCCTGAATAGTTAGTTCATTTTGTTCATCCACATGGACAATTTGCTATTTTAATTTTGAGTTTTCAGTAAAGCCCTATGTTTTCATGGGAGGCTTTTCAATTCAGCACACCTTTTTGGTGACTTTGCTACCTTTCAATTTCTTACACCAGATCCCAGTCAACAATATTTTTTTATTAAAAAAGCCACAACCTAAATTTTGCACTGCGAAGTTAATTAATAAAGGCGATCACACATGTAAGGCTTAAAGAAACCAACCATTGAAACCACTGTTACAAAGTAATCAGTTTAAAAAATTGTGCCCATGGTCCCAATCAGACCCGCACCATTACTTTCCCCACCTGTGCCCTATGGATTCTTTGTTTTTTTTCATAGCTTGTGTAGCTAATTCAGGAGAAGCAAATTCCACAAAAGCATCCCCCGTGGTCCTCCCGTCCTCATCCAGAGTGATTGTTATCCCATTAGGAACTATCTCCAGCCCTTTGAATTCCAGTAGAGAGCAAAGAATGTAAACCAATAACTGTTATAGTGAACACACCCAACAACTACAGCATTTCAGATATGTTTTTGAGACAGGGTGCACACACAGAATCTAAAAGCATTAAACTGGGCCTGATATCAGTAAGGTTCAATGGTCTTTGTGCATTCTCCAAGGTTGTCAAAGCAGTAGGTTGCTGCCAGAAAATTATTATACAAGCAGCATACAGCATTATCTGCTGATAATCTGATATATTTAAAAGACATTAAATTTTCTCAACTGCCAACTTGACAACCTTAGAGCACTGACATGCTTGAGTCAGGTGACCCTAGGATTGTCTCTTATCTGAAACACTGTACTAGTTCAAAGGGCTTTGTTCATACAAGGGTGATATAAAATTGGTTTTTGACATACTGGCAGATAAGAGGTGCATTTGCAGTCAAACATTTACTCGAAATAATACTGTAGTATAAGTATTTGTTGCAATGATATAAGATTAAGAAAAAAGAAGTATCTTTTCTGCCCTCATCAAACAAACGTTAGGAAAGTCTTGACATTGTTTGTTCCCAAATCAACTTTGATTGTGTTTTCCTTTTAAAGTCACAATGAGATACACTAGGAGCACTTAAATTAAAGGTCAACTAATATCAAAGACAGATTGTGAGAGCTGTCCCCTACATTGCTGATGACACTCCTTAATTCATAGACAAGGAACACTTTGACAATCTCCTCGAAGGGATAATTTTGGTCCACAACAGTGTTTAGTTTGACAAGAAGTATAACATCCAAAATACTTTGTAGATAAAAAATCTTACTACCAAGAAAGGTGTTATTCTCTGTGGATCATAGTGATAGTAAGGGAATTGTCTGTGTCAAAAGAGGACCCCCAGTCAGGATGTTTTGGCTGTTAAAATGATGGTCTTTATCAGGCAATGTTGACATCTGGTTATGCATTAGTATGAATAGCATTGTGATTGGTGCATTTGTATCCTTGCTTAGGATGTTGTTGATTGAAATATTTTGATCCCTGTCATTTAAACTATGGATTCTTCCCACAGCAGTATCCAAGCTGGTATTGGATTGTTTGATTCTGGACATCCACACCTCTGGCCCTTCAATTCCACTTTCCCTACTTACATAGAGTGGTTAAGTGTGATGTCACAAATATTTAAAATTATGAAATTATGGGATTCATTAAGATCTTCAGAAAGTACACGATTAAGAATGACCATTTGAAAAAAATCAACATCTTATTGCAGTTTGGGGATGAGATATTGGCCCTTTCATGCTACAGTGACTCCATACAAATCCTTGTAATTTTGTCTTGGTTCCAACCGTTTGGATAAAAGACAAAATTACAAGGATTTGTATGGAGTTACTGAAGTATGGAAGCATGCTGATTTTTGGCAAGCGGCCATTCTTCATCATGTACTTCAGAATATCTCAGTAAATCCCATAATTTCAAAAATTTAGTTTTTGTGACATCATCACTTTACCACTCTATTGGAAGGGCAAGTCTTGTGTGAAAAGACTCTTTAACAAGGTATTGCAACACTTGCTTCATACCAAGGGATTCCACTGAGGGAACAAGGTGCAGTCTGAACAACAAGGTTGAAATCCTCCAAACAACAACAGTCCAAGCAAGGATTAAAACAGACCAGTAACCTCCACTACTTTTAACACTGACAAAGGTACAGAGCCATACTGGAGAAAGTCATGCATATCTGATGTCAATCTCTCTCTGACAAGCTCTTTTTTCGGCACAAGTGCAATAAAATTATGTTGATGATAAAACAGTTTGGTTTTCAAAAGTGGGACTTGCACCAATATCAATCTACTTAATAATGGTTAAGAAATTGTTTTCACCTGTAAAGAACTGGGCAATTTCTTCCTTGGATACTTGAAAGGGTAATCCTCTGAGCCGAACCACTGTTTCATTGCCTCTGTCTTGGGGTTGACCCATTCTCTTACAAGTCCATTCCATCTCCCCGGATTTGGACTCAAACACCTCCACGTATCTCTTGCCAATAAAGTTGTTGCTTTTAGAAAGGGCTCTAAAGATAATATTACAGTAACATTATCCAAGTGTCATTTGTCATCTAAAATAGACGGGCCTGGAATAAAATGCTTATGCACTTTTTGGCCTTTAAATAAACTCTGTAAGAGACCCATTTGGTACAATATACTATCAAAGACAAGACAAGCTTCTGCTGGGAAGTCAACAGTTCATGGCTAACTGCATGTTTCTCATGGTGGGTAATGCACAAGGTTCTTGTCAAGAGCCAGTAACAGGTTATTTTTACCGGCTTTTCAATCAAATGTTACATGTACCAGCTTTCTTCCTAACAAATTTCTGAAATTATCCTATTTAAAATACATTTTGAAAAACTTCCCACTGTTTAAAGTATACCGTATTTACCCGTGTATAAGTCGATCCCGTGTATAAGTCGACCCCACATGTTTGATCGCAAAAAAAGCAATTTCTTAATTTCTTTGTAAAATGTTCATGGGACACTAATCTTGTATTCTTCGATTTCTGGAAATGTGGATACACAGAAAAATCATGGCCTCAAGCGCTTAATAGTTTTGTGGTTCAGCAGTTGTTGTACATGTATATGCGGGCATTTTGTCCTTCAGTTTCGAAAAAGTTCTCAGAAAATCGAACAAGTAAACCTCAAACTAACCTGTTTCGTTGTTCAAGGATAAAGGGCTTTAGAGGATAAGCACAACATCACAGAAGCAGGAGTCAATCTTTGAAAATAACTTGCGAACAATGCAAAAATGTGCAAGGTTTAATCGGTCCTTGACTTATAATTTCTCACATGACAAACAAAACGAAACAAAACTCATAAACCAAACAATACGAAGTTCGTAAAAGCATTTAAATCAGCCAGGTTTGTATAAAGAATGAAAAACAATCATTATCAACCAGCATTTTCAGGCAACATGAGTGACGATGCTTGCACGCAAACACAAGGTATTGCGCCAGGTTACTAAGCCATTGAACGATCGTGTTTTATTTGAAGAAACAGAAGTGCCTTTTAGAGCTTAATTCCGCCTTTGGAAAACGGAAATTTCCGGTGTCTATTTCATATTTGTGCTTGTAAGTATCTTCAACATTTAGAGTTGGACAAATCCTCTTCCATTTCAACTGGAATTGCTTACATTCATTTTGAAGTCTTTTGTCGGCTTTTGTCCACTGGGTTTGTTATGCCCAAGACAACATTATTATGTTAATTTTGAATAAATTACTTAGCTGGAACTTGGCTCAAAATCTTTGACCCGTGTATAAGTCGAGGGGGATTTTTGGAGCTTCTTTTGAGGCCATAAAAGGTCGACTTATACACGGGTAAATACGGTAATATATTTTTTTTTTCCATGTTGGGATGTTATCACCTTCACAGTACATAATCTGCTGCAGAAATTAGCAATACTCGGCTTCAGAATGAACCAGCAGATTGAAGTCTATTGTGTTTGCTCTCCAATCATTTCCCAGCCAGTCCAAGGTCCCATCATTCCTTGAGACGTTTTGACAAAATGGTGTCCACACATGGAAAGTCGACAGGACAAAAGAGTCTCTGAATACACAAGTCTCACCGAAAACATGATTCTCACTGAATACATGTTATAGAAAATTAGACAGAATAATTTTGTGTCATAAATAATGATATATTCAATAAAATTATTCTTTTATGACCACTTTATTCTATAAAATTGAAAACAATGTTCATAAATTACTGACAACTCAGGAGCATAGGGGCAGGTAACTTTGTTACCTGCTATTGTGTATTTGTTACCTTTTATTCAAAAAATTGACAAGAACCCTGAATGCAGGGAGGGGTGTCAAGCATTCTCAGGAGTTTATCTCATCTATTTAACAGACTCAGTTCCAGACCACAGAAGCATGTAACTGGTCACAATGAAGACCTATGAATTTCCCAGGTATTTCTCCTCTACTCATTTTGATGCACAAAATGACCCGGTATTTCCTCAGATTACTTACTTTTCCATGTCTTCTAAGGAAACAAGCTCCACAAAGCATTCACCACTGGGACGCCCTTCACTGCTGTAAGTGAAATGGATTCCATTCTTTGGGCCCCCACGAATGTTACAACCTTCAAAGAAAAAAAAACCAAAGTGGTTCATTTTCAGACTTCCAACTAACCCAACCTTGGCAGCAAAAAGTGCTCCTTCCTTTGGGGTACACTGTAGGTGTATTGCCAGGTTCACTTCCATGTTGCCAGCCATTTGCAGCAAATATCAGGAAGGTCTTGATATGTCAGATGAAATACCGTACTTACCCATGTATAACATGCACACCAATTTTGGACCGCATTTTGAAAAAAAAGTTCAAGCAAAAAACAGAGAAATTGCTCTGGATAAGAACACTTGTTCTGCAACTTACAACAGTAAAGTAAATAAGCCTATGTAAGGTGTTTCAATGCTGAAACCTTTATATAAACTCTAACTCGTACATGCAGTCACAATCGAACAGTTCTCTTGTTCTCTTTAATGGTTTATAATTTAAAGAAACACTAAGGGGCTACAGAAATGAGGTCAATCCGCCAAGAATTACTGCTAAATTGGTGTTTTCTCTGCGAATGCTACTTTCATGCTTTCAGTTACATGAGCTTTATAAATAAGCAGGCTTCTTCGTCTCCCCAGTCCACCACATCGCACACACCAAAATCTTCATTCCCTCAGCATCCATCCAGCCTTTCTCTTGGGTGAAACTGATAACTTGATGCTTGTTTTCAACTTTTGGCACTCTTGAAAATCACCATTCGTCTTAACTTCAATCCACACCGGCACACACCAACAAAACAGTTGCGCGATCTTGACAATCTTCTCTGTGGTGTTGTTGACCATTCAGTTTGGCAGCATGTCGAAGTTCAGTGGCATTTCGTCCATATTTCCAATCACATGTAGAGGGTAGATGTGTTCTTTGCCAAGTTTTATAATATAACTGTGAAAGCGGATGATCTTCAGTGAAATTAATGATGCGTAATTTATCAGACACAGTATAACTCCAGTGAGTTTCGTGGCCATTTTGAAGTTTTAATTAATTGCTCAAAAATGAAGGCTATGTTGATCAGTTGTTCATTTAAATACGAAGGTTATATATTTAGTGGATCTAAATTTTTTATCTCTTGATTCAGCCTTTTACTTTTCAATCAAAAATCAATGTGTCTTTGTTTATATGCTAATGAGGGACACAAGTCTAAAACAATGGATTCTGTTTATCATGTGCATCTCAAATTTAAAAAAAAAAAGGCGTATTATACACATGTAAATACGGTAATCAGCATAGTCCACAAGAAGATGTGGCTGTCATACAAGTCCTGGGTCATTTTGGCCCCTAAAACAAAATTTGTTTCCCTTTCCCAAGTTCTTTAGTGGGAGGCACGGTGGCCTCGTGGTTAGAGTGCTCGACTCCGGATCAAGTGGTCCGGGTTTGGGTCCTGACCAGGGACAATGTGTTGTTGTGTTCTTGCGCAAGACCCTTTACTCCCACGGTGCCTCTCTCCACCCAGGTGTATAAATGGGTACCGGCGAAATTCTGGGGGTAACCCTGCGATGGACTGGCATCCCATCTAGGGGGAGTAAAAATACTCCTAGTCGCTTCATGCCACAGAAACCAGGATAAGCTCCGGCTCTGATGGGCCACTTGGCTCGTAAACAGACTTTTTACTTTTACCAAGTTCTTTGGATAGAATCAAAGATTCACTGGTTGAACATTTCTGCACTATCCTATTGCAACTAGACTGCATGGCTACGGATGGGACTAACAGAGACCTGTATAGTTCATTGGATTGCTTGAGGACCATTGGATACAGATTTCCCAAAACTATGAACTCTAGCCATAAATGCAATGCACAGGAGGCTAAAGCTCACGACATGCACATGTGTGACTGTCTAGCAGTGTTGTGTTACCAAGACGCTATTTATAAAGCATTGTTGACTACCGACACTCAATGGCTTTGTTTTAAACGGCAGAAAATTTAATGTTCTGTGAACAAAATTTATGTTGTAGTGACGCATTCTTTGTTGTTTACCAGTGTCTCAGACTGTTTTGAAGCTTTTTTGGCAAGTTAGCGCTAATTTGGAGTTCCAATGCTAAGAAAAAGGAAAGGCTGAACAGTCCTTTCCAGAGTGGCTTGTCACTAGAGGTGAAAAAATCCGCTGGAGAATAACCTCCAACCTCAATTTCTCCATAAAAATCAAAGCAGAGATCTTGCAGTTCCCTGTTGATTCACTCCCTATGCATTCCATTCAAATATTGTTCACCACAAAACTTACTTTATGAGCTCGCTTGGCTCTGGAAATTTCAACCTAGACTCGTCCAAACTGCCGTGGACCTGTGGGGTAACCAGTGGCCTTCTAACAACACAATCAAACCTACTGTTACAATGTAAACAACAAAGAATACATCGCGGCAACAAGGTAAGTCAATTTTGTGCACAGAACGAACCAAAAAAAAAAAAAACACACCCAGTTTCCACACAAACCTCTGTAAATAGCGTCTTCATAACAGTACACCGCTAGAAAGTTGGGCAGTCTGTGTGCAATGGAATAAAATTGGAGGCTGTAAATAGGTGAGTGGTATCTGTAAAATCCTTACCAGAGAAGAATTCAGCAACATTTTCTGCAGATGCAGACCAAGGCAGTCCACGGGCACGAACAACATATTCCTCTCTCGAGTCATCATTCATGTTGTCTGAGTTACTCTGCCAATCAAAAGAAATTACCATTACATCACAGTCAAAAAAACCACTCAATCAAAAAAGTAAGCCAAGCATGCATAATAAAATCATGTCACTGGTGGAGAGAAGTGAAACAGCTCTTTGGTAATAGTAACGCACCAAGATGCGATCTGCGAACTATTCTCAACCCAGACTTAAACTAACTTAGAGGAAAAAGATCTAAGCAATGAGATAAATAAGGCATTTATCAGTGTTATGCAGAGCTACAATCCCTTATCTGAAGACGTATGTGTATCGATGGAAGATGATGTGCCGATTTCTACATCTGAACTAGTTGTTACTGCTAAATTGAAAGAAATCAGTACATCTCGTGCTGGTGGCCCAGATGCTTTGCCCAACTGGGTTTTAAAAGAGTTTGCTGAAATCCTTGCTACCCCAATTACTGACATTCTTAATACATCTTTCCGTGACTGTTAAGTTCCTCGTATTTGGAAGATTGACTCTTCCTATTGGTCAGATTTGCACTTCGTCATAACAATGCTTGTCAGCTCAAAGTAAACAAACTCTTGAATCGCTTGAATTTTATTCATTTACATGGTTTTTCATTTATTTTCATAGGTTTTGCTGTGAGTGGATTGATGCTGTGCCTGAAGGCAAAAGAATTTTCAACTGATCCTGCATTCAAGGCTTCCCTTGGATGGTATCAGAACTGGAAACGACGACACTCAGTGAGCCTCCGTGTGAAGACAACGCTGGCCCAGCGACTGCCACAAGACATGGAGGAGAAAATTGTATGGAAAGAAATGTATGGAAGCCGATACAAACTCATGCCGGTCTGAGTTCGTGCCAGTCTCGTGTAAATACTACAAAAGCAGCAGTTTCTCCTCAGTTATCTTGATTTCAGTAAAGTAGAGAAAAAGACGAATAGATAATAATACTAATATTGTTTATGTGACATAACTGTCTTTATCTTCAGGGACTGAGGTGTCTTCTTATGTGGGTAAGTCGTCTAGAAATTAGACGATTACGTTATTGCCTGACATCCTGGGTCATGATTATTAGAAAACAGTAGCTAAGTAACTGTTTCCTCTGACAAGTCATGATTATTAGAAAACAGTAGCTAAGTAACTGTTTCCTCTGACAAGTCCAAAATCATTTCCCTAAATAGTGCTTTTTCACGAATTTCCCAGTAGTGAAACACAGTATCATTTAACAATGCGACGTCACTAACGCTCAAGAGTTTACACTAGTACGCACATGTAGCTCTAAAGCATCGAGAATCTCAAAAAATTGTTCCTCGTTCCCGATAAATTTGCGTCATAAAGAATTAATGTTATCATAAATCAAAACTTTGGCTCTCAATCAAGCTTAAAGTTAAAGCGACTAGCCTTACCACTCCTTCACAAAGTATACAAATTAACTTCAACGCCACGAGCTCGAGGTTGCAACTAAATCAAAATCAAAGGCTTTGAGGGGTGAAACAAGAAGGGACAGAGTTGTCTCGGCTTACCTCAGGGCTTTCGTCGAGTGTTGCCATTATTTTCGGTGGATAAATCAAACGCAATGTATAAAACGTGAGTAAAGTAGTCGAGGCAACCCAAGCGATGTCAAGATGGCACCAAAGACTGCTGCCGCGCCAGGTGTGAAACCACGTGGTACAAGCGATGCGTAGCCAGGCATGCTGGGACAATAATTTCATGCACATTTTGTGGGAAAAAGGATTTTGCTTTTCCAGTGACAGAGTGAGATTTGGGTACGAGATTAGGATTTTGCGTGTTTTTTGGCGAAATCCAAAAACGGATCATGAATCCGAAGTATCCATACTCGAGGAGGATACTTCGGATTAAATCTAAATCCGGATTTTTGAGATTCATCACTTCACCATTTTTTGGGAAAGGATTTGAAAAAAGTATTTTTGACAAGCGGTTTCCCATGCAAAAATGATACACAACAGCTACCGTACGTGACAGTTCAGCCCAAATGTTTTTATCGCGCCATTTTTACCGTACGATGGAAGACATATAAAGTCACGTATATTCGCCGGAGTATCTCCTTTGTCCATCGTGGCCCTTCCCAGTGGAAACCATTTTGAATTTGTCGATTCAACTTGAAAAACGTTAACCTAACACTTTTCAAGTTTTCACAAGACGCTAGCGCATGCGCTTCTCGTGACAGTTTCCCTTTAATCATATATCATCGTCATAATATATCTTTCTTTACCCTCGGATTTTAGAGTAGCTTGGTGTAGCTAATATCTCCGAGCATTTACCCTCCCAACCATGATACACCACAGAAGACAGACCACAACACCGGGAACTATATGCCCGGGAACTATATGCCCTTTAAGTCTAAGCCTTTGCTACCTATTTCTAACAATAAGGTTAAGGGTAAAGGTTATCGTTATTTTTAGCTTAGGGTAAATGCAGCTTTTTATGTTTACTCCACAAACAGCATTTGGGGGACACTTTGGTTGTTTACCATTTACAAAAAATTTCCTGGAATTTCCGTGGAATTTTCCATCGGGTGAAAAACGTGTTCCATTTAACTCAGGTCCGTTCGCCGACTGCGATTTTACGCGCCAAAATTAAAAATATGGCCGTGATTAGCCTGGAACTGGTGAGACCTTTCAAAACTTGTAAATGGAACACACATTGCCACCTTTTCAGACGTCCCGCTGCTCCCGGAAAATTTCCAGTGGAACGAACGGTCCAGAGTCGTGTTCCATTTACAAACCAACCAGAATTTCCGGAAATTCTTTCTAAATGATAAACAACCTTTGTCACATTAGAGAGCTTTAGATTCTAGGACGAGAACGACTACGAGTGCGCGTTTTTCTCATAGAACAACAGTGAGCGCGCGCAAGCCAGCGTCATTTTGGCGGGAAAAACGTGATACCGTCAGGGTGAGTGTAGCCCTGAGACTGTTTGAGATGACATGAACAATTATTCCATGAGCGCGCGTTGGATATGAGATGATAGATAGCCAACGAGGCGCGTACCGCCGAGTTGGCTATAATCATCTCATATCCAACAAGCACGAGTGGAATAATTGTTTTATTAAAAAGGCCCCCAAAATATAGAAGACTAGATTACAATAAAAATAAAAGGGCCCAAAAAATCACGCATGTGCTTGCCGTGTTTGTAGATCATGGTATAATGACTCACAACCCATGATGGCTTAGCCAATGAAAACTCTCGACTTGCATTATCCAATGATCCAGTTTTTAATAATGAGTGATGTTTCGACAACCTGAGCGGAGATCATCTTTAGAGTCAAGTGATTTATGTAAGAGTACAAGTACGAGTACGAGGTTTTGCAAAAATGTCGTTGTGTCAAAACAAGTCAGCCAAACGGTAAGGGTTTTGGTATTTTTCGATCAGGAAAGCTAGGGCTCAGTTACCAGTAATAAGAATAACTGAGCAACCTATGTTGCTAACAAAGAGTAAGATTAATCGTCCGGGTTATAAATTTTCTAAGTGTTTTCGCTAAAAACGGCCAGTCAAATCTCGCACTCGTTCTCGTTCTTGTCCTAGAATCTAAAGGTGGGGAGGGGAGCAAGGGGACACTTCGTGACGCTTATTGAAATCATCTTGCATCTAATATAAAATAGGCTTAACTGATTAGAGTGTAATGTGAAATGCTAGTTTTCTACCCCATGTGAACCATGTCAGAGTTTTCCTCTGTCCTTGTGTGGGCCCATTTCCATAAGTAGCGCTAACGCTCACATGGTTCATACAGCGTAGAAAACTAGCACTCCACATTACACTCTAATCAGTAAGTCTGTTGAAATATGTGCTACACGGCCAGCGTTTACAGAAGCGTGACCCTTCCTTTCCATTACCCGGAGCTTCCATCTGTATTGTACCCTTGAGTCAACCCTGTCCCGTATCTTTCTATTTTTAGAACTACTACATTTTGACGTATGTGACGTATGTGACTGAGAACATACGTGAAGTGGTTCACGTACGTCACATACGTATGTGACGTAATAAATGGCTGACCATAGGTCTCTTATGATCAGCTATTGTGAAAACACCCAGTAAAGCTCCCCTGTGAGGTGCTTCTAAAAATAGAAAGATACGGGACAGGGTTGACTCAGAGGGTTAATATGGAAGATGGAGGCTCCAGGTAATGGGCTCCTGTTCCTTCCCATTACCCATAGGGTAAATTGTTCCCGTGAAGGACTCGGTGAGTTTTGAAGTGGGGGTGTCAGACGAACTCCATTGGAGACACCTGGATTTTTGAGATGTCTACAAGAGACAATTGCTTTAATTGTCGAGATAAGTGCGAGGATCACTTCATTCATTCGTCCAAAGACTTTTCTCCTTGTAGCGCGTATTGGTGGTCCACAGGGGTAGTCCATGTTTTGTATACGTCCGCTCTAACCTAAAATTGCAAATGAGTGGGTACAGGTAGTAAGAAAGAGAGGGAGAGGACGCCTACCGACGACTTGGAAAAGTGTACAGAGAGATCTGAAAGACGCCAACTATTCTTAGGTATCGGCAAAAATGACGGCAAAGGACGGGGCAAATGGCGACAATTTGAAGCGCGACGTTTGGAAGGCAAACGTATCAACCTCACTGCTAAATGAAATCTAAGAACTCCTACTGCCAAGATACGATCGAATTTTACTCTATTCATTTTCAATCAAAGTCAAATCTAATCATCGTGCAACTAGTCGAAAACACTCTAGGCATCACAGAACATTTCAAACATCGTTAAACAGACACAAGACCTTTATTAAAACGCACTGTTTCCATGTTCGTTATTTCTCTCGCTCTCTGAAGCAATACTCATCATTTCGACCCAAATTTGTACCGCACAATAGTAATCATTTCCATTACTATCAAAGGAAAGTCACTTCAAGTAATCATAGCTACACTGCTAGCAGTCCCTTCTCATTTAGTCGTGACTAAAGCGGGCGGCTCGACTGCCTTGAAAGGCACTCCTAGCAGTCTAATCACAGTCTATTCACCTCAGCGTGACAGCGACGCACAAGGTCACTTGTTAAAGTACTCTCTCCTATCTATTTATGTTAAACTGATTGTCCCACGGTCGGCACTCTAGGGGAAAAACTCCGACTTGATAAATCTTAGGAGATACACTCATCTACAAAGTTTTTGAAATGAAGCCAATTTCTCTATCGATTATCGATGAAACGCTTACCCATTCATAGAGGCTCCATAGAAACTTTGACCTTGTAATATTTCAGTCAATTTTTTGAATACAAAATTCACCGATCTTCCAAAAAAGATCGCATTTTTTGCTCGACCAGGGCAAAGATAAGTCTACTTGTGAAAAAAGTGGTATCACTTTTCTTCCAAAATTCTTCAAATGGAAATCTACAGCATCTTTAATTTGAAAACAAATGCTATAGGTATTACAAATGTCCATCCCCGGGCAAAACTTGAGCCAATCCCTATATTTGTCCTGTCCCAATATTTTGACACTTATAAACGACGAGCCTGCTACAAATTAACACATTGCACTATAATCAACGTTGAGGGGAATTTTCAACGGGTTTCGTTAACCCAAGCACTTACTTATTTCTAAACTAATGACCACAGAATAAGACAATTAACAAACCAACTTGAGAAAAAACAGTCATAGCCGCATGGTTCTAAGCATGGAAAGACGCAAATGCGCAAGTCGCAATTTGTTTCAGTTTCAATTCCGATTGCATCAAACAATTATGGACTAAATACATTACAATATTTTTCATTAGCGACGCAGTATAGACCACTTTCATAAATGGCGACCTCCTTTACATTTTTTTGTATTTATGTTAATAGACCTACTGCCCTGATTTTGAAACAAATATTCTTTTGAAATTTGCTCGTCGTAGCGAGGCTAGAAAGGCTTATAGAGCGTTTTCACTCACGTGACCAGCAGCCATATTGGATGACTGAAACAAAAGAAAGTATTTGCATGAAAATAGAGTTTAATTCCCGGAGGAGTAGTTTGGTACGCCATCATGGCCGCCATTTCTTTGTTTTGGAACACCAACATGGCCGCCGTGACGTCATGTGAAAACGCTCTATTAGCATTAAACAAGACTATTTTATTTGACCGCCATTATGAAAGAAGTCTATGAGCACAAGCGACGTATACTCAGTGTACTTTAGATCAAAAGCACCTTTTGTTAGAAAAGACAATAATTAACAAAACTGTTGATGCGTCTCCCACATGATGTTTGTGGTGATGCTTTGCGCCGCTAATGAAAACCACCCTTTTTAAATGCCCGGCAATAACCAGAGGGGGATTGAGTTGGGGCCCAGTCCATGCATGTTTATAATCACTAAAAGCTACAATAGTTCAAAACCCACAGTGTATGAACAAAAGCCCTCTTTCCCTAGGACTGTACAACGTTTAAGTTATGAATGAGGCAAACTGGCTTAGAAACAAAAATGAATTTCAACAGTCTGGGCCGAGTTGTTCAAAGCCAGATTAATTTCTGCACTTGTTATGCAATAAGACGAATTTCAAAAAGGAGAGGTACCTTTGCAAAACATATCCCAGTATTTCACCAACTGCAAATACAAAGAAAACTCTGCGAACATGAAAAAAAAAAAATCGCTAGCGAGATATTTGTCTCGAATTTGTCGGTAGTACATTAAAGGACGGCGCTTGTCTTTCTTTCTGTTAGGATCCTCAGTCATTTCTATCTCCACAGAAGAATATTCTATTGACCGAATGCAAAAATGGCCGCCAACAAATTATTCTTTTGTCTTTGTGCTAATTAGCCTAACTAGCCTCGTTCACACGCGTAAAATTGAAATAATTTGGGCTGTATAAACGAGGTTAGTTAGGCTAATTAACTCAAAGACAAAAGAATAAATTGTTGGCGGCCATTTTTGCATTCGGTCAATGAGATATTCCTCTATCGCTAATATAACTGGCCACCAACATGGATACGCCAATTAAAGTTGAAACAAGGTTCCCTTTATAGCGCGATTTCGTGGTTTAAACCCCTTGATAGAGAGATAGTACACGAGGTATAAAATTCCTCTTACGCAAACGAAATGTTTGAGAGATTTTTAATCTTGGACAAAACTCTTGGGAAATATTCCGGCGTGAACATCATTGGACAGGCACTCAAAGACGAAGTCTATTGGTCCTCCCCCCCCCCCCCCCCTCCCCTCCCCTCCCCTCCCCATATCATTGCTGATGATGTGGTGAAAAATATTATGCAAGCCTTCTAATCGTTTCTAGACCAACATTAGGGACCTTACGCACGCGACGTTTTTGAGACGCGGACGCAAACCGGAAGAGATTTTTTCGCATGCCTGGCAGAAAGATACTTGGCAATTTAAATGTGGGAGTATGAAGGGAAGTTAAAAGCGAAAACAGCTCACTTCCGGTTGCCGTCCGCGTCCTTGCTTAAGATCCCTAATATTGGCTTAGGGGAGGGGAGAGTATGGAGAAGATAGACAAATACGGGAATGACCATTTTATACAGTGTTTTCGCTCATGTGACCAGCAGCCATGTTCGAATACTAAAACAAAGGGAAGAATTTTCATAAAAACAGAGTTCAATTCCCAAAAGAATATTTAACTCCTCCAAAATGGCCGCGGTTTCCACGGTTCACTCCTTCAACATGGCCGCCGTGACGTCATGTGAAAATACACTATTGTGGTTTGTCAATTTTCCCAACCAGTATTGTCAAAGATTGTAGCAACGCGTTCACGTGAAACGGCAAATGGTAGACTGCTGTTTGTTATAAAAGCATGTAAAATTCTCTATGGATTCTCGTAAAATAAATACCAAAGTTGAACCAATCCAAATTCGTATCTAACAGGCAAAAAAGGAGATGAAATCAAACATACTTCTTGGATTTTGGCGAAAAGCAGTTTACAGTCCGAAGTTTGCCGTTTGCCGCAAACGCGATGCTAAATCTCTGCATTGAAGACCTAAAATAAAATCACAAAATTTTTATTCTTAACTCTGCTCCGTGACATTCTCGGGAAAGAAATACAATTCCTTGCGAAGCATTGAAACAATACTCGAAACTTGTCGCTTGCTGTCGGAGTAATAGTCGCCGGTGCGTGACTTGTACGTGGACACTAGGGCGTTGACCCTTGTCAACATTCGCAGGATATCCATGTGTGCTGCGTTCTCTTCGAACACTTTGGTCAGTGACTGGATGAACCAGGACCCATTGAGGGAATTTCTCCAAGAGTAGTAGCCGGGCACCGTGGAGTAGGCGTAGATGAAGTCAGCTTCGGCTGGGACAGAGACTTTGCTGTCAGATTGGGGAGCATCTGTTACGTCCATCCCATCCATGTACTCGTGGCCTGTAAGTTAAAAAGGTCAAAAACTTATCAAAGATCACCGGACCTCTAGACAGCTACAATCTTGTGTTACAAACGAAAATTAAGACAGGCCCCTTCCCCAAGTCCTGTGATGGAAAACGGCGGCCAGCGCCAGATTGGATATTTTTAATCCGCATGAATCCGGAACCGTGTGGACACTAAATCCGGAAATTTTTGTAATCCGGATGACGTAACAAGATCGAGCACAGTTCCGAGGACTTCATGGCACATGCTCTGTTATTCTGTTTCCTTGAGGAGTCCTGAGTACTAGAGTGAATCCGGATACGTTTCGGATATGTGTGAACGGGCAAATTCGATTTGAATACGCTACGTGTGGATGGCAATATTTTTGAAGTCTAAGCGTCTTCTGGAGGATTAGGGTGGCCCCTCATCCGGAACTTCCCTATACCACTCATCAGCACACACACCATACTTCTGACAAAGCTCCCAGAACACTAAAAAATGCCGCTTGTTAATAATGAGACATGGGAAAGTGGTTAAAGAAGATGTAAAACAAAATAATACTGCAAGGCTAGTTGTACGGCTGTGAGGATATATAAGTACAAGGAAGGCTTACGTTTTTGCAAACGTTGGCCGTGAAGCACTTATATTTGAACAGACTTAACTGATTAGAGTATAATGTGAAGTGCAAGGTTTCTACCCCATAGGAGCATTAGCCCAACTAACGAAAATGGGCCCACACAAGGACAGAGAAAAACTCTGAACAGGGTGGGAATTGAACCCACGACCTTCCCTCAT
>OX421447.1:10649073-10666573 GCA_949126865.1 Montipora capitata
CAAACCGAGGAGATGAAGAACCGTTGAATTAAGTTAGACTGAACATTAACAGAGGTACCCTCTGTTAAGGAGGGGAGAATGAACAGAAGGAATAGTTTCGATTTTTTGTTAACAGCTTTGTGTCATTTTATTTTCGCATATTTCGCGTTGTCAGCCCTAGCGCTCCTTAACACCTACGAGCTTATTGTATTTCTAGCCATGGATTCCTTTGTTTAATCTTGCTTTTGCGCCTTCGCCTCGTTATATATGCAGATCAGCTAGTTTTTCGTCACCTGCTTGGTATAAAGTTAGTATTTTTTAGTTTTAGCGCGGTTCTGTTTTGGCATTTTCGTTCGGCCAGAATGTTTCGGTTTATGCACAGAAGACAGAAGTTAAAGGGTTTTTTTTGGCATTTCGTTCGGTCAGTGCCAAAGGTTGTACATTCGAAATTGTTTGAGTTGTACCAGCTGGAAAGAAAGCGAAAATGGCATGAACATGTACCAGAAAAAGTGTCGTGGAAATTGGTGAAGTTAAGGTACTTTGGAGAAGAAAAGAAAAATGTAGAATGGAGAACCAAACTCAACCCACTTATGATGCCGAGTCCAGGAATCAAACCTGGGATACATTGATGGGAGGCCAGTTCTCTCACCACTGTGCCAGCACTGCTCGCCCCTGGTGCCTGGCCCATTTTTATTTATTTATTTATGAAATACAATAAACAAAAATCAGACAGTATACATCACACCTTACCTTGGCAGGCCTGGAAGAAAAAAATCTTGGGCTTTCCCACCAAGGTAGTGGCATCTTTGAAGACTGAGGTGAGATCCCTGATTGAAATGGTTCCATCTGTTCCATAAATGACACCTTCCTCGCCATGCGTCAGAATGGAGAAGACAAATGCATCATAACCCGAGTGATTGGTTGTTGCCATTTGCTTGGTTACCCTCCTTATATCAGCTCTGGTTTGGTCATTGTAGATTTTAACCTCAAAGTTCAGATACCTGAACATTTTAGCCAGGGCATCACGGTCGACATCGGTGCCATTTCGAGGATATCGATCCATTCCAGAGGATCGCAGGAAATTCTTGTTATTTATGATGACTGCAATTCCTCTCGTTGAACGAGTCATTTTGTAAATTGTGTCAACATCAACTGCATTTCCTGTTGGCTTAGAAACTGTTGGGGTGCCTCCAAAACCAAGAAACCTAGCATCTGCTTCATCAAGATCTAAATATTTCAAGAAAGGAAATAAAACAATTTGTGCAGTTCAATTTAGCTGTGAGCAAACCCTTCGGCCTACAGTATTATTACGTCAATATCAAAAATTTGTATGTACCACAGAAGTGAAAAGTGCTTTCCACACATTCTGATTGGCTAGCTTGGAGGTCAAAAGCAAGTACCATTCACCAAGAGCTACGCAAACAGAGAAAAACAAAATGGCTTCCTGTTTTGCTTTTGTTGTAGAGGAGCAAATTTTTATTGATACACTCAGTTAATTATTCAACCTGTCTGGTATATATACACCTCAGTGTTAGCAAAAGTGGTGGATATTTACCTCCACTTTCTTATTGTTCACTATTACAAACACAACAGCCTTACAGTGGTTTCTAGAAGTACCGACAACCATCAGTACTTCACTCAGATGTCAGCAACTTTTTTTCCCTGAATTGAAAAATAAATGACAGATTCTTTCAAACCTAAGATCAACCTCATTTTGACAATGATGACATCAAGTGGTCTGGCAAAGGCAATCATCAATTTTTTCTTTTGAAATGTGGTGTTTGGGGGCGTTCTTTTGAAAATGGCAAGCCCCAAAACACCCTAGAGAAAGGGGCCATTAGGCCACTTGTTGATACAGTAGGTTGCTCCAACCTCGTTCCCAGGGTCTCTCCCCTCATTGGCAAAGAGACCTTGGGAACTGGGTGCCAGACGTTTTATTTTTCTTTCATGAGAAGCAGTTAGCAACGGCCAAAGGAGATGCAAAAAATAAGAACCTCTGGTCACAGCAGTTAAGAACCTCACTTCCATGCAATCTCGAAATAAGATATCTTGCCAAACTGGTTTTCTGCAGTGGTGTCAATGTTGTACCCAATTCAAACCCTTTGGGAATAAAATGTTAGGATTTTGACATTTCCCATGTCCTGCAGCAACCAATCAGAAGTGACATAAAACCACAAACTAATTACTGTTAGTGGTCTGTGGTTAAGTTTTCTCGCTTGACTAGCTTTTTACTCGAAACACGAGTTTCTTTCAGCTCTAGGATATGCGAATCAATCAAGGCATTAAAGGGACAAATAATGACTATGATGGCAGCTTTTGGAAACAAAAGGCAAATTAAAAGCTTATGTTCAGCTGGCTTACAATGTTTTCTTCTGAGCATGGGACACTGCTGATCAGTTATCAAAATCATCTGCATGGGACACTAGTCTGTATGTACATGTAACTGCCTTAAGTATAATTACTCAGTGTAAAGCGTGTCTCCCGGCACAGACACGCGTTACACCAAGTCTTTCTTATCACTGTCTGTTTGTTTTAAGGACCCAATTAGGATATTACATAATGTTTCTAGAACATTCTATGACAGGATAGGAACTGGATAAACAGGTTTTTATCTTTGCATTATATAAGCAGTTTCTACTTACCAGTTTGTGCTCTTTTGTCACTGATCGATCTGTAACAGAGTTCTCTTAAGCTTTAGGTGGAAATTAAAGTTCAAGTTGCGTTTAAAGACTTGTGGTGCTCACGGACATTCGTCAAACTGAATTATAACACTAGTCACCTGAGCGGTTTTGTCAAAATAGTTGCAAGGTGTTTTGCCGAGGTGACACAGAAATTAATGGTTTTAAGGAAAATGCACATTTTTTCAAATAATTACCTACATAATTATACTATTTAAAACAAATTATTCACCTCAGGCTCGGTGAACATCAGTGAACAAAAACCTCGACTTAGTCTCAGTTTTTAATCACTGATATTCACCTCGCATTCGGCAAATAATAATATTGTTAAATATTAAAACCATACAAAATGGCAGCGAACACAAAAATTCAGGGCTCAGTAAAACTATATATTAAAAAAAAACCACTTTGTTCAAAACAAAGAACATTGCAAGTTGGAGCAGAGTTTCCTTTTGTGCCAATTGTTAAAAAATCAATGAAAAATGTCTGGAAAGTCCTGCCAAGAGACCTTCGGTACAATGGGTTACAGACAATAAATTTCTAGCAATGAAATGAGCTGAGCTGAAAATACTTTCAAAACATCTTTGAAAGGACAACAGTAACAGGAGACTCACTTGCAATGCAAATATTAATTTTTATTGTAACCCTTTAAACCTTGTCAGAAGGAGTATAACATTCCAGAACGTTGCTATTTAATAACAATATTGTTAGAGTTTACAGCCCAATTTTAACCAACAATAATTATTTAAGAGATACAGATGCAATAAATACTGTGTTTTAATGCCAAACATTTTTAAACTTGTCTTTAAAAAATACATCACTGGCAAAATCCAAAAATAAATCCCTATTTTAAAACAAAAACATCTTTTGTAGATGAGGATATTAATATCTGTTGCTTATAAGGATAAAATAACAACTTTATAAGCTTTTCTGTAAAAACAATTTACAACAATAACAAATAAGTGTAAAACTCCAACTAAAATACTAAAATTTCTTTCTAAAATGGATATTCTAAGTCGGCAGTAGCACCCCTCCACTCCCCACCCCCCCCCCCCCCAAAAAAAAAGAAAATTACATTATTTGATTTTAACTCTTTTCTTGAGGATAAGGAGATTGATGCCAACTAATTTTAAATGGTATTATGCAGCAAAGGAATAGACATCTTGTCACAACACAAAACTTAATAAAAATGTCCACATTCTATAAAATAAAAGCATTATCAACCCTAAAAATAAAACTCTGTAAAATAATAAACATTTCTTTACTTAAGTTGAAAAAATTGTTCCGGAAAATAACAGCAATATTCTCATCCATACCATTTACTTTTCCCATTTACAACTTGCCAAACAGTCATGATATATTACATATCTTTAAAACACATGTTATCTTTAATGTAAATCTTACTAATGAAAAGCTGTTCAATAACCAGTGTAAGGCCCCCTCCACACATATCCATATATTTTCAAAAACAGAATCGTTTTCTTCCATTTTCCCCTCCAGTCCACACAAATGTGGAGTTTTTGGTAACCAAAAACTAAGGTTTTTGAAACACTCTCCAGACTATACATTTTTTAATTTAACTACGCTTTCTCATTTTCACGTGGATGGGTGAAAATGGAAGTTTTCAAATGCAATGACATCAGAGGCTCGTGATACCATGGAGTGCAGGTGGAGGTTAGCATTTTCGAATCATTTTCGCATAATTATTTTCTCATCAACAGAGGAAAAATCTCCGCTCTCAAAAATATCCAGATACGTGTGGATGGAGCCTAATTGACAATGGATGCCAATAAGTATTATTCTTTTATCTTAGTGCTAATTACCATGACTGGCACCCTTAGCACCTAAGCAAAATAATCTTGAACTCTATTTTGAAAATGACATACACTGTAGAAGAATAAAATAAATGGCCATTTTTGCTTTCTGTCTTTTAGGATAGAAGACAAAACCTTAATAATATTAATAACATTTTAAGATACTAGTTAACATCCCCTTAATCCCCCCATTATAGTGCATGCCTACTCTATATGAACATAAGCTGCCATACAGTTACATGTATGGAACTGGGGACTTGACATTCCTGAAAAGTTTTGCCATACCCAAAACCAAATTATCAAGTTACGTCTTTTTAGCTTGTTGTCAAGTACAGTAACTGCAAAGTTTCACGGTCTGCAATATCTTCTTCTTCTTCAAGAAACAGAGGAAATTGTGGCACAAGAAAAAAACCCAAACAGTTCTTGGGCCTTTCAAAAAGGGGCCCTGGGCCTAGTCATTTGAGAGCCCATTTCAATATTATTTTAAAGTTAAAAATGCTCTCCCAAATACTAGTGTGCATTGCAGATATAATCTAACACCAATTAGTAACGTCTGCAAAGCAGCGTGAAGATACTTGTTCTGAACCCCCAACTGACTCAATGACCAAGCGGACGTGCGTTTCAAATTTCCCTTTAACCTGATTGGCTATTACCAGTCTTGTCAAACAACTGTTTTTCTTGACAGACCAATTATGGCGCATACTTGAATCCTGGTATGCTGCTGGGGGCCAAGAACAAGGATTTCAGCACGGACCTAACCAGAGGTTTGGTTTCATCTGCAGCACAGGGTACCAAATATTCACTCTGAAGGTTAACTCCAAATGGGCCATTTCCGAGTTGCTGTTTGTCTTGGTTTCGAAGTGAGTCTTGGTGCTCAACTGTTGTAAGGGAAATGAGTTTGATTTGCATAAGAATACACAACTCATTTCCATTTGAATGGTTGAGCACCGGGACTCACTTTGAAACTGAGGCATGCAGCAACTCGGAAATGGGCTATTAAATTAACACATTAACCCTTTGGTGTCCAACCCGGCCTAAACCGGCCAGACTTAGTATTTTACTCTGTCTAACGCCAGCCGATTTTACTCATCAATGGGGAACTCCTGGGAGTCAACGGGTTAAATGTCGAGGGCAAGAATTGTGTGGAAAAATTTCAAGATAAAAATATTTAGATAAACAATAAAGGAAAAAAAAATTAGCACAATAAGTCTTGGGTAATGTTTCATTACATCATTTTTCAGACCAAAAAAATGATAAATAAAAAAACAAGCCCAGGTAATTTTGAATTTGCAGAATTGTTTGCAGTGGTAAACATGTTTGTTAAACAAAATAGTTTACCACTGATTATACAAAAGGCTGATAATAGTCAGATGGTGTGTGAAGGCCGCCCTTTTACATTTTTTAATTCTGCAATAAGTCATTAAGTTTTGTTCCAGGGATGATATCACATTAAAATGAGGCTCTTACACATGCCAATGCTGATGACGATGAACACAATCTCAGCAAGCTGAAACAAGCATAATGCTCCAGCAGCTGGAAATGTGCCTAAAATTGGTGAAGATTAATTTTTTATTTGTGACTGTCATTTTTGGCTTTTCTCAAGATTCCAACTCTAGCAAACTGAGTTTAACATCATTTCACAGAACTCTTCATGTGACAAACTTTTCTGATTCTAGTTCATTTTGCAATTTGATGTGTCAGAGTTTTGCTTGTCCCCATTCTGGCCTTTAGTTTGAGGAAAGAAATACAGATCCTTCGTCAGCATTGAGACAGTGGTGGATACTTGCCTTTTGTCAAGAGCAACTGGATGGCGTGACTTGAAAGTAGATATCAGGGCATTTACTCTTGTCAGCATTTGCAGGACTTCCATGTGATAGGCATTCTCTTCAAATACCTTGACAACAGACTTGATAAACCAGGACCCAGTGCTATTCCTCCAAGAGTAGTAACCAGGCACAGTCGAATAAGCATAGATGAAGTCTGCCTCAACAGGGACAGTAACTTTACTTGTAGAATGCTGATGAGGAGCATCAGGGACATCTAAACCATCCATGAATTCTTGCCCTTTTGAAAATAGTACATAATAATAACAGATTTATTTTATATTGCTTTACAATTAAAACAAAGGCTTAATATGCTTTCTTAATTGAAAGGGCTTGAAATTGCGAATGAATAATAATTATTATTTTTCCCTTTCTGACTAAAACATCTGGAGAAGTCGCAAATTTACAACAACATTGTAGTTTTCACCTTTGCTCTTTAAAGATCATTAATTTTTAGCGAAACAGGCCCATATTGGTTCGATTTCATTTGTCGCCCATATTGAAAACTTTTCCTTTCCATACATGAAGTATTGTAAACTATGGTTTGCAACGCATGATAGGGCGATTGAAAAACTTCCTTTTTGCTACCAGCAAACATGCCTTTTTTAGTGTAAAAATACAATTTAGGAAATAGGTACATACAAAAATTGGTATGTACGGTCTGGAGATGGATGTCTATATGCTGTTTTGAAACTTTTAGTGCTTTGGGTTAATTTTTGGCTTAATTAACACTGTCAGCCGGCTGTCGGTTTACAATGTGTCGGCATCCTGTCAGCCGAAAGGTTACCGACAGCCGAACATGGGAGCTATTGTTCACTTTTACCAAAATTTGAAGAAATTTGATTACCAGTATGTACACCTTTCACAAACATGTGGAATCCATAATTTAAATCTTGGTCCATGAATTTGTTTTTCAATGTGCAGAATCCATGTAACAAATCAGGTCAAACATCCCACAGAGAGACTAGCCAATTTCAATCCATTGTGCTTTCATCCATTTGCCAGCCATTACTTCAAACGACAGACAGCAGACAAATAATAAACAGTTTGATGAAATGTGAACTTTTCACGAAAAGACCACTCTTAAAAAATGTTAAATAAAAACATTTCTCAAGGTTTCGGCACCGTTTAAAACCTATCTTCTAGCCAGTATTAAAGTTTTCAACTTTTCCAAGTTCCCAAAGAAGCAGGGCTCAAAATTGCAACCAATACAGTCACATTTATGAATGGCCTTTTCCCTTTGCGTCTTTAGAAATATCAGGATAAGTGGCAAATTTGCGACTAGTTTTCACCTTTGCTCTTTCCAAATAGAGGGCTTAACTTAGCTGGTTGCGACATACCTTGACAAGCTTGGAAAAAAAAGATTTTGGGCTTCCCAGCCAATGTTTTGCACTTTTTAAATGGAGAAATTATGTCCCTGATAGGAATGGTGCCATCTATTCCATAAACCACACCATCCAGACCATGTGTCAGAATAGCCAAGATACAGGCATCATACATGGAGTGGTTTGACATTGCCATCCCCATTGCAATGCGCCTCATCTCAGCCTTGGTCTGATTGTTGTAAACTTCTACTTTAAATTGCAACTTCTTAAAGAGCCTCTTGAGAGCTTCGCGATCCACTTCTGTGCCATCTCGTGACGATAAATGCTGCCCTGATGACTCAAGGAAATTCTTGTTATTGATGATTACTGCAATGCCCCTAGGTGTGCTAGTCATTTTGTACAATGTGGTTGTGTCTAGCTGCTGCAATGTCTTGCTCATGTTGTACCTTCCATGTCTGAATGGATTATCTATGCTGTCATCAGGATCCATACTTTTGTTTTGGTCTACAAAAAAAGTATGAGCAAATGGTTTACACATTTGATTAGGGATATTTTGACCAGCAACTTGATTGTTTTTAAAATAAATCAACAAGGCAATTTATATCTTACAATATCAGACACAGCTAAAAGTTCTAGAGTGTCGTCTTTGGTGACAGTGTAGAAAAAAATAAGTGCTTCTTCACACAATCATGATCCACATCAAGTCAATCAGTTTGTCTGTGTGACAACATTAACAACACCTTTGCAGTACAAATTACTTATTATATCTCCCAAACAGAAGACACTCTATAACCAGCCAAGTTAGCGAATTGTATTCTAAATTAAAAATATGATATACATCTTACAAACCTTGTTTTCTCAGGCTTTCAGTAAGTTAGGGGCTATAAATTATAGTATGGCTCTAGAATTAGTAGTGGTTAGTAAGAGGTGCATATGCCAAAGCTACATTAACATCTAGGAATTAAGCAAACAAAAAAAATTTAAACCCAAGACACCACAGGCCAGAATAAATATTTATTCAGGTAAAATTATTGTACTTCACGTCCATTTTAATTTAACACTTGAACGTAATCTTATGACCATATCACAACTAACCGAATTCCAGCAGCTTTGTAATGTGCTTTTGTTTACAGCAAGTGTCTTAATGTCCAAAAATCCGACTATACTTTTCAACAAGAGAAAACAATACTATTGATATAATATCTCAATTCCAGATCTACACTGATCTTGTTTTTTTAACTAACAGGCCCGCAAAGCTTCAGTTATTCATCCAAGCAAGGTCTGTCAAAAGTTAGCAATTCCTTGTTAATCTGTACCTACGGATATGCACAGAGAAAATCATTTTAGAAGCCTTACTATTGATCACTGAAATGTTTGCAGTATGTTTCTTTGTCATACAGGCGATTATTTTGATAGTGTCAACCCCACTGAGTAAAAATAACCCAAGACTTGAGACTATTTTTTCATCAAATCCAACACTGAGAATTAGTTTACTTGTATACAAGGTGAATTTTAATGCTTGGGTCTGGGTCTTAATTCTTCCTAGACCTAAGAGAAAATTTAGGCCTCCAAGCTGTGAAGTTGTCTAGTCAGGCACAGGTTACAGACATTTTTTTCGAGTGGGTTTTTTGTCAAAAAACTGCATGCGTGCATGATACAATCTAAAGTAATTGTTCTCAAGTGTCAACGCTTGCCAGTTTATGAGTTTGGGGCCTAATCGCTTCAGATAAAATGCACCTAACTTTTGCGAAGAAGAGCTGCATTTACATGTATGCATTGTAAGAAAGGAGTCGTTAAATGGTTATGAAGTAGACAGCAGAGTTTGACAAGTAGGAAGAGAAATACTGTATAAGGACAATATAACATTTGCTACGGCCCATCAACACAGAAGAGACCCACGCCATGACAACAAAGTGAGTGGTAATTTTTGTCAGCAGATTGCGACAAACATTGTCATTTGGAAGTTTGGTTACAATTTGACAAGAAAACCACAAAAAGGAATTTTGTTATGACAATAAAATGTACAAGCCTACAATAAATTTAATATCAAAAAAATAATAATTAATGCTCATTATGATATTACATAAACGTTACATAACAATATTACAATAAGTGTAATTCATCAAAGTGCTATTAAAATACAAAACAAAAATTGAAAATCCTTACCTCACACAGGAAGTATCTTTGAGGTTGGATTAGCTTGCTGACATCAAGGTAATGTAAAACAAGAAGAAGCCAGTTCTACTTCACAGTTAAGCAGCCACAAAAAAGGTGCAAAAAAAGTTGACTTCCCCACAAAAACTGAAATGAGTACTGAACAACCGCAATAAAGATAACTAAAGCAGGATCTCGACAACCTCTGACAACCCGCAAGCACTTTAAAGTTGAAATGAAGTCAGACGGACACGCTCATGCTTGCTCACACATCTCTTTGTGTAGGTGTGGTCATCTACATCATAGAAGAACCACCATTCCCATGTGTTTTGCAAATGGTTTGTTTTTAAGTAAACAATTTGTGGGACAGGTTACCTATGTTTTTGTCTACTTCTTCTGGTTAAATTCACTTGAACAATCATTTCCTAGTGATCTGCAGGATTTTGGTGTGATGTCTGGCTTGAATGACAGTTGGTTTGACTAGTTTTTGCTACCTGTGAGCAGTGCATATTGATACAATTGAATAAATTGATATTGAAACAATGTAAAATGTCATTTCTAGGAAACTTCCAGAACATGCTCATCTTTGGACATACCTTTCCATTCACTTCTAGACAAAAAATATGGTGGACACTTAAAGAGATAAACAGTGCTTGAAATTAGCAGTCATCCAGTCATCCCATACGAGCAGAAAGTTTACCACCCGACTAGATTTTGGTAAAATGAAAAAGTTGGTTGCCCGAAGAAAAGACAATGGACAACCCAGCCAAAAATAGAAAATAAAAATTATTACCTTTAGTAACCTCGTCGGTTTTGTATTGTCAATGTCCGATAGTAGTGTGAATGTGAAATTAACAATAACAAATTTGCTGCAGTTGAGCATTTTTCCATGTTTTGAAGATCTGTGGCTTTTCCAAAAAATTGCCAGATAAGAAAATTCAATGTCACAAACGTGTAGCTCGCCAGGGACTTTGGAAAATGCAAAAAAAAAACCTAGACTTCAACACAAAACAAAAAAACAAAACACAGGCGCACACTTAGAACTATGCCATACTCAAGCTCCAACGCCATGTGACTGCATCTCAACACGCGTGCATTTTAATTGTAGGGAGTTTCCTAATGGGCAACCAAACATTTATCAGGACAACCAAATTTAAGGTTTTAGTTGCCCGGCTTTTGAAACTGGGAAAACCTGGAATTTTTTTTAAATTTGGAGCACTGGATGCATTGCACAATGATTGGACCAGTTGTGTCATGAACCCCAACCTGGCCTTCTGATTGGTTAAGAGGTATTATTGTGAGCCACATGCTGTATCCCTTTGATGCCCAAAATGACCTAAACTAGCCAGACTTAAAATTTTACTCTAACGCCAAACGATTTTACTTGCCAATGGGGAACCCCTGGGAGTCAATGGGGTATAATACTGTTAGCAGTGATTGCTGAAATTCTGGGCCCAGTTGTTCAAAAGCCGATTAACGCTAATCCCAGATTAAAAATTAACCAAGGAGTTAATTTCTCTACTCCCAAATGCTGTTCAACACTGATATTCGGCAAAACGTTACATTAGAAGAAGTCAATCTTGAACAACAAAAATAAGCAAAAGAAACTTTCACCAAAAAGTTGAAAACACGAAACAAACGTTTACGCTAATCCTGGATTAAGTTAATCCGCTTTTGAACAACTGGGCCCTGGTCTTTGTGCCGAATACCTGCATGAAATGAACGCAAATCGTTAAAATTTGAGTTGATTTAAGTCATGCTAATTATGTTAAGTGTTATTTTCCACGCTCTTCGTTTCAATTATTTTTAACCTTAAGTTAATTTCAATAAAACTGAAGTAGACAGCTACTTAATTAACCCTTTCACTCCTGTAAGGGCCACTGAGACTTACAGATTTTACTCTGTCTAACGCCAGACGATTTTACTCGTCAATGGGGAACCCCACAGGAGTGAAAGGGTCAAGTAGAATAAACAACTGTTGTCTTAAGCTTGAAAGAATGTGCCTTTATAATTCCTTTAATTTAAGGAAAAAATGTAACAGATTTTTCTGAGTGAAGTACCTAACACTTTTCATGAGATGTCGGTACTTATTGAAACCACTGTAGAAAATATCAAAGAGCACAAAGGACATTTGGATAATAGCATAAAATAGCAAAGGAATGTACCTGAAGGGCCATCACTGGCTGGAACAGGTACCTTGTCATCTGCTCCATCCGTACCTTCACTTGCTCTGCCTAATCAAATCCAAATAAAGTTGAAACATCTGAGTATGAAATTAAAAATGACAGCCTCACACATAATGAGTGTAGCATGTCAGGCTTAAACTAAAAGATCAAGGGGTTTAGTTTCTAAAGAACTGTGTTGCTGCATTGGTGGGGAAGTAAAACACAGAAAATGGTTTTACCATATCAACAGGGCTGATGGTAAATCAACCACTGTAGAGAAATTTGAAAGCTGATGTTTCGCATGTTGGCCCTTCGTCAGTTGTACCCAGTTGATGAATTCATTTCTTAAATTAAAGTGCTACAAATGAAAGCTGGTGTACAGTATAGTGACTGATTTCCTATTTTTAATATTATTAACACAATGTGGCTAAACTTTGAGCAAAACACCACCCCTTAACTTTGCAAGTTTATTTGAGTTTCACCACCCACATGATATGCTCACCTTCTCCACATTGGTCCAATATTAGTATAATAATACAATATGTGTAGCCAAGGCAAGGGGGTCAACATCAGTTTGAATGAAACCGTCTAGCAGATTAAGAGTAATACCTAACATGTTCAGTTTCTTTTTTTTCTTATGCAAACTTCTGACATACTGGTAAGTGTCTAGCAGACAGTTCAAGAAGCAAAGTGAAAGAATACAATAATTATTATCTTAATACTCCCTTTTAAATCATATCATTAATTTCTTTTTAGCTGCCCATTGCCAATATGGAGACGACCAGGTTTTGACTGACTCATCTCAAACTTCCAGTTATTGCCCAGCCAAATCTTCAAGAAGATAAATGCAGAAGATTTAGGTACCGTACACACATATCTGGATATTTTTTAATCCACAACTTTTTCTCTGCTAATTCAAAAAATTTAATGTCTACATGTAAAATATTCAAATTGAATTTGCCGACGCACATCCAGATTCGTTCAAGCATCCATAACTCCTGTGTGACTATTGTCAACAGAGCATGTACCATCAGGCTTGTGAGTTGGCGACAAGGGAAGTGATAGCATTTTCATTCGCCAGCCATGTTAAATATTTACCAGTAAGGACTGGTCTGAGTTTGCAAGGTCATTGGATTTAAAAATATCTGGATTCAACCACACAATTCCAAATATATAAAAACTTTCCACTCTGTTCTGAAAGCAGATTCAAAAAGGTTCAGGTTCACTGGTGCATGTGGACGGAAGGCGAAGCTGCAGATTCAAAAATATCTGGATCTGGATGAGGCCTTATAAGAGGACTGAATACAATGAAGTAAAAGCTGAATGCTTTGAGGAGAGCAAGAACAAAAACAATGAAAAACTTTTTGGATTTCTTCTTGATTGCAGGACGATATTTTTGTGTTTACCAAGAATTCTTTCAAAAATTTATGAGCCCTTGTTATCCAGAATACTGCAACAAATTTGCTTACTATCTTTGTAGCCGTTGTTAATGATGCTTGAATAAAATACTACTTACTACACAGAAGGTTTTTAGTTGTGGCTGGTTAATTTTGACAAATGCAAAAGTTGAAACTTTTGCATTTGTCTCACTCTGTTCTGTGCCAGGCCTTATTACTAACTTGTTGTTGCTATAAGGAGCATGACAACAACATCCCAAAACACTAAAAGCTTTATTCCAAGATGTCACAATTGGGCATGCATCCAAGTACACTATAGGGTCAACTCTGAACATAAGTGTAAATACATGTAGCTATAAGAATTTTAGGACTCAGATCTGTGTACCATCAAGGTTCAAAATAAAACAAATCCAGTTACAATTTTGTGAAAAGATACAAACCTTTGGTCGCAAGTTCACAGAGTGTATTAAATGTGAGTAGCGGCAAAGAGAAAACTGTTAAACCTATTGTTTCATAATAGCAAAGGAGAAAACTAGTCACAAATTTGTGACTCCGGGTATTCTAGTTGCAAATGGAAAAAAATTAAGTAGCAAATATGACTGCATTGGTCGCAATTTTAAGCCCTAACCATGCATTTGATGGAAGTCTACATCTTCAAAATTAACAACATTTTTATTATGAGATGTCATACTCGAGATATTTTTATGGCTCCAATACTATGATCAGTTGATGGAATCTAAGCTGGTATAGCATCTAATGCTTCTGTGACAGCCCTAATTCCTAACTCGTTGTCTCTGTCAGGCTGCATGGCAAAAATGTCCCAAGGAAATAAAAGGGTTTCTCTGAGAAAAAGGGCCTGTACAGGCAAAACATGTTTTGTTGAGCTCTTCAATTTTCTGCAGAAAATGCCTACATGTAGTATCCTTAACAAAAAAGCTTAAGTTTACTGGTAGTCAGCAGAAGAAGCAAAAACATTAACCCTTTGATGTCCAAACCAGCCTAAACCGGCCAGACTTAATTAGTATTTTACTCTGTCTAACGCCTGACAATTTTACTCGTCAATGGGGAACCCCTGGGAGTCAACGGGTTAATTTCCCTTATAAATATTATATGTTAACAGTGTGAATTATTAATCTCAATGTAATTATTTTTAGCCTCTAAGTTGGTTTGAAGGAGCACTAACTAACTCATTGTACAAACATTCACTTGATGATAGACTATCAGTGGAAAGTGGGTGAAGCAAATGAGACTTGGAAATTATATTTGATGGAGGAAAGCAGGGCTCGAAATTGCAACCAATACAGTTGTCAATGCTACTAAAACTTCCACCTCGGCAACTAAAAAACTCGTTTAGTTGCCAACTTGGTGACTTCATTTGTGACAAAAAGTGAACAAATAAATAAGCCATTCACGTTAAGGAACATCTGTGACTGCTTCGCTGCAAAAAAATGTGGATCAAATCAAATTAATTATGTCTGTTTACCTTAAAAAAAATGTGGATTTTAGCTGTCAAATTTCTATGCGATTTACTACTATGTAAATTGCAGGTGCAGCATTTTACAGAAAGACTGCTGGTATGGAAAGAACCTACATTGCAAGATCCTGGATAGCATGTGCTTCTTGTCCTAGCTTGTAAATAATTCAAAATATGTGAATTGTTTAACATTGTCCTCGGAAGTAACATACTAGCTTAGCCTGGGGTACGCAGAAGTGTGACAGGCTTCGTCAAGAACACGAAACCACTATAAACCAGCAGATTTTCATTTACTAGAGGAGACCTGGAAAGGAATTTGTATCCGCCATCTTGATTGTGTTTTCCTCGCATAACCTACAACATGACACCTAGCATCAATTCCAGCAGATTTATTTGCTTTCTTTACATTTTGCTTGTGCATTAAGCATGTGGAAAGATTGTTTTGCAGTAAGTGTTAATGGAAAGTTTTGAATTTGTTTTCACTGCATTTGGGCCCCTATACCTTATGGCGACTTGAATTCACTGATTGGCGACTTTTCTTTCTCCGTTACTCACCAAAAGGCGATGTCAACTTTTTTTTTATTTCAAGCCCTGGAGAGCAAAGTTTTTTATGGAAAAAGAAAAGATAAAAAAAAAAAAAACTTTCAGAAACAAAATTACTTTCAACCCATTCAATTCACTTCAACTTGTCACACTCATTGGATGTTTACCACTAATATCTAAATGCATTAAATCTCATTCACTATCATCTGTAGACCTGTTAACCCATACAATACCAGCTTACAAGAAGATTGTTATTGACAGGGTTTAAGTTGACTTGACGGGTCAATTATCATCTTATAAACAAAATGTTTCGCAATTTCAATGAACTCGAGCCTTCTTACGCCATTTACAGTACACTCAACTTCCTCTTATCTTTCTAAGTAAATACAATAAAATCAAAATTGTCTTCAATGTACAAAATGTTTGGCGGAAATTAAACAACTCACAGATGAAACCCCTAGCAGAGGCTGTGTTTCATAAAGCCAGCAAAAAGGCGGTTTTAACTCGATATGCGTTCTAATTATCTTTGCGACATAAACCTAAAAAACCTTTGAGAGGGCTTTCAATGAATAGCTGAACAATACAACAACCGGTAACTGACCAAGAACACAAATGCAAAAGGCCTGCAACATTAAATTATTTCAGGATCAACCTTACTTTGTTCGTGAGTCTGAACGTGTCACTGAGATCAATTGAAGTTAGCGTAAACGCAGACAACACATACTCAAAGAATCAGTCGTGCAGGGCTTACCGGTACGAATTCTAGAACATGTCACGTACACAGGTGTAAACTTCCTTCCTTTACGTATATTAGAAGTCATACGTTAAGTTATCAAAGCTTTCAGTAATTATATTATTCAAACAAGTAAATTGTTTTACCGTCTTCCTGACCCGGCCTCAAAACGGCCTCCAAGTGAGGGGAGACCTCTAGCAAAATATCGCAAAACACTTGGAAAGCTTTAGGCCCCTTCCGTGGGAGCGTATCCAAGACTGTTTCTCGCTGTTCCAAGGGAGTCTTCTTGGCATTGACTTCGTCCTTGTCGTCCTCACTGAAGATCTCTCTCGCGTAAAGCAGCGATGCCACTTTTTTCGCCTCTAGATCTTTCAGCAAGATCCCCCTGTTTCTACGTAATGTTTGTCTATGTTCTTCATCCATAGTATTACGGAAAAAGCTAACAAAATTATCTGTACGAGTTTAATAACTTCTCCCTCCCTTCAGGATCACTCATGACAGCACGACGCATGTCAGCCTCGATTTCATGAGCTCTTTCCCAGTTTCAACCGGTTGCTCGCAAAGGGGTGGCGTGGCCGGTGGGGGGTTAGTCTGGGTACACGGGCTCCCTCCAGGGACATTTTCGCTTCTTTTTTTTCCGCTTCTATTGTGGAAAAAAGATTGAAGAAAAGCTAGAAAAGCTTTTATCCGGCAGTATTACATCGGGACTACGGTCTTATTATCCGACTCTTCAAGCAACAGAAATCACACACGCAACAAAAAAACTCACACCCGCACCCACTTGCATTCTACAGTCTCTTGGGGCGTATGATTGCACGCCCATAACGTGTCTTGTATTTGTCGCATTCTACAGCCTCTGCACAGCATTTCAAATTAAGCCAGAGCCGTGTGGAGACTTGAGAGTTGATATCATTGGTATGATAATTAAATAGATTAATGTGGACGTGACCAGGATACAGGAACGTATAATGCGTTTACCGTTATGTGGTCTCCAATGGTCAATTAGCGTTTTTCAGTTTTGTAAACAAATTGAACCTTTTAAGAATGCCTTCTTTAATCCTTATTAGACATAGTTAAAGGTTATTTATTAGCCTTATTATTGGCCGTTTTCACACTGTAGACGGATAATCCGTCTAAGTCGGGTTATCCGTCCAGCACGGATAATCCGTCTTAGTGTGAAAACGGAACGGTATTCATTTTAGACGGATAGTTCGTCTATTTTAATGCGTCCTATTAGACGGATAATCGGACGGATAAAAATAGACGGATTATCCGTCTAAAATGAACACCGTTCCGTTTTCCGTGCTGGACGGATAACCCGTCTTAGACGGATTATCCGTCTCTAGTGTGAAAACGGCCATTGTGTGAGCATAAATGCGGGAGCAACCGTGAACTCTTTAAGGTGCTGAGACACG
>OX421447.1:10676573-10706573 GCA_949126865.1 Montipora capitata
CACGATTATTTTTCCATTTTTAACCAATGATATTCTTGCTTTGTGGCATTGTCGTTGCCGTAACCGTCGTCTTTGCTTAAACTCCATAATTATCGACTAGGCACGGGTGGTGCCAGGTAGAGCTAGGTACTAATTGAGTCTTCCCCGTTGTTTTCTTCCCGAATTCTCTCCCTACCCCCTCCCCTTAAACGCCTGCTAAGCAGGCTACGTAGCCTTTGAATGACCGCCAAGATACTGGTCCAACCTCACTGTTTTCATTAATGATTTAAATCGGGTTGCCGTATTCAATACCCTAGTCAGCATTTACGTATGAAAAGAATATCTACTCTCTGACAAGTGGCTGCAAGGGACGTGCATTTTTTTTTAGATATTTACAGTGATAACCATAAACAAAAACTACAGCTTATTTAACATGTATGTCCTCAATGTTCAACTGTGTAGGCCTGCGAAGCCTGAAGGCCTCTTTGGAGTCATTGTTCCAGTCGCCTGAAATTTCAAGGTCATAGACCGTATTCATAAATAGCGGCTAAGTAATTATTCTTTTTGTCTTTATGCTAATCATCCTAACTAGCCTCGTAAACACGAGCAAAATTCAAAAGAATTTTTGTTCCAAAGTGAGGCTAGTTAGGATGATTAGCACAAAGACAAAAGAATAATTTCTTGACCGCCATTTATGAATACGGTCTATTCCTGTTTAATTTTTTAGGCTAACCTGGTTCTTATGTAAGCAGGGTCTACAATGAATTTTTAGCCCAACAGGCTCTTAAATTTTAGGTTCCTCCTATATATAAGCTCTAATTTGGCTTTTATCTCAGTTGGTTACAGCGATTACTAGTCACACTTGCCCCTCAACAACTTTGGTTTCCATGGCGAATTCGACCGCCGCCAAGTGAAAAGGACCAGATTGTCATGAAACCATTTGATTGACATCCACCCAAACTTAGTTTTTAAAATGACAGGGGTGTGCGTGACTGACAACCGCTGTAATAACCCATTCCTCCCTGAAGCGGCCCTTAAGGACAAGTAAAATCGTCTGGCGTTAAACAGAGTAAAATCTGAAGTCTCACTCCCAGGAGGAAAAGGGTTTTAAGGGCACCCAGATGTTCTCAATTACGCATCATAAAGTGCAATTGCATGGTTATGGGTTCAAGTCCACTGTTCCCCCCCCTCAGGGGGGAGGGGACTCGCATATGAGCGGGTGGGGATGCTCGTCGTCTCCCTTAGGGGTGTAAATTTCGGATTTTGGTCTCACTTAGGTCAATTAGGGTGTTTTGAGGAAAACGTCATCATGTGTAGCCCACATGTAGCCGTGAAGATCTTGTTTAGGGTTTCACAGGAAGAAACATAAAAATATGTATTTAACATGTTTTTAATATGGTCTCTTTTAGGGGTCAAAAAATCCTTGGGTAAAGCCCAGATGACTTCAACAATACCTAAACAATGGTCTATTGTTTGTCTTTTGGAACAAGATTAATGAGGAATCTAAATCATTAAAAGGATAAAATACCCAGACATATCGTACAAAAGTGTTCTGTCACCAAGATTACTAAGACATTCATTTCCTTTGAATAGCAACCTATGTACATGCATAGATAGATCTGCATATTTAAAAATATAATTATTTTGTTTTTGCAATTCCTATTCTATATCTTAGGAATAGTCATGTAAAGTGAAACATGCACCACTAAGCTTAAGACACATAATATTCATATTTACAGAATACTAATTACAAAAATTAAAATAAATACTAATCTTGTTTCAAAACATTCATGAAGGTCTTAACAACACTTTCAAACCATTGTTGCTGATTGTTGTTGTCATTCAGGAACAAGATATGATTCTGGTATTTTGAATATTATGCTTAGACAGGATAGAGCGAGTTTCAATCCAGTGCCGCAAAACCAAAACCAAATAAATTACTTTGGCCAATTAAAAAGGTCGGAGACAATCCAGCAAACTAATCAAAACTCGAAGTAATTACAAGTAGCCGATACAAAAGGCAGGAAAATGTGCACGCGCGAGCCACAGTTGGTTTTGGTTTCACTTTTGATTGGTTAAAAAAGTGGCGCGAAAACTTTGAACCAATCACTGAGTGAAGTAGATGCAAAACCAAAGTAATTAGCTAATTACTTTTGACACTGAATTGAAAACCGCTCTAACTGGTACAACTAACAGCTCCCCCCAATTAACTAATGGCCAGCATAAGTGGCTAACAGTTAATTGGGGAGCTTATCTTTTCTTTTTGTACCAGATAAATGATGCATCTCCAACCAAATACAGAGTTCCAATATTAACAGCAAGTCAATCCAAGTCTACATTGATTAAAACCAACATGAATCACTGGGAAGATAAACATTCTGTAAAAGTCCTGTTACGACACTAACACATTTTTCTCCCATTAACAATAATATTATACCCATAAGGGAGGTTCTAGGCATTTTTCAATGGTAATAATTATGCACAAAATACTACAGTGTTCCATACAAGTTCTCATGATATGACCAGAGTTTAGTTGATGGATTAACTGGAAAAACTATTGATGACTGTTGTGTCCTATTTAAATAATAATTATTTGCAACTCTATTCAGTTTCCCAATTGCAACTATAAACTGAAATACTTCACACAGTATGCTAATGTGAGTTCCACCTCACATTACAATTGCAGAAACTTACATAGTCCTCTACGGATAGAAAAAAAAAGTGACTTCACTAAGATAAAATGTCAATAATATTGTTACTTCCTTCCCTATCACTGAATGATATTAAATTACAGCATATGCAATAAGATCATTTAGGCCGCATCCAAAGTGGTCCCCATAGACAGTTTGGATTATTTGACAGTGCTTTTGTCTTTTGCTCACTCTGTTCAAGATAATTAATCTGTTGTGGCACTTCCACAAATGAATGGTTTAGTTTGCCTTAGGGCCAATTTACATGGCACCATTTTTGTTGCATGTGACAAGCTTACAACAGGCTTACAACTGACAGATTATGATTGTCGTGTATGCCACAGAAGATGTCGTAGCATTTTTAAAACATGTTTTAAAATGCTGCGACAATCATAGATCATGTCATAGGCCTGTGGGAAGCTTGATGCATGCGGCAATATCGCACCATGTAAATCGGCCCATACACTCCTTCAAGCCACAAGTTCTCAACAATGCATGCTTCATTAATTATTCCTTAGCAGCCAAGCCATCACAGCATGAATAATGAAGCCTACATTATTCACTCTCTTTTATGCTGTGGTAACACTTGTGCGAGGGCTGTCATCACCTGCATCATAGGGTTGATCTATGAAATCCATGGACTTCTTGAGTTTGTTAAGAGTTTTTTGAACTCTCAAAGCTGTGAGTCGAGCAACAGGATGTTGTGCCCAACATTCTGCCATCAGCTTAGCCATTGTTTGCAAAGACTGTGGATAGATTATGACAGAAGAAAAATAATTAATACTTAACTGGCCAAGGGGTAACATCCAAACACACAGACTGAGACAGGACTACATGTACCACAGTAAACCACAAGATAAAATTTAATTTCAAATTACATGTAACTCACAAAATCAAAGTAAAGCAAAGCAAAATCAAAGTAGTGAAGCGACTTAGTGCGCGCAACAAAACATACAGATGCCACGTGGCCCTGCAAGCTATAGGATGGCCCTGCAAGCTGTGGGGCACCCCCACAGTATCAAAGCATGCTGGAATGCATGCCTTGAGTTGAACTTTGCCTAAATTGCATTTAGCCACATTTAACTCACAACCCCCTTAGAGCTGCCCCATTACAAAATGACAATTGACTAGGAAAAGCCAGGAACTCTGAGAGAGAGGCATACCTTGGGGTAAAAAGGTTAACAGGGAATGGATAGAAAGGTTTTAGTGGTCTTGTCATCTCACCTCATCTCTGTACCATCTGTTTGGTATTGAGGGCCTTCTCTTTTCTGTCAATACAACTCTCTTTACCTCATCAAAGGAGGGATCACCAGGAAGCATATCAAAATAAGGTATCTGATACTCTTCACACAGCCCTGTTTCTGAAACAATCAAACCAGTTCTCTTAGCTTGTCCTTTTTTTGGTACTATATCACTACATCACAGAATGCAACAGCGGCTGGTACACGAGCTATATAAGCTGGTACATGAGCTACATGTACAAAGACCACGGTTCTAAACAGTTAGGTCATGTTCTATTGGGATTACCGTAAACGTCCATGTATAAGCCACACTTTTTTTCTCAAAATTGAAGGCAAAAATCAAGGGTGCGGCTTATCCATGGATACATCTGTGTTTGGAGTTTTAAAACTAATTAATATTCATACAACTTCTTAAGATCTCAGTAAAGAAACATAAAAGAAACTGAGAGCATGTTGACTTTTTAATGAGTGGTGGCTCCTAAAGGAGCCGTTTGTGTCTTCGAGTGTTTATCGGCGAATCTTGCTCTCCAAGAGTTCTTTCAAGCGATTAATTTTCGCTTTACTCGAACAAGTAAACACCAACCTACAAGGAATCTCCATTCCTCCGCACAGCTGTTTGCAGTTACGTCTTCGGCCAGTTACTTCCACGCATATCTTTCCACCACGTGCGATAAAATACCACAAAATTCGCGAGTACTCCCGAGGTAAATGGCCGACTGTTTCGTTGTCCTTGACCACCTTCTTGGCAAATTTGTCGACTGCATTATCAAGCTCCTGTTCTGCATGAATTTTTTCGCCTATTGCGGGTACATCTTTATAGAAGTGGCCATGATACCCAGGCCCTAGCACAGACTCCTCCCCACATTTAAAGCTTGGCTACTAAGCACTCGTTCGTTTTGTTTCAATATCGAAGGAATTTCAACTTTATGGTGAAACCTTGATTGTTTGTCCTTGTTGGTTTATAGCAATAGAACGTTACTGGAACTTCAAACTTTATTGTGTTACATTTTTTTCCAAAATCTGCGCTTCTAAATTCACGGTGCGGCTTATCTACGGATGTGGCTTATACATGGACGTTTACGGTAACCACTTATTAAGGCCCTGTCCACACATATCCGAATATTTTTGAACCCGCAACTTTTCCTTTCCAGATTAAAAAATATTTCCATCCACACATCCACAGGAAACGTATCCTGATTCACTTTATTACTCAAGTACTTCTAAAGGACTCCTCAAGAAAACAGAGGTAACAGCATGCGCCATGAAGCCCTCAGCAGCCACCTTGAGAATTTACTTCACAGTAAAGAACTGGGCTGGATCTTGTTATGTCATCCAGATAAAAAAATATCCGGATTTGGTGTCCACATGATTCTGGATTCATATCAAATTAAAAAAATGTCCACGCTGGAGAGCGTATTAAAAAGTTGTGGATTCACCAGCGAATTCGCCGGATACGTGTGCATGGGAGGCGTAACCGGAAAGAAAAAGTTGCAGATTCAAAAATATCCGGATATGTGTGGGTGGAGCCCAAGAGACAAACAGTTTATAATAATAATAGGACAGAGTTGAGTCTAATGTGGTCTGTAATCATAAGAGTGATTAACAAAATTGGATGACCGTGTAGCGGGAGTCTAATTCGTTGAATCACAAGTACGATTACAGACCAAATTGGACGACACAAAGTCCTGTTACCAATTATTCACAACCATTGCAATTTATATCAAAGCACTGAATCAACTTCAATGGTTGTGACTGTGGCAGGAATTTCAAATTGGCATTTCAACACAAAACAAAGCAGAATGCAAGGAAAAAATGTAGTATAAAAAATTATAGATTTAGCCAAGCCTAAAGCAGAGCTCCCGGGTTGTTTATTCTTACAATAAGTTAACCTGGCTTGAGCCTGCAATCCAACTGAAACCCAGTACCCAGTCAGTGCTCAACTTCACAGCTGACCTCGATGAGCTCTAAATTGAGTCTGTGATATGGTCATGTGATACTGGTCAATGGATACCTTGTTTTGACAGGTGTCAAACGACCATAACACGATGTCCAATATTAAAAGATGTATGCTGTAAACTAGCTGGAGTATGGCCACCATGTTAGGCACAAGTATTGATTATTATCATCATTAAATTTGCTTTGTGTTTTGCTGTCTTACATATTCTATTTGTTTTGTCTAAACTACAGTGTCAAACACAGTTGGCCATGCAACTTCCAGCCAAAGAACATGGATTGCACCACAAAGTTTCACATTGACATACATGGAGGAGTAGACGCCCTGATAGGCAACCAATGCAAGTCGCGCATTATTGGTGTAATATGACAAAACCTAGGCGCACTACATACCAGCCTAGCAGAAGCATTCAGAACTCTCTGAATTTTTGCAAACTGGTTGTTTGGAAGCCCATACAATAGGCTATTGCAATAATCGATGTGGGACAATCCGACATTATGAAAGCATGGACTAACGTCCCCTTGCTTTTTGAGATAAATACTTGCGTATTTGTCAAATATTATACAGGTGGTAAAATGCAATAAAACAAAGCTTACAGATATGGGTAGACATAGTGAGCTGTGAATCAAACCATGATCCAAGGTTTCTAAAACCCTGAACATCGCCAAGGCCCTCAAATAAATGGAAAAAAAGCAATGTAGACATTAAATTTTAACAAAACAAGACAGAAATGGTGCTCACCATCAGTGAAACACCTCCGAGCAATCTCCCATAACACTAATCCAAAGGAGTAAATGTCAGCCATCTTAAAAGCAGCAAAGTTCCTTGAATCTAGTGTGTTGTCAAGAACTTCAGGTGCCATGTATCGCCTGGTTCCCACCCTCGTGTCTGGCTTGATGTCAACCTCTTCAGTTTCTGGCGAGTATTTCACAGCAAGTCCAAAATCTGCTATGCAGCAGGTCAAGTTCTCTTTGACCAGGATATTTTTACTCTTCATGTCACGATGAGCAATTGGCGGTTTGCCTTTCGTTCCTTGGATTTCAGTATGAAGATGAGTTAAGCCTGCAGATGCAGACATAACAAGCTTAATCATAGTCTTCTTGTTGAGGCAGTGGCAGCGTAAGAAGTCGTACAAAGACCCATATGGGTGGTAATCTGTTATGAGGTACATTTGTGTCACTTGATTGCTTCCAATAATGTCTGACGCTATAAAGCCTAAAATACTTTCATGTCGCAGTAAAACTGTCTGATAGATTTCTGTTTCTCTTTGCCAAGAGGATTCACAGTGCGACAGGAATATTTTCACAGCTACATCCTCTCCACGCCATCTTGCTTGCCACACTTCACCATACCTCCCTTTACCTACACTCCTCACAAGTGTCACTTGCTTAGCAATGGTTCTCTGAACCTGTAAAATGTCAAAAAAGTGCAGATTAGATGTCTATGAAACACAGAGACTAGTGGCTCCAACAAGCTCAAACGCCTCAAGGTATTTGGCTACAATATCTTTTATTTCTCTTTCGTCTATGACGTCAGTTGGCAAAAGCTGTTGCAAAAGCTGTTACGAAAGCTGTCACCTATCTACAAGGTAATCTTACCAGAAGTGGCAATCCTGAGCCACTGCCAGAGCTTTGATCCAACATGTCTTTGAGTGTTTCTCCGGTGGACATATAAGGGCTCCCATATTTCTCCACATCAAAGGGTGAAGGCACTCTGCTGCGTGTTGTTTTTAATCTGGGACAATTCCAAGAGAACAACTTCAGACTCAGACAATCAGTCCATATCTGAATAATTTGAGTTCTTGGGAATGGTTCACTACTTGATCATTCTGAATTTAACAAAGCACACATACCCAGATCTTCAGTCTCACCAACAATGCACATGGTAGAGTGTAGGCCCCGAACCCCAAAAAACTATTTCCCCGGCCACCAGAGGACAAATTTTAGTAAAGGGGAGTATTGGGCTCTCACAGAGAAACCTCCAGAAGTAGAAAACCAAGATATAACCCTGGATTGAATCTGGACCACATGGGAAGGGAGTAATGCCATCCCTCCACCTCTAGGCAAATTGTACTTGTGTACATGTACTTGTTAAATTAATCTACTCACCGGAAACAAAGAACTCCAAGGAAGATTATAAAGACTGCAACACATACACCTGCACTGATAAAGAGTATGGAATACTGCTCTGTCACAGCTTCTTCAGACTCCTCTTCAACATCAGTTACTAAGTGCAAAAAACAAGATAGATGAAATCACTGTGCATGACACATGCAAATGAAGACTGCGAATAAAGCACATGCTCATTGCGCATGTTAAAGGTTGGTGATAGTGGAAAGTCAAGAGACGGTCAACAATATGAACCTTTTTCTTCAAGGAAAGAAAATTGTTAAAAAAGTGAATTACATCCTAGTTAAGTCGTCGCGCTTGTATTGTCATGGCCTCTGATAAGATGCGGAAAAAAATTAAAGATTACGCGGAAATTTTTGGTCATATTATGCGGAAATTACACCGGATTATGCGGAAATTTAAACAAGTTATAAAACTAATAATTAGGCCCGTCCAATGTATTTACATGCTTACGGTAAATCCGTAATCGAAATTGCAACCAATACAATTTGTGACTGAATTTTTGCCCTTTGTGATTAAAATACATGGAGGAGTCACCAATTTGCGACCAGCTTTCACCGTTGAAATAAAAGGGTTAGCAGTTGGGATTTTGCCGCAACTTTTGGTAAAATAAATAAAGCGATAAAAAATTATTTTGTTTCAATTTGGAGATAATGGAGCAAAATTGTAATACCTTTGAAGCGCGATCCATTCCCTCGATCATTGACTTAGGGCGCGTTCGATTGACCGTAATCCGGAGTAGGAATACATGGAATACAAGTTGAAAATCCTTCGCTTTTGTGGAGATTCACATTAAAATTGTCAAGCATTTGCTAAAATGCTATTTTAAATATATTTTTATCATCCTTGCAGCTTCGAAACGCGCCAAACATACCGTTTTAATCGTCACTCCACGTATTCTTATTCTGGAATAGGGTCAATCGGACGCGCCTTTAGTTTCTTATCAGTCACGTCATTTGCTGAAGTGTAACTGTTTCTCGTCCAATATGGAAAGCATTGTAGGAACAAAAACTAGTGTCCAGGCTCATTGGCAAAAAAATGCGCGGACACTGCTTACGATCTTTCTTACGAACTTTCATCTTGCGAACGAAATGGTGTGTTTTCTTCAATGTTCAGGAAAATAAGCGTTTCAAAACAGTCAATTTCTTCGGCTTTTATGTATACCGGAATTATGCGGAAAATATCGGAATTATGCGGAAGATGCGGATTTCAGTGAACTATGCGGATCCGCATCGCCGCATCCTGTCAGATGCCGTGTATTGTTGTGCATTCAGTAATTTTCTGTTAAAGAGCCAGCCTTCACATTCTACAAAAGGGGGTAAATCTACCTTGAATGATAAAGCTAAAGAGGATGAGCCAACAAGCAAGAAAAGAAAAATATACAAATTTCAAAGAGCGGAGTTAAATGAATTTGAGTTGCTGGAGTGGGATTCAGAGAAAGAATTGATGCACTGTAGATACTGTAAAGCTTTCCCCATGCATTCATCTTCATCCTTAGTCGATGGTCCCCTGCTAGCAGAGGTTCCCTTTTCTTTTGTGTTCGCTGGACTGACGAGTACGGGAAAAGAGACCTCGACCATGGGTCAAAACTCACTGTGTTGAGCATGTGCGGCGGTTACTTGGTGACCAAATCCTCACATGATGCTTCATGTTGTGTAGGCTCACTTAACAAACGGCAAAATTACTATAAAGGACGGCGAGACACAACGGGCTCAAGTCACAGTCAGCAAACATATCGCGGGGCATGCGGTTTGAAGAGTCCCGTCCAAGGTTGTGGACAGCACTAGGACAAAAGCGAGTTTCGACCCATGGCAGAGGTGTCTTTTCCTGTACAATGCAAAAAGAAAAGAGACCTCTCCTAGCAGGGAAAGTCAATGGGCGCAAGAACTTTAAACGCGAGACACTTAGAGCAGTTTTCAATTGAGTGTCGAAAGTAATTAGCTTAACTTTTTCAACCAATCAGAAGTGAAACCAAAACCAATCGTGGCTCGCGCGTGCACATTTTCCCGCGCTTTGTGTCGGCTACGCGTAATTACTTCGAGTTTTGATTGGTTTACTGGATTGTCTCCGTCCTTTTTGATTGGCCAAAGTAATTACTTTGGTTTTGGTTTTACGACACTCATTTGAAAACCGCTCTATATATCAAGCATTTACAAAGTTAGAGCCATGTTTACTGCAAGGACTATTTTTGTATTGCTAGCAGTAAATTGAAAGCAGCAATGCAGCAAAAAGTACTTCCAGAAGTTTTGGTCAGACAGGAAACAGCCCAGCAGAAAGAGCTTCAGCGAGAGCTTGAAGTCAAATTTAACATTGCTCATAATATACTAGTGAAAGAAGAACTCTCGTTCACAAAGTACCGGCCGCTACTTTTGCTAAGTTATAAAATGAATGGAGTTGACATCGGTCCAACCTACTCAGACATCAAATGCGCAGAATTCATTTCTGCCATTTGCGAGGGCATAAAGTCTGATCCTGGTGACCTGCTGGAAACATGGAAGTATGCGTCTATTTGCAATAATATTATGAAGTTGTGAATCTATTCCTGTTTTCAAGTATATTTTCTTTGGTTACAATTGCAAGTGCACATTGAAAAGGAAATACACGATGAAACCTTTTCTGTTATCTCGAATGTACTTTAACATGACGATAACAAGTAATAATAAGTTGTTGTTGAAATTGAGAAGTCAGACAAGTTGATTTAAAAACCACAACAATTTTAACACTGTCTCAAATGAAAAGTAAGTAAGCCTTAGTTAAAACAACAAACACAGGATCAAAATAAAATACAAAAAAACTGAAGATGACATAATAATGCCTTAAGTTCTGATTTTCTGTTGGAACAGGTGCTAGCAGTATTTTGAGCTGTGCTCCTAACATTCTCTGCTGTGCACCTAAAATTTTGGCAGTGCGCCTAGAAATATACACTTGGTACACTGTAGCACAAGTGCTCCCAAAGCCAAAATTAAACTTTGTGCTCTGAACTATGTTATACTCTAAGGGGAGATGTCAGTAATTTAGCACAACCCTTTGAGTGGATGCATGACTTTTTTTTTATATTGCAAGCAAATTATGTTGCTAATCTAATTACAGCAATAATATTAAAGGTTTAAAAAAGGGGTTTACAGAAATGTAATTTAGAGGCATATTACTTGGCTAATCTGATCTTGTAATTTTATAGTCAATTAGTTTCAATTTTGAGCATGTACTAATTTTAGCACAGGCACATTCTCACAAGTTTTCTTGCTCTATGGTGTCTATGTGGACAAATAAACTAATTACTTGCTCACTTAATGACACTGGAAAGTGGGAAGAAGATTGGACTCTTCAGAGTTTAACATACATGTAATTATTTCATAAATAAGCCCTTACTTGTTGTGGGAGATGCAGTTGTGGGAAGCTTAGGCTGTAGAAGGTTGTTGCACATGTCCTTATTTTTGCAACAATCCATGGAGAGGAGTTTGGCATGAATGTGATCTGGAGTGTTGCACTGCATTGCAGCTCCTTCTTCGGGAGGAAGACAGCCATATGTGATAAACTCAACACCATCCACATCATCGTGCTCCACTATCTTGTAGCACTGACCCTCTGTTGTGCACGTCTCATTAATGTGGTCCCCAGGGCAGCTGTGTGTACTACATCTGCATCTTATGCTCTCTGTAACTGAAAAAAATTTAAAGGAGCAGTGCAGTGAGGCCTCTTGAAGGGGTTCTATTATTGCTTTGTCACTTGTCTTAGTACAATGTATGTTCTTTAAGTCTTTCAAAGCTGGTTGAAATTGTGAGACAAAAGGTAGACTTTTCTTGCTCGCTTGTTCGATAATGGAAGCGTATTTGGCCGTGCAAAAACTGGGTTCAATTGTAAGATTGTAACAAACATTCCTTTCGCGCGGAGAAAGATGGTGGCTACGACTATGTTCCTCCTTCCAATCTGTTTTGAGGTTTGTACCATTATATTTTTAACAGAAAAATAAATGACAGCAAAAAGATGTAACGCTATTTATTTACTTTTTATCGTGTTTGCGGTGACTATGTCATATTACTAGTCACCTTCTTCATTGCAAATCAAATCGTTCTGCAAAAGATCAGTCAAACAAAAATTCTGATTGCCTGCTCAGGCAAGTCTTAGAATTGTTTTACTTGCCCACGGATATATTTTGCTTGCCCCGGGCAATCGGGCAAGCGTTAGTGTCAAACATTGAGATGAAAACGATTTTGCCATTTTGTGCCAAATAAAATCAACATGGAAGAGTTGTTGATCCTGCAGTTAACAATAATAATTATTATTCTACTCGGGCTTGCTGGGTATAAAATGATTATAACCAACTAGTGCGTTATCTATCACCTCATATCCAGCACACCCTCGTAGAATAATAATTGTTAATAAATTATTATCACACAATGCCATTAATCTATATGCCATATGCAACCACACATGAAACTAGTCATCACACCAACTCAGACACAAAATTCTTCTTTCTTGTTATTGCTTGAAACATTCCACAACTTTTCATTTGACCTGACACTTCTAGGCCACCAGTAGCGTACATACAGCCCAATATTTTGATCAGTATGGGATATTACGCTGCAAATTAATTAATTTGACTACCTCTCATATAGGACTCACTGCCTCACTTACGGGTACAAGATACGACTCCATAGTCTCATAGCTTGTGGTTTGGTGAGTCATCATTTATATTAGCTTGCAAAATAGAGAACATGGTAATGTGCACTGTCAAACAGTACATGGATATTTTAAAACAAAACTCCTTTTATTTGGCCACTAATAGTTGTTCTTTTTTGATTGGTCACTGCAAATTCTGGAAATTGTTTTTTGTAAACATCATCATGAGACTACATCTCATCCAAAATGGCATTTTTTGCACACGAGTTAAATCAAAGTGGATAACAGTTGAAAAATTTGTTGCTCTAAAAGAAAAAACTTCAATATTATTTATAGTTAATATGCTGTTTTTCTTGTATGTGAAAACTCATCTGTAATACGAAATTTTATTTATTGTCAGTGGAATTCACAATAAAGCCCTCTATGCAACATTTCTTAAAATGCTTAAAACCGGATAAAATAATGTTACTGTGGGAGGTTATCAGTAACCAATACAGGAGATTCAATACTGGATGATTAATCATTAACCTTGAATTTTAGCAATATTCTATTCCAGCATATTCCTCAAGCATGTAGAGAGTGAATACTAGGGAAAGAGCAGACTCTTGGTCACAGAATGGAAAACTTCGCACACCTGCAGATCAATAAATATAGCCAATTATGGTGTTCTCACACATGTATTGACTACAAAATGCAAGCCCAATAAGTGTCAGATGAATTCAATATTCATTTTTTTAAAGGAAAATTTTCCCATGCATCAGCAAGTTTGAGTTACAGGTACTGTCTTTTTTAACATTTGGACTTCCTAGGCTCCATACCTCTTTGGAAACTGTCAGCAAAGTACAGAGGTCATCAAAACACCTTCAGAAATCTAGGTTGTTTAGAAACACCTCATGTATAGTGGTAGCAGGTACAAGTTGCCCCAAGATGTCCTGTGCCAATTTCACTAAACACTTTAAATCAAACTTGACATATTTCATTGCAAAGTGATAATGATATCATTCCTGAGGAAACTTTATAATTATATTGGCCAATGTTTTATGAAGGTATATTACATCAGCATAGGATGTTATTACATTCCTCCCACGTTACACTAAGAAGAAATATCACCAAGAAAACAAACTCTCAGTCACGGAACAAAAATTATTCATGGCTCACATTTCAATTGTGATCTTAAAATCAACACAATGTTGGAAAGCAGCAATAATTCACCTTCTGTGACAGTCTTCTTTAGCCTAAATAGGGGCACCTTTGCCACTGATAGCAACGAAAGAAAGACAGGATCTTTTTAATGGCTGTACAAGACCAGTGATGTTTTCTAAACCCAATGTCACAAAATTTATGTGGCCTTACAAATCAAAGGCACAGAGACAAGCTATCTTGAAATGAGGGTTTATTGTAGTGGGTCATGCTGTCCAACCTCTTAAAACTGTGGGTGCTAAATTCTCAAATTTCTTCCAAATTTGTTTATGTTCACTTGGACATCCAATTTTCACAAGCTCAAATTTAGCTAAGTAATCCCACATAGTGTAAGAGTTACTTGAGATCTCAAGGGTTCCTTGATGAGTTTGTCCTGCATTCAGGGAGGTAAAAGAATACACCTTAAGAATCTCACAATATATTACATAAGTGACAATATTTAATCTTGATAAAAGTAAAGACCATTCTTTTGTTTACTACATCAGTTAAGTTCAAGCCAAGGGCTTGTCAAGGATCCCAACCCCCAGGAAAGATTTAAAAGTGGAAAACTTTCATGTTAGAAAAATTCACATACATTCTTATCTTTCATTTGCTGATACTAGTAACAATGCATGTGAATTTTAATTTTAGGATTGTCAGTGAAATTGGTACAAGACAAATAAAGGGTAATTTGCACTTGCTAATTCTTTTTCTTTGGAAGTCCCTTTGAAAGCTTTTCCTCTATTGTATTGTGCTTTTATGAGGAAAGAAAGCACCGTGTGACAAAGCAATGCAGTGTAAAAATAAATAGAGCTCCCCTAGGCGTGAATATCCGAAAATAAAGGCAATATAGTTTATAGATTAATTTGGTCAGTATTAAGTTGTGCTATCTTGATAACAATGAGGGCAAAACAAAAATATTTCCCACACTGAAAACAAGGTAAGCTACATGTACATTGTAGTTAGCATTTTACAAAGATGTTTTCCTGGTATGTACAAGGGGTTTATATGTTGTTGTTTTAATAATATTATTTATTCTTTATTCAGAATTTGTTAACTTAAGGGTTTCCAGTGTCTAAGATTATGGAAAAAAATTGAAAACATTGGCAAAAAGAAGTTCAACCAGTTCATTAAAAACACTCTGTTGTCAGAACCACCGTAAAACAGAAAATATCATTAAAATTAAAATGCACTGGTTTGAATTAATAGTACTAAAAATAAAAATAAAAATAAAAATAATAATAATAATAATAATAATAATAATAATAATAATAAGAAGAAGAAGAAGAAGAAGAAGAAGAAGAAGAAGAAGAAGAAGAAGAAGAAGAAAAAGAAGAAAGATGAAAGCATGAAAGCTCTCAAAAGTGTTTCACATATCTTAGCCAGCTGCTCTGCTTTGGCAAAGACGAAGTACGTATCGAAGCACAAAGTCTCAGCACTCAAGATTCTGTTCTTCGAGATGCTTAAAGAACGTGGCCTAGTTGACAGAACACCAAAATAGTACTCCCTTGCCGTCCCCAAGCCCCTACACGAGAACAAAGATTATCAAGCACATTGGGATGTCCCCCTGTACGGGAGGAAAACACTGAAGTAAGTGCTAACAGGATAGATGCCCCCATTACTAACCACAAAGACAAGAAGACCACAACATTGCAAATGAGCTGCCAATGAACCGAAAATCACAGCAAGAAAGACAGGGAAAAGACCATTAAGTACGGCCGTCTCAAATATGAGTTAAAATAGCAATTCAAAGAATACAAGCTGCAACAGTTTAACATCATTATCCATGGACATTCTCGGTGGATATTCCATAGAGTTGGACGAAAAGATGAGCAACTTGGTAGGAAGGGAAGGCAGTCAGGTGTTCGTAAAAATGCTGAAAGCTGTAATTTCGTCGACCTTGAACATTGCATGTACTTTCAAAACACTTTTGTAGCCGAGTAAACCATTGATTAACTTAATTGGAACTATCAAATTAGATTACCATATCATGATTCTTAGAGACTTTAAGGAAACCTTCAGACACTGGACTAAGCAATTGCTACCAATTAGAGTATTTAATATTATAGTATCAACTAATTATAAATTATACACTGCCATCTTTTAAGTTTAGTGGATACAAAATTTATATATTTTTATTTAGATATTTTTTATAGCCTGGATACATTTTATATATAATTCTTTTTATTGTGGAGATTGGTTAGCTAACATCTATCCTCTAGGTTATGTTTTTCACCCTTTTGTGCTATGTTAATGTTTAGCAAATAGAGGTTTTAACACTGCTGTCATAATAGTAATAATAAATTATTGTCTTGGCCTAATACTGGAAAATGTAAAATAGTTATTTTGGAACTTACCAAAGATAATATTCACCACTTTTTGTAGACGTAATAGTTAAATGTGAATAATAAAAGAAATCTTGTACCAAAAATACAGAAGGGCAAGGCTTTTATCTGCAACAGTAAATTTAACTAGAAAAGACTTATTTTTAACAAAACCTAATTAAATAATCAGGGAGAGGTGGCTGTGTAAAAGGTTAAGTATCACATTACTTTTAATTTCTAGATGAAAAAGCCATTGTAATTGAGCAAATCAATAAAGGGAGATAATTAGAAAATGCCAGAGAGATTTACACATTATTAATAAACGTGGACGCACTGCATTTCCCTGATTATAAAATGACAAATCCCAGAAAAACTTGACGATTAAGTTTCCTGAGGATTATATTTTTATCACTGTATTTTTTAGGAAATGAAAACATTGCATTGCGGATTTATATCTTTCACACAGACAGCTCGCTGCCTACTAAAGATCAGCGAATTCCAGCCGGTCCAGTTTCTTTGCTACACGTAGCTAGAAGACCTCATACAACGCAAACCATTGACAAAACTACAAAAGAAAACCATAAATGTATTTATATATAGTGACACAAATAAGTCTCCGTCTCAGAACACAAAACTTGTCTAGAAGTCAGGTGGGTTCCGTGATTTCCCGAAGAGACCAAAAAATACCGTGGATGCATGCAACGATCGAGTGTCATTATGGTCATACATGCATACATACCGAAGAGAATGAGCGAAACGTCTGTCGTGAACAATAAAGAAATCATATAAAGCCCAATGAAATTGATTATTGGAAAACCAGTGAATACACTAGTGCGAACAGAAAGAATCTAATAGAAAATTAGCATATATAACCGGTTACAGATAATTTCACAGGCGTCGACTAGCTTCGGAAAATTGACTACAAAGAATTGTTGTACATCGATCTCAGCCAGTCAGTCTAAGAGCTTTTTCTTTCTTGTGAGAGACGTGATGAAAGAATATCACTGGCCGCCTTAATTTGCATGACACTGTAGATAGGTAAGCTTATTGGTGGAAAACAATCATCACAACGGCAGCCTTTATAGAAACAGGGCTTCACATCAAATGCACGATCCTTTCAGCTTGCTTTTGGACCTTAATTAACGCACAAAAGATATACAAAGCGTGAAATAAATCTTACCACGACCAAAAAACTACAAAAATGCATAAAAGAATCTGTAAACAGAGGAGGAAACACTCCTGCATGAACCGCTTGCAAAGAAATGGAATTCTTCGATTCCTCTATCTCTTACTTTGTAAAGACCGCAGTGTTTATTGAACTTTCCCAATTATATCGAGATCATCCCTTGAGTGCTGTTGTTTTAAAATCGATGCAAAGAACGTATGTTACAACTTACATCAAATGTTTTGCGTGGGGTAAAGATGCAACTTGCATGCTAATCGATTCTCGATCGGCTGACTACTCGCACTTTGGAAACTCCGCGATTTTAAGCAGCGGCAATCGCTAAGACTTTGAAGCAAAGAATGTCACAATTTTGTCGGCACGGATGATTTTTACCCGAGGCGGTTGAATACGAAGAAGACGCCATGCGGCTTTGGATCTCTACAAATCGTAATTGTTCATGCTCCGAAAAGTTCACACCTTTGATGAAGGCCCACATCAAAAATTAATCAACCAAGGAAGCTTACCTTGAGCTAAAGAGCAAAATACTACGATGCACTGAAGAAGATACACCCTTGCTATAATCCGTTTTGCCATATTGGTCAACTGCGACTGAAGTCAGCCATCGATTTTCCTCGCAACAACTTGAAGGACTGGCCGCATAAAGAAGTGACGTATTCAACCCCCTACTGCGCGGAGCCTTTGCAACTCGCGCGGCGGATAACTCCGTGAAGTCAACTTTTTGAATACGGTTTTTGGGCCAAGCGCTTCAGATCATGAAGTATTGAACGGAGTCGTTAAGTTGACTGTCGGTAAAGGTCGTAATATCGCCTAGGAATTTTATAACGTTTGCTGAGGTACACTTGCTGTATTTAGCAAGAACAATAGTTTCAGTCTGGCCAATCAGAGATGGATCCGGCCCATTCTTTTTCATAAAGGGCCTTTTTGGGCGGGTTTCAAGGGCAAATTACATTTCTCTTCACATTTGTCTGATCTGTCAAACCATCAGCACGGTTGTTATTTTATTTTTATTTTATTCTTCAGGTTTCGGTATAAGCCAATTTGGAATGTTTAGACTTGGATTCCTCCTTCCTTGATAAGAACTCTGTAACTATTTCCCTTTTTTAAGACTCATAAAATCTGGCAACGTATGCACACCATGATGTTTTTCCACGGCTAAGTTATTTTTTTGAGGGGCAGACCTATAGAGTGCTTTTAGGGTGCCAATGTGAAAAATTTTTGTGATGTCGCGCTTATCTTGGTAGCGTGCCTCGCCGTTTCAGATTGCTATAGCTAGAAGATAAGAAGAATGTAGACAGCTGCAGTTCATGGTTGAGATTGTCATTATTGTAAAGTTAGACTGTTGGCAGTTTCTTCTATGCTTCTGTGGAGAGCCGCGCGTTCGTCGAGTCAATCGTAGTTTGTCACGCAATCGATAGAAAAGATTGCGTGACAAACATTGGCGTGTTCTTAATATTTTTAGAAGCTAAATATTTTGAGCAAGAGCCGATACAATGTAGATTTGATTTAGTGGTGTACTATATTTCGCCCAGCCAAACCAGCCTTCCTCAGGTACAATGAGAGTTTCACTCCAAAACTCTGATTGTACTTGAAGAAGGCTGGTTTGGCCAGCCGAAATATAGTACACCACTAAAATCAAATCTACGTTGTATCGGCTCTTGCTCAAAATATTTAGCTTCTCAACTTGTAATTACGCCGATCAGATCAAGCCACTGATCCAACGTACACCGAAAGGAAGATTGTCCACGGTTGCTTGCTTCAAACCTCTTAATATTTTGATATGGTAATATGTTTAACAGTTTTTAGATCATCAGAGGCTACGATCACGAACACAGTGATCTTGCCCATGCCCTTCGGTATTGTTTACATAAACGTATTAAATCATGCTTGTCATTCATCCGATCCTTCTTTCAAAAGAGTGAACAACCTCTCTTGTGGACGGATATCTCAACTTATATTTACCTTCGGCAACCCCCAATTTACCTGTTATACTGCATTCACTCATACATTCATTCGTTCATTCATTTTTATTCGCACTATTTACAGGATATCGATAGTAAAAAAAGAAAAGTGCAACAGTAAAATTTGTTTGAGATCACGTTTGCCACTGACACAGTAAAATATAGAGAGGAAACGTCAGTACAATAAATAAGAAAAAATGGCAAAAGGAACTCAGAAAGTACAATAGGTTTTACACAATTAAATGAGAATATTGTAAACTTTCCAATTGTTTGCTGAAATTGCATCCATTGGAAACTTCGATTATAATCCGAGTTCCAGGTGGGATTTGAACCCAAGACTCTCGGTGATCTAGTCCGGATGCTTAAAACGCTGAGCTGACTGTAGACTCTGTGGTCAGCAAAGGTGAAATGGATGCAATTTAAACAGACATGTACAAGTATACAACATTTTTACATTTGCTCACTTAGTTGGTTGGTTGGTGCATATCAGATCAGATATGCCTTGAACATGATGTGACTGAGCGATGCAGTTATGAGCTATAATGTCAGTTGACGCTGTTCTGGTTAAACCCCTATCTCTTACTAGTACCCTTGCCCACGTTGCTGAGTGGTCAGAGCAATGTGTCCGACTAGAACAAGAAGGATCGTGGGTTCAACTTCCGAGTGGATCTTGGATTTTTTCCGAGTTTCCAATGGATGCAATTTCAACAAACGAAAATGTATAATTGTTAGACTAGGCACTTAAGGCATGTAAAAGGAGATAAATCTAAATCTAAAGTGAATTACTCCTCAGTGTGAGGGAAAGCGAACAAAAAGATAAATGATTTTACGAAAAAATTCTCAATTAAAAAGAGAGTAACCTTATTGCCAGCGGTGGGTCGCTTCCTTCCTGTTTGGTTTTTTTTTTTCAGATTCGACGCGAATTGAGCCATTATCAGTTCCTCGGTTGTCAACGATGACAACAAAATACCAAGGCTAAACACTAAATTCTCACGAGCCCACCAAATGGAGTCAAATATTCCTGGTTAAAATGTTCCTAAGGCCAAAAGGCCACTGTAGAATTCAAGGGCATAGATTTTTTTTTCATTTCAATCCGCTAGTCGCGCAATCGAAGCCCTGACTGCGAAAAACATCCTCACGAACATTGAAGACGACACGGCTACCGTTGAGTTTTGTTTTGACCGTTGATGACCGAGGAACTGTTAATGGCTCATTTCGCGTCGTATCTGGAAAAAAACAGAAAGGAAGCAACCCACAATGGCAATAAGGTTAAGCGTAAAATTATCTTCTCAGGTCTAAGTTCTTGTCTACCCATACAAATCCTTTATATTGCCTCACACTGAGCTTGGGGGTGCCTTTGCCATACATAGTTCGTTTTGATTCTCGAATAGAAATAGCATTAAAAGAGAGACGTTTAATCACTAATGGGATTGTTTCCCATATCCTTGAAGAAATTGCAATAAATCTAGTTAGTCCATAGTTTGTTCGGGACGCTAGTCTGTATGGGTTTTGTTTGCGGAATATCTACGGTGTAATTCGTGCGTTAGTTTCGAGCTGATTGAAATAGTTACCATAGCAAATCAAGGTCAAACTAGCCATTTAAAGTGCTTGATATTAACCGTCTGCTTGAAAACTTTGCTACGTACTATTGATCTAGACCCACAATCTTGCGTCACGGTGCCTTAGAAGTGATCCGGTGTCATTCCAGCCTACTTGTAATGCCCAACTATAAAATGAGTTCTTCAATGCCAGTTTTTTGTATCATCATCGTCGCAGGGGCTTCTGCTTTGTAGGTAACATTCTATAGTCGATTTAATTCTTAATTATACATTTATTCAGCCGGAAGGTTTTACTCGACATTAAAGCAGTCGATTTGCCTGATCACTATTAGTACTGACCGTATTGCGGTTAAATATTACATGGCGTCAGTCACTAACCGCCATAAATATCGAGCATAACTCACTTATCTCCCTATGGCTAAATGAGAGTCAATGAGAGGAAAGAATTCCTTTCTTTCGGTTTGATGGAGTACATAGAAAATTGCTTTAGTGCAGTCACGAACACGTTTACTGCGCGGTAACATATGACTCAGATGACTGGATTTTTGGTGTCTTCGCGATTGTTCGCAGTCTCGTTCAGGTTAAACAATGTGGACGAAGAATCCTAAAACTGAATTGGTGCGACGGCGGTTTTAAAGCAAACTGAAATTGAGAATGAACAACTCGTTGTCTAATCGGCGTGGGTGGGTCGTGGGTCGTGGGTCGTGGGTCGTGGTCCCTAACCCTAACCGAACCCTAACCCTAACCCCTTTTTAATCAACGACTGGAAATTCTCGAAACAGCCTAAGACAAATTTGGACCGAGCACTGAGACAGCTAATATATATCTTATTTTATCTTCAAACAAACACGACCCACGACCCACCCACCCACGCGATTTAGCCTCACCCTTGACTGCTGGGGTGGGCAAACGGTTTCAAGACATCATCAACTTCGATTCAACATGTTTCACATGAACACCACCTAACAGGGAGGCAAACTGTTCAACAAAATCGAACGGATGTGGAAGCAAATGTTGAAGCCATTTTCCCGGGCCTTTATAACATTGTTTTTTAGTATCACCCAACTAGTGGACTAATGCAAATCCTGCATTTTGATTGGACCAACAGTAAAAGCAAGGTGACACACACTAACACCCACCCGGTGTGGCCACCACATCACGCATGCGCACAACCATTTCACCTGGTCAATTAGCAGCTATGGACAGCTGTTTCGGCCTTTTGGGCCTCATCAGCATGGCGTAGACACACTTATGTGACACACACATTTACGTGACACACCGATCTCTTAATGTGATCCACCTTCCCACACGCTTGCCGTGGGAGAAAGGTTTTGCTGTTCCCAACCCAGCTTACCACAACATATATGGCATGTGAAGCTGCCACTTAAAGGGGTGCTTAATATGTGGACTTGATATGTTAGCAACGCCATGTTTTATTCCGTAATATATATTACTTCAACTTGCATTTGCTAACTTTATTATTGCCTTTTCTGTCCGACAAGTTGGGTGATACCAAAACAATCAGACCCTTCGTCCTCAAGGGAAACGGGTCAATAACCCATTCGGCTTCGCCTCATGGGCTATTGACCTTGCAGGCAACGGGTCTAACTGCTAAATATACTCATGTCATCGTCAAATGCTGTCAGTGGAGTTTAAGAAAGTACAACGACAACACCACAAAACCGTGATATCATTGGTCAAAACAGGAAAAAGAATATTGCAGCATACATTTTTTGCGCATATTTTTGAGGTACTATGCGTGGCAACGAGAAATTTGAGTTTTTGATGAAAACGTGACCATAATCTTTCATTTAAAATTTTCACTCTGAACCGCTCGTGCTAATTTACTCGAATTTAGGATACTTCACTCACATTGTACGACGTGAGCGAGATGGAAAGATTGCGTAAGACTTATGATCATCATAAGCCGTCTTAAAAGTTAAGCGATTTATCTTCAAAATATAACTTTGCTCTATGATATAGCAAAGTTTTATTTTGAGGCGACGTTTCCGTCGAAGTTGACGTTGTAGGTCTGTCGTCAACCAGTATATGTATTTATTATATAGATAATGATAAAATACCAGGATTTCTCCTTTTATTAAAAAATCATATCTTCATCGCGCGCAGTGAACGTATCTCACATGTGAGAATATAGGTGTCGTCATGATAACGAACACGATTAGCCAATAAAACGCGAGCTTCCTCTTCATTCTAAGATACTTTTGTGTTTTAATATAATTCTCCTCTACTACATTAACATTTTTATTGCAAAATTTTACATTGTCATGATTTGTTTTTCATAACTTTCATATCTTGTTTCATGTTACACAACATGCGTGTTTTGGCGGTTGGTGACCACTTTTTCATCATTTCGAAACTGAATAAAACAAGTTGTTTTAAATCTAGACATTTCATCAATGTCTATATAATAAACAGAACATTACATGGCCGCTTGGGGATACGAATTTTATCTTCTCGTGCTGAAAGTATCTCTCACTCGTTCGCTTCGCTCACTCGTGAGAGATACTTTCGGCACTCGAAGCAACCTCGTTTCCAGGGTCTCTCATCTTCCCGCCCACTGGAGCGAGAGGACGAGCGAGACAGGGCGGGAAGATGAGAGACCCTGGGAACTAACGAGGTTGCACTCGAAGATAAAATTCGTATCCCCGCGCAGCCATGTAATATCCTCTATATAGATACCTGAAACCTTGGAACGTTGTATGCTTAGAATGACCTGGATTAATCACTACAAAAATTACCGTGAGTTCCGCCATATGGTCGCTTGCCAGCTTTTATGATAATGACAAGATTATTACGAATGGAAAGCCAAATGCTTCTTCGAATCTTCTAAGCAAAATCAACGAAAACAGCAGATAGACCTTTGCTCACCTTTTTTGCTTACTTAACATTTAATTTGGATACTCTGAATTAATCGCAAGATTTTAAACGCTGTGGGGCAGCTATAAAGTGCCTTCAAGTTTGGAGCCACAGTAGTTCGGCGTGATATGAGCTCACAAGCACTCAGTCTCTAGGAATAATCCGTTTACTATGTCAGTTGTGAGTGCCTTCACTCCAAGATATTCGGTAATACATATTTACAGTCCGCAATAAGCTTTGGCTTTAAGTCATGATGCGGGGAAAAATCATTTGTGGTTCCTTCACTCCACGTTTTTTAAAATAAAAAGAAACATCGTCGGTTAGCCTGCGCAGTCGAAATCAGCAATAGCACTAAAAACTGTTCTCTTCATGGCTTCATTACATTAAGGAACTATAACCCTAAGTAGAACCCTAAGTATACTGTTATAGTCTTCTCGATAGCGCTAAATTGTGGGTTGCCCCTTCGCGTACGAAATCTGGTACATAATGACAGAAACCTCAAATAGTAAAGTTGGCTTATCAAAAGTAACTAGCAGGTCGCAGTTTCCCGGTGACAATAAAAAATTAGAAAATTAAACGAGACTTACCTGTAAGGTGAAGTTTGATTAGAATTCTACGAGTCATTGGTCTGGAGCCAGGGAGTCACTTGAGATAGAGCGCGGGAACCTTGAGCATTCAGTATTGAAAGCCTGTGAATGGACACATGGACAGAGTAGGGGTGGGCACGGGAAAACAATGCCAAGTAGTAGATATTTAGGGTGGGACGTAACTCCTTAGCTCCAGACCAATGACTCGTAGAATTCCAATCAAACTTCACCTTACAGGAACAGGTAAGTCTCGTTTAATTTTCTAATTCTACTTCGTCATTGGTCTAAGTCCCTAGTAAGTCACGTGAGACTTTAAAGCAATGTGTCCATGAGCAGACAGATCAAAAAGATTTATTATTATTATTATTATTATTATTATTATTATTATTATTATTATTACTATTATTGTTTGGAACATGCAAGTGAAGTAACAGGTGTGGCTGCAAAATTCTCAAAGACTTGAACAGGTTTGTCATAACAATTCCGGAACGTACTCTCCCGTGACCAGCCAGCTACATCCATGATAGTTTTGATAGACACATTCTGCGACGGTGCAGCCGAAGTAGCAGCAGCTCGGGTACTATGAGCAGAAACATCTTTGTGTCTATGCCAGCCTCCCCAGACCATCTTTAATCCATCTACTAATTGCATCCCTACTAACTGGCTTGAAAGGCTTAGCATATCTCAACCAAAAACAATCATTGCCATGCAGCTCTCACGGAATCTGTTAAGTTAACATATTGCTTAAGGCAAGTAACAACACACAGGCGTTGGTCTGGTTAGGCATTAAAAACTAAATGGCCTTGGTGTTTTCCAGGCCTCGATGTCTTTAACAATTTAGAAACATCAAAACGGACGGCAGTATCTTCCGTCAATCTCATGCCACTAATGGTATGGTGAGTGCATGCGCAGTGTGGCATCGCTGGGCAGATAACAAGGTGACTAACATAACAGACTTGTGTGTAAGGTCTTTCAAACCTAACTTGTCCACCGGAGACAATGTTTTTAAGTAATCTAAAACAGTAGAAACATCCCAAATTTGCTGGTAACGTGGCAGTGTGCGGTGGGCCGGGACTCAAAAACGCCCTTCAGAAACCGGGTAACCAATGGATGAGTGCCAAACGAACTACCATCAGGAAGAGAGAGAATCACTGATAAAGCACTCGTAACCGCGTTGAATTTTCACGATTTTGCCGGCAAAATCTTGAATTTTCAACATCTTTAAGGCTAAAATCTTGAATTTTCAACGTCCTGCTGGCAAAATCTTGAATATCTTGAATTTTCAAGATTTTAACGGCAACAGGATGAAAATTCAATATTTTCAAAATTCAAGATTTTGCAGGCAAAAAGGTTGAAAATTCAAGATTTTAACGACAACATGATGACAATTCAAGAACAAATCTTGAATTTTCACCCTTTGGCCAGCAAATTCCTGAAAATTCAAGATTTTCGCGGCAAAATGTTGACATTAGAAGATTTTGCAGGCAAAATCCTTAACGGCCAAAACTGCAACAAGAACTGCCCAAGGACTTGCCGCCATGTTGAAATATATTTCGTGCGCAACCGGCAAGATTTTCAACATCTTGCCGGCAAAATTTTGAATTTTCAAAATCGTGAATTTTCAACATTTTGCCGGAAAAATCTTGAATTTTCAATATTTTGCCGGAAAAATCTTGAATTTTCAACATCTTGCTGGAAAAATCTTGAATTTTCAACATTTTGCCGGCAAAATCTTGAATTTTCAACATTTTGCCAGCAAAATCTTGAATTTTTATCATCTTGCCGGCAAAATCGTGAAAATTCTGTGGTTGTAAAAGATCAAAAGCCGCTTGGGAGTCAGTATCAGACTTCCTTATCAATGGGACATTCCACTTTTTGTCCGTATCCCCCCTCCCATGGAAGGGGTTTTTTTTTAATGTCAAGAAGGACCCTGTCGGAATCTTGAATTTCTGCTCCAGTAGAGGGGGTCAGCATCAGTCTTTGTTCTATTAAAACACGGGCCTGTTGGAATTAAGCTCCAGAGTAGAAGGGGCCCGTCGGAATCTAACTTTAGAGGTAAAAGGGACCCGTCGGAATCTGATTTCAGAGGAAAAGGGACCTGTCGGAAAAATGCCTTCCATAGGGAGTGTGCGGATAAAAAATGGAATGTCCCATTCGCTCATGGTCGCCATGTTGTCATTCATGGTTTGTAAAAGAACAAACAAAGGGTTCTTATTGGCGGTTGTCGCTTCTGTGCTTGCTTTCTTTGGCTCTTCCCCTTCATCAAACAAAAAGTCATCCTCGAGTGCAGAATTGTCCTCGTCTTTGTTCATTATCCAGCTGATCTCACAGACTTTCTTGTCGATAAATTCAAGAACGAAGTAAACGCCCAAAGCCGGCTCAAGGTTCCCGCGCTCTGTCTCACGTGACTTACTAGCGACTTAGACCAATGACGAAGTAGAATGTAATTGAACCTGGCGCATAAAACTTAAAAAAAAAAAAAGAGGGGGCTAGGAGGGGTTAAGATCACGTTTCACATAAACTAAATCGGTCTTTTCGCGTTTCACGCGCTAAAAACCCGCATTTTCACGGAGTTGAGAACAGCTTAATAACTGAGGTCTTAGACTTACCTCTTATGGCTACAAAACAGCCCTAAACGACGTTCTTATGATACGTCCCGATCGTGTTCTCGGAGCCATAAAAAGAAAATGCAGATCTCTGTTATTCCTTCATCCTCTTCTGGTTCTTATCCTTTTTGTGCACTTGAACCTTTTGATTGGTTTCTTTATCCAAAACAAATTTAGTATGGTGGTCACTGGACCTGTGACTTCCGAAACCAACGCCATATTAAAACTGTTCCCACAAGACCCTGGGGACTGTGGAAACCTACAGGGAAGCCCTGGGAAAGGTTCATCCCCAGATTCTTTGACCTTTGACAGGAAGTCAGGGTTGATAAGGATTCAGTACGGCAGCCACTAGCTGTGTCCGGATATGGGGCAGATAGCTCTTCATTTTTATGGTAGCAGATAATTCTTTTTCACGGACATAAGAAGCAAATTTACATTTCACAAAACAAAAAAAGCTTCAATCACGCTTCACGTTAATTAATAAAATCACGATTCACGCTGCAAGAAAAAAGAAATTAACGTTTCACGAGAAATAAAAGGGTCCGATCACAGCCACCCCGTAAAACGATAGCTATCCTCATCTTTGACTATTAGAATGGAAGAGATATGATCCTCACGAAGACAAGGCTAACGGTTTTGGGCAATTACGAACTTTCTTGTCCCAATACATGTACATACTGTTCAGTACCGAAGAAATGCTTTTACTGTAAAGCTGTAATTTTGAAGTGCATGCATCAGTGCAGTAAATGATTGTGTACAGTTTATAGCTGCATAATTATAATAATTGTAATAGACTGCTGTGAATAACCCTGAGTTGTTCTTCAACACGCTTTAAATGTAATCTGTGTGTATCATGGGAATCCGTCAACAAAATTGGCATTGTTTCCCACCCACTAGGGGGTTTTGTTACTTGTGTACTGATGGTGGGTCTAGTTCATCCGAAACATATCTGTGTACATAAGGTTTGTTGTTAAAACACACCTTTCTTGTCCTCAAAACAGCACGCCTAAAGGTGTGTAGAGAAACACACCTTTGAGTTAGGACAATGTGCGAGCCAGCGATCCATGGCTGCCAGTCATGCGAATCAACATACGAGTCACTCAGTTATTGAAAGCTAACCGTTTAAAAATGGGTGCTTAGATTTAATAACTGTTTATCAGCGCTATTTGAAATGGGTGCTTAGACTTAAATGCTAAATTCGCATGGCTCGATGGCTCGCAGATTGTCCAGTCCCCACAAAAGTTTCAGTAAGCCTTAATCCTGGTCTAAAAATGTTTGTCCAATTGCAACAAAATGTCTCAAAATATTAGTAATATTTTAAGAAAAACTTACATGCATTAGTTACAAAATCCTAATCTGTTCATTCAATGGTTAGTCTTCACAGCAACTCTTGACCCACAATGACCTACAACGAGCTTCAATGATCTATGAGGTACATTATAAGCTAAAATTAGCTAATGATCTGTAATGAGCTACAATAAAATACAATTTGCAGCTCTGAGGGCACTGCAGCATGTTTGCAGTACAAAGGTTAAAAACATTCCACTCTGCACTTTGAACTAATCAAAACCTCGTTGCTGTGCAGGTTGAAAATTTTCATTGTGCACTCTGAACCAAACAAAACATTGCGGGAAGAATAACTTATTTAGAATCTTCTCTTCACTTTCTCCTGCTCTAATTAAGATTTTATCATTGCCAAGCAAAGCCTTGGTATTTGTACATTTTAGGTCATTATAGGTCATTGTAGATCATTGTAGGTCATTCGTGTTCCTCGTTTTAGTAATTACGGTTAGGGAACTTACTAGGTGTGTTATAAAACGCACCTTATTTTAGAGTAAACTCTAAATTGTCGTAACTGATATTGTGTACAAGTTCAAATTGCATAGTGCTCTCAACAACAAAATAAATTGATTAGACATAGTTCAGGTGGGCTGCAAGGTCTAAAACCTTCACTAATGAAATTTAATGTTTCTGCACTGGTTGACGGTAACTCTTTCTATTGAATAGTTTATATGGTTGAACAATCGATCCTCGCTCTACCCCAGAATCATTGACTTTAACCTCAGATTTTATGTCATTTCACTGCTCTAGGGACTCTAGGGCCAGAAAGAAAAAAATGAAAAGCCTTCCCCTGGTAGTTTGGGTGACCAGATATTCCGAATCCTCTTTGGTCTATGTCGTTGGGGAAGATTCAGAATTTCTGAATCCTTTCCTGTGTTCATGCGGGGATCAGAAATTCTCAGTGAATCCTCTCCCGTTTTCTCTTAGGAAAACTCTCGAGACACGAAATTCAGAAGATCATTTGGCTTCTCATGCGTGGCTCAGACATTAGAATGGAGTTCAGGTAAAGAATAGCGAGTTGCTTCGTAGAATTTTGTGATTCCTTGCAAACAGAGAAACTTTCCCTGCGAATTTTAGCGCAGTTTTAAGATTTAGAGTAAACTACAAAAACCCTCGTTGCAATTAAGTGGTGATTATGAATTTCCGTGGAAGCTCCACATTTCATTTGGGTCTAAAACACAGGTCACATTCCACAGGTCACTCGTTGCAGGTCATTGTTTTACCTTTTTAGAAGTGACCCAAAACCCTAGGGTTAGCCAAATTGAGGGTTAGGGTTAGTTTCCAAAAGGTGAGGCGATTTTACACTCATTTCCGACGAAACTTCAAGACCTGTATAATAAAAAGGCTGTTTTCCGAGACACTGGTTTTCATTCACCCTGCGAGCAGAGCCTCCTTTTGTCTTTTTCTTTAGTGAGAAGGAGAAAAGGAGGCTCTGCCCGAATCGCGTCAACTCTTTGAAGCCGCCGCAGCCCGAACTTCTGGACTAGTCAATCTTGTTTTCTCTCGTCAAACCGATTTTTCTAGTGGGAGCGTCCGTTTAGTGACAAAACCGATAGTTATAATTGAGCCGCTGATGGCGGCGAAATCTGGCATATTAGGCTTGGGTTCGAGACTGTATCCTGGCAACATGCAGAGCATATTCAATAAAGATCTTACTCGATTCATGCAGAGTCTTTCTCGAGAACGCCAAAATCGAGCAAGGCAAAAGAAAGGCTCTGCTAGCAGGGTGGTTTTCATTTTACAAGGAAAAAACAGCCATTTATGAGGTGA
>OX421447.1:10711573-10716573 GCA_949126865.1 Montipora capitata
AAGTAACCGTATAGGCAAAAACAAACAAACAAAGAACATATATCTATATGTTGGAAGAAAAAAAAAAACAAATAAACTACAAGTTCATCCCTACAAGCCTGTTTCGTGGTCGCCCACTCATCAGTGATGAGTAGGCGACCACGAAACAGGCTTGGAGGGATGAACGTGTAGTTTATTTGTTTTTTTCTTCCACAATATCTGCTTCGCTCTACTTCTATGTATTGAGCACTGTTCTACGAAAATCTAGAAACAGAGAGGTGATTTGTTAGCCGCGGGGCTCCCCGGCGTTTTATCATTCAGGAACAGGACTACATCGCATCATCCGAAGAAGATTCACAGGCTATATATATATATATATATATATATATATATATATATATATATATATATATATATATATATATATATATATATATATATATATATATATATATATATAAAAGAAGATATAACGAAGAGACAAAATTCTCTGTTACTCCGAGTTTCGTGCTCACGCACTCATCAGACAGATGAGTGCGTGAGCACGAAACTCGGAGTAACAGAGAATTTTGTCTCTTTGTTATATCTTCTTATTCAAAGCTCTACACTTAAAAAGTGTATTGAGCACTGTTTAACGGCATTAGCCACTTTATTACACGTATATATATATATGTATATATATATGTTGCGATATATGTTGCGATTCAAATTTATGCTTGTTTTAAGTTTTACCTTCCCATTGTTCTTGGTAAAATAATGTTATGATAATAAGATTAAAGGAACACTGACACTGAGCAAAAGTTAAACTAAGGGTAAAATTGAGCCACAACACATATAGTTAAAGAGAAGACTAAAACGAGTTGCAGAAACGCCGTAAAAAAAAGTAAAATATAATTATATTTATGGCTTTGCATCTAGCACAATGAATAATGATGAACTTCCTTCCTTAGAGAAACCCAAGGATAATTTACAAGACAAGACAACTGCTTAGCCTACGTGTGCAGCATGTACTTATTTTACCAAATGGGTATCATTGTCATTTGCGTGTAAATAAACCCACGACATACTTACGTTGTTTTCATAATTTTGAATTAATGATGGCATTAAACGCAAGCGTAAGTTTCTTTTGCGTGTAAGGTCCTCTGTCCCTCTACGCCAGGTACTCATTTTGAAGCATAATTAAAGTAGTTGGAAAGGCACCACCAGGAAAACGTTTGTGAAAATGTCAAGTTTTTCTTGTCTGTTGACGTTTTTTACAATTTTAAATATAATTACTTCCGGCTTTGAAAAGCTCGCAATGTTCCTGACGCATTTAACGTGGATAAATTGCATGAATAATTTATTTTGGTCATCTTAAGAAACATTTCGAAAATTGTAAATTATTTTTGAAATTCTCTTTTTGTGTCTCAATCATTTCTTTAACCAAAACTCATTTCAATAAGGCAAAACAATTCTGGCTAAAAAACTGATTGAAACGTCAATTTCGAGAAAACTATATTCTTCCCTCTTGCTTTGAAATCTAGTTCTAAATATGGTATCTCCCACCTGCTTGCGTAGCTTATGTGCATATTCCTCAAAATGTAAGTGGTCTATGACATGAAGTCGCTTCTAAATGAAGTTGATTATTTATTTTGTTGCTTTTATTGTGGATCACTTCCGACCCCTTCGAGAAAATGCAGTTTTTTCTACCAATTTCTTTTATTTGAAGGACATCTTTTTTATCTACCTTAACAGGATACTGACACCACGACGGTAAATAATATATCCTTTAATTTCAGCATATGGCATAAGACAGTAGAAGAGAAGCAATTGATTTGCACTACTATGGGAGTAAATTAATTCAAACTTATGTAAATCCATATTGGGTTGTGCGCTATAAAAGCGTCGGCTCTTAATTTGAATAACATTGAGGAACTGATCAAATCGACTCTACGCAAAGATAAATATCCCGTAAAGTATATTTAGATGACCAAGGCAAATTTCCTTGTCAAGTTGGAGTTGATTTGCAGAAAAAGTTATGGCCACAAACAGCACTAATTCCACAGGCTCATATGGGAATTCTACGAACTCCTCTTTCAGCAGAGGTGAACCTCTGGATCGCTTTAAGAGTACAACAATAGTTGTTCTTTCTTTGCAACTCCTCGTTGCCTTGGTGGGGATTATCGGAAACATCATCGTATGTGTCATTACATCGAAGAAACGAAACTTAAAGATCGCTGGCAATCACTTTATTCTAAATCTCGCCTTGGCTGACCTAGGGATTCTTGTCATTTATTATCCTCTTCATGTTGTCAGCATAGAGCTCTCTTTCTCGTGGCCTTTTGGTAAGGTCGCCTGTCAAATATTTCGACCTTTCTTTGACATTTTCTTTGGCGCTGGTATTTGCTGCATCACCGCCATTGGCTTTTACCGCTACAGAATGCTCGTTTATTGCACGAAACCGCGGATGAACGTGCAAGCAGCAAAGCGCATTCTGTTTGTTATATGGCTTCTGCCGTTCATAATCATTGTGATGCCACTGTTTTTCGTCATGGAACTGAAACCCATTCCGAAGGTGGGACTCTGGATTTGCGAAGCCACCTGGCCCAACTTGATCTCCCGTAAGTTGTACAATGCTGCTAACATTCTGGCATTTTATTTCTTTCCGCTCGCCATTATAACTTCTACTTATGTTCGCATACGAAACAAACTGCGAGATAATATTCGTAGAAACGATAGTTACAGACTAGCAAGGTCCAGAGACACTGCCCGAAAAGATGTAGACTACAGAACTAGGAATCGTCGCGCTCTAAGATTGCTTACCCCCGTGGTCGTAATTTTTGCGATTTGCATGGCTCCTAGCGTCTTTATGACGTTGTTGGAAATCCTCTTAAAAGACCCAAAGAAGACCTTCAATGGCCTCAAGTACATAAAAGAGCTTCGCCAATTTGTCCAACTCTTGATCGTCATGAACTCGTCTGCAAATCCAGTAATCTATTCGGTGGTTAACTCGGAGTTTCGTCGAGACCTTGCACGGCTAATACGATGTGACAAAAACAATTATTGCTTTACGGATAGTACAGAGGGACTGAGTTTGAGCACATTTCGTAAGAGCTCTTTTATTGGCAAAAAGAGCTCTATTTCCTTTAGCTCCTTCAAAAGGAGATCGACTTCGTCTAAAAGAGGCTCAAAGTTATGGTCAAGCCGGAATTTTGCAGATAAGTTACCAGAACAAGCAGACCAGGAAGAAAGTTTCGCGCAGTCCAAAGAGGAAGAAAGAAAAGGGAACGAAGAAGACTAGTATTTTCACCAGTAGACTAAGACAGTAAGAGGATAAAGCAGATGGCTGCCAGCCGACTTAAAACTAACAGAAGTTTTGTCAAATAAAAATGCAGCACCCCAGATGCTCTTCAAGTTGATAACCGACATTTGAACTTCACTTCAGGGAATTCTTAACTAATTCTCATCAGTCGCTAATTAAAACATGACTAGTAGTTTATGATAGGCCGGCGGTTTATTAATGATCCAACGCGGAAAGTTGCATATGCAAATCCTTTCATGATTAACAATTTTATCGCGAAACAGGCAAACATTTCCACAAAGTTTGAATCCACTGCCTTAAAATTAAACATCATCGGTTTTCTCGTTATATGCCTCTTCCATAACTCGGTTCTGGTGATGGTTGAATGGAATCGATATGACACTCGAACGGATCACAAACCTGCATTGATACCAGTTTTTCTAACTATTATTGTTATTATTACCATGCGAGGATTCAAATGGTTCATGTTTGTTTAAATTGTTTGGCCATAGATAAATTTTCAGTCTGTGTCAATCAAGAAAACTCAGTGAAATTAAAACTCAATGAGATGATTATTTATCCAATTTTAAAATATACATTTGAGCAACTTACTTCCTTTATCGCAAGTCCTAAAAGCAATGATTGAAGACTGAAAAGGTATCAAATTTGAACCTGAATCTGTAGGTTTTTGGGTAAACTTGTAAAACGAGACCATTCATTACAATTTGCTCCAATAAAGGGATGTTTAGTTTTTTTTTCCTTCAAAAAAGAACGCGGACGTCTAATCAAAGCCAAATTTTGCCGAATATTATCTAAAATATTGAAAATTGTAAAAACGTTCACTGGCTTTATATAGTTAAAACTTTCGAGCTTTCGGCTGTCAGGCTACAGCCTTCAATGGATATGAATGGAAAAAATGACCACTAAAATATATACAAAAATAGGTGAGACTATAAAAAGAATATAGTAAAACGGGAAAAAAAAAGTATAAATGTGTCAAAAAAACAAAAAAACAAAAACAAAACAAACTAATTGTTCGTTTTTACAAGAATAGAGTAATGATTAGGGAGCGGCCTTGAATTGTTATCTGCATGATCTATAGAAGCGGTGTGTCATGATTTTAGTGTCTTGCGGGTACGAGAAGAACCCTTGTCAATCACTTGGGAATTTTCAAAGTCAATAGAGTGATTTGAGGACCAAGCGTGTTTAGCGATGTTGGAGCCTCTTGCGTAAGACTTCACATTCCTCATATGTTCACATTCCTCATATGTTCTTTTTTTCTGTATATATTGTAGTTGTCATTTTTTCCATTCATATCCATTGAAGGCTGTAGCCTGACAGCCGAAAGCTCGAAAGTTTTAACTATATTTTGCCAGTGAATGTTTTTACAATTTTTAATATGTTTTACCCTGGCTACGGTTCCTCTATTTTTAAATTATCTAAAATGCAGTTACCCTCCTTAATAATTAAGAAGTATACTTAAGCGTCAGTTTAACCACCTCCACCAGCAGCCATTGGACAAGGAATCTGCCACATCTGACGATGGAGATGAGCTAGTCTCCGTAAATCTGATAAATTTGAGAACTGGACCCTTTACAGCGGAGGAATGTGTGATATTGAAAAAGAAGATCAGCACGGAGGAAAAAGCTGCTGGTTCCGACTCCATTCCTTTAGAGGTACTAAAACGTTGTAACTTTGACGTAGTTGTTGTCCAAATAGTTGCATTGAAAAGATCTATAGA
>OX421447.1:10724073-10736573 GCA_949126865.1 Montipora capitata
GTAACTTCCTCAAAATCCCACGCAAAGCCCAAAAATTGTTGAAAAATATCCACATGGTGGTAACCCGATTTCAGGTCCCAAGAGAAGAACCAAAACCCCTGTTCAAAAACTTACTTAAAGATCGCAAATCTTCATAACGAAATTTGGGTTTAACCAAAACTTTTTAACCTCGCGCAAGTCTATGACCAGTCGGAGCTTTTTGCCTTCCTCAACTGTAAGAGGATTGACGCAGTGAGGAGAAAAACTATGCTCATTAATCAGTTGCTTCTCCAATAATTCAAGAATAGCAGACTCAACAAATTGGGGGTTCCTCAACGCAGAACGATTGTTCGATTGAAAGCAACGGGGCGGAAATTCGCTAAACGGTAGGGAATACCCTTGCCTAATGATATCCATAACAAAAGGAGGGGCCTCTAAATCCTTCTCCCAAAATTCAAAAGCGTTTTAGCTAGACGAACTTTAGCGCACGGCTCTACCATAGGGAACTCCGATCCTTTAGAATGGCAATCTAATAAAATTTCAGAAACCTCATCGTCCAAATCGAGCTCAAGCTCGTGATAGTAATCCAGTCACTTGGAGCGTTCGCCAGTTTTGTTAATAACTGGAGGCCAAATGATCATATTCCCGACACTAAAACAAAAGGAGACCACAAGGACTAAGATTGAAAGACAAAAAATGAATAACCAAAATGAGAAAGAAAAAATTGTCTGCCTGGTACAGCGTACTTGAGCGAGAGTGACAAACAGCATACATTAACAAATATATATCTAGCTACATAGGACAATAGATAACGAACTAACACCAATAAGGGGTGATAATACCAACATGCTCAAGAAATAACGCGTAGAAAGTCATTATTTCCTATACTTCGTACCGGAGATAATTTGCATTCGTCGCTTATGTGAAAGGCCAAACAAAGGGGAATTCAAAATTCACCCATGATTTCTGTTTTTCTGAGTATCAAAAATTGAAAATCACGACTTGTCTTTTCAATTTTCTATTTTAATGAAAATTGAATGGAATGAAGGTACACGGACCCTTCAGCAACGTTGTGAAGGTACGAGCTCAACAATTTCAACTAAATAAAGCAGTTATAAAGCGTGGGAACAGTACTGTGCTTGTTGTGATATGAATACGCTGATTTGCTTGATGATTCATGTGAGAAATACCAAAGAGTTTTTAGCGACCGTGCCGTTCAATACTCAAGAATACAAGCTGACAATAGTAGAATTGAACAGTTTGCTGCTTCCTTTTACAATGTTCAGGTGTCTGAAAATGTGAAGGCATCAAAGAAAATCTCCCCAACTAATTCCGTTCATTCCCTTTCAAGTCAAACATCAAAATTAAGTATGTCAAATTCTTAAGTTCAAAAGGCTAAGAATCAAGCAGTGAAAGCAGCATTAATCCAGCAGCAAGCTGAAGAAGAGAGTAGAAGGGCAGTTGAACTTGAGGTGAAAAGGGTTGAGATGGAACTGAATAAGACGCACTGAAATGGAATAGGGTTAACCAAATTAGAGGCCAAAAGCGAGGTCGTTGCTGAAAAGAATCAAGCGGAATTAGCCAAGTTAGAAGCACTTCTAGTAGAACAGGAGGTTTCTGATTTACCCAGTTGCGAGAAAGGTGTTAAGTGGCCCTACAAACATGACATCCAACCCCCGGAAGTGCAAATTGCTACTTTACCATCCTTGAATACTACTGGCAGTAATCTTGATATCGGGCCAAGGGGAAACCTTCCTTTGACACTGTGGCCAAGTCATTTCCCTGTTCAGTGTGCCAATAAAGCTTTGAACCTTACAGCACGGGACGATGAAGAGACCTATTCCCCTGAAGTCACCAAGACCGTTCGCAAAAACGTTTATGTTGATGACGTGTTTAAGTCGGTTCCTACACCTGAACCAGCCATTCACCTCGCATCAGACCTAACCAAGTTATTGAAGGAATGTGGCTTTCGTCTCACAAAAATTTGCGAGTAACAGTCTCGAAGTGTTACAATCAATTCCATCCGAGTTGAGAGCAAATCCCAATCTGGACCTAGATCTGGATCAGTTACCAACGTAACGAGTTTTGGGTGTGTACTACTTGCACTGGGATACGCAATCCGATACTTTCAAGTTCAAAATCATGGCATCGTGTAAGCCGTCTAACATGCGAGGAGTACTTTCAACGGTGAGCTCTCTTTTTGACCCATTGGGATTCCTCTCTCCTTTCGCGTTCTCAGCCAAAATCCTGTTGCAAGAACTATGGAAAAAGAAGCTGCCATGGGACCAAGAAATCCCAGAACCGTTCCTCACTCAGTGGTGAAGGTGGCTTGAGCAGTTACCGCATGTCGTCACAATCGAGATTCCAAGGTGTTACAAGACCCAGACTCTTGGCACACGGGTGACGGTTCAACTACACACCTTTGCTGATGCCTCCCATCATTGCTATGCCGCTGTGTCCTACTTAATATTTGTTGATGAGCGTGAAGTGACCCATTGTTGCTTTGTTATGGGGAAAACCTGACACTCACTCATAAGGGTTTGTCGCCAATCGTGTGTCTAAGATCCGTGAAACGACCTCTCCTGAACAGTGGCACCACATTCCCAATGTTATGAATCCAGCTGATGAAGGCTCGCATGGTGTCAGTGCTGAGTATTTTCAAGCAGATTGTCGGTGGTGGACGTGCTCGAAATTCATCTGGCAACCAGAACATACTATGTACTTATTGACTGAGTGGGAGGTCCGGACGGGAAAATATTTGGCCCGAGGTCATGGCGTACGGACCGAGCGCAGCGAGGTCCGTGCTCCATGACCATTTTATCATATGACCACCGCGCTTTTCCGTGTTTTTTTTTCGGGTAAAATAATTCGGAATGTTCACTTACGTCGCTCATTTTGACCGAAAAGTCGGGATTTATATAGCAACAAAGTTGTTTTAGTTCGCATCTCGCGCGCGCTTTCATTGCAAAACTATTGAGAAAATCCCCGTATGAGGGCCGTACGCGATCCTAGCAGGGCCGGACGGCTTTCTCCGCCCTGCTCGCGCCATCGCGTACGGCCCTCATACGGGGATTTTCTCAATAGTTTTGCAATGAAAGCGCGCGCAGGGCCGTACGGTTCATATGATAAATGGCTATCAGTGTCTGTGAGAGAAGTACAAGATGACAACAAAGAATTTCGAAAGTCCTCAAACGTCCTGTGAAGCGTAAACACGTCGCAAGTTGATTCCCTTTTGCAGCGTCTTTCATCCTGGCCGCGTTTATTGCGAGTGATGTCTTGCGGGCTGCGCTTTCTCAAACGCGGTGTCGAAGGGAAATCTACAACCCTATACCTGTAATTACCCCGGCTCTTTGTGATTCTGAACTATAGTTGGCAAGCAAAGACGTTGTGCCCGTTGTCCAGCGAGAATGCTTTCATGAAGAGTATGTGGCTCTTAAAGGAGGGGGGGGGGGGGGGTGGACAAGTGAAGAGTAATAGCAAGCTAGGCAATCTAAGCCCAATCTTCGCGTTGGCGGAAGAATTCATTGTGCACCCATTGCATTTGAAGCGGCTCACTCTACGTTGATAGTTCGTTACTACCATCACATCTTGGGACACTCTGGTAGGGAGCATGTGTTGTCTGTGGTGCGTCAGTTTTATTGGATATTGAGAGATAGATCGCTCGTTCGCCAGGTGTTGAATAAGTGTGTGAGTTGCCGTAAGTGTAACGCGCCTGCTATGCTGCAAGTGATGGCAGATCTTCCAAAAGAGAGATTGATATTCTATCAGCCACCATTTACACACACGGGATGTTAGATTTTTTTGGACCCTTCCATGTGAAACGCGGGCGAGGCTTTGTGAAGGTGTATGGATGCATTTTGTCTGGCAGAGCGATCCATAATGAGGATGTCGGTTCGTTGGAAACGGACGCGTTTATTCAAGCATTGCGTCGATTCATTTCAGTGCGGGGGAGTCCTAAGAAAATATGGTGGGACAATGGGACACATTTTACGGGTGCTGAGAAGGAACTTAGCCGTCCAGTTCGAGATTTAGATGATGGTACAATCAGGAGAGAACTGCAAAGATATGAGATAGATTGGTACAGGAGCACTGTTCCCGAGTGGTACTTTCAACCTCCAACAGCGAGCCACGTGTTTGGCGTCTGGGAGAGGCTCATTAGAAGCGTACGGAAGGCCATGAAAGGTGTTCTTGGTGACCGAGGTGCTCTTCCTGGGCGGGAAACCTTGCGTACCGTCTTCGCTGAAGTTATGGCTATGTCAAACAGCCGTCCTATATTTCCCACCAGTGATGACCCTAACGATGTGGAGGCTCTCACCCCTAACCATCTCCTTCTGCAGCGACGAAACCAAGTCGTATCTACCGGTGTCTTTACCAAGGAAGAACTGTCCACGCGCAAACAGTGGAGACATGCGCAGTTTCTCGCTGATTGTTTATGGTCTTGATTGCTTCGGAAGTATATGTCTACTTTGCAGCATCGCCATAATTGGCTCCTGAACAAGAGGAATCTAGTTGTTAACGAACTCATTCTTATTGTGGATACCAGTGTACCTGGCCAAGATGCATTTGTGCGAACTGCAGACGTTAAGACGAAGAACTCAATGCTTGTCCGTCCCGTGACAAAATCGTGCCTCCTTGAGGAAGGGCCATGAACTCGTGAACATTGAGAAGTCTAAACCTTTGAACTCGAGAGCTTTTAAAGGGGAAAAGTTTAGCTATTCGTTTTGTTCAGCCCCGCCCCCCGGGACGCCATTCCTCAACGATAGTTTTCCTCTTTATAAAGTCCATGCCGATCCCTACGATATACCAGCACGCGGCGGGAAGTAATTTTTTGTGAACCTCTATGCTACGCGCTCGAATGTCAAGCTCCATGTTTCGCAAGTGAAGATGCTTTTTTTATAAATCAAGAAGAGAGAGGACAGCCTTTAATCAATTCTATTTTCGAGGGGGACTGAACACCTGTGGCAAAATGATTAAACGCGAGTAAATCTGATCGAGACAGTGGCCGCTGAAAGTATCGAGGATCTTGGTCTACAGGCGAATCTTTCACTCAGCCCAAGCACAGGATTACTCGTTCCTCGCATGTCGCTATAACTTCACCCAGTTCCCGAAGGTGTGAAGAGTAACTCGCTCAGAGACCCAATCAGAGATGCCAACCTATGGAGATCTAAAATCTGGAGATTTTTTCCATTCGGTCTCCCCACCCCTCCCCCCTCGATCAACCTACCCACTCCCCCTCCCTTCCTCTTCCCCCCCCCCCCCTAAACGTATCCACCAATTCCCCCAGCAGCTCCTTCAAAAGACAAGAATATTCTGCCACCACTGTGAATTTGCGGGAAAACAGGATACTTATGTCAAGAATTTTTATTGGTTAATTGGAGATCCAATCAAACAATCGGTTATATGGCTATGATAGCTAAAGGAAGTCATTTTGTTTAGTTCTATTAACGTGTCTTTGAAACTCAGAGATGAAGAAATGCATTAAGAAACAACGAAACGAGTTTGAAAAAATCGATCTTTTTTAAACTTGGGGATGCAATTTGAGTCTAGAATGGAGAAACGTCTGTGAAAGGTTCAGAGTCGTTTTTATCCGGGAGATTTAATGACCCGTACGGGAGACCGGGAGATTCGTTCCGTATCCGGGAGACTCCCGGATAATCCGGGAGAGTTGGCATGTATGCCCAATTGCGAATGATCAGCAAAATGAAGCACATCTACAACAAGCAGTTTGAGTAGCCAATATAATCCACCAGAAAATTATGGCTACAAAAACTGACAACAGGAGACATAAGGGAGTTTAAGAAACCAAGAAGGCTACGGCGACGAAAACGTTACTTCAAACTATTAGCTTGAGCTATCCTAAGTGTTTCAAGGCGTTTCCATCTTGTTTATGTTGTATAAGATAGGCGAAGTATTCGATAACTAGAATCGTACGAACGGATTTGAAGAAAAGAGAAAGAACAAAAGATTCACTGTTTGTTGTCCATGTTGTCGTCAAAACCCGAAAATTGGTCATTTCACGTTGTTGTTTTGATGAGTACGAGAGAGAAATGCCTTACAAAAATGCGTGCCGCACGTGCAGCATGATAATTTCTTCCTCTTTTAGGGCCTGTTTAATTCATCCCTTTTACCGGGCCAGCCCGTCTAACAGGGCTGGCTCGCCCGGTAAAAGGGATGAAGTGTTTATGTGGACGATTTCAGCCAGGTTTACCGGGATGAATTTTAGGAATTTGTTTACGTGTCTTGTAACCGTCAAAGTCACGCATGGGGTACCTGGTGAATTTTCCTGCTTTGACGTTCGAAACCTTAGAAAGGTTCATTTTAGCGCTAGCAAGTACGGAATAGCATTTTAAAACAAAAGATGCAAAAATAATCCTGTGATTATGCAAATCCGGCTACGTTTTCAAGGCAACCCACAAGTCATGAGAATTTTTCATCCCAGCAAACCGGGCTGGACCGTTTATATGAGAATTTTTCAGCCTGGCTTGCCGAGATCTCGGTAGCTCAGACCGGGATCTCGGCAAGTGGGCTAGCCCGCCTTCTGATATAAACGAACCGAAATTTTACTAAATAAAAACAGGCATGAGCCGAGATTTTGGCAAAGCTGGCCTAGCCGGACTGGCCCGCCTCATATAAACAGGTGATATTACTGTTTTCTGGTGTTGTCGTTGCCGTAGGAGTCGTCATTTCTTAACCTCCCTACTGGGACGATAAACGGTTGCCCGCCATCACTCGTGCAGTCCCCCTCGAAAATAGAATTGATCAAAAGCTATTCTCTCCCTTCTTGACTTATAAAACAAGCATCTTGAATTGAAATTATCGAGCTTGACATTCGATGCGCGGGCCTTGAATACATGAATTGAAAACAAGGGAAGTGACAAATTGCGAGGAATTTGATTTGGTCAACAAACAAACTGATGCTAATTGTTGTCAACTTGATTGTAAATTGTGCAAGTTGTTTTATTTTTTAGTGGACTTGATATTTTGTCACCTACGGCGTAGCATAAACCTCGTTGGTGGTGATTTTACTTCACAAACTTCCCACGGTACAATTGATCTTGTGCTTACTATATTGACAGTGTTGTCATCAAATGGTGAATAAAAAGTCGCTTTCCCTCAGTTGTTTATTTCACAGTGTAATTCACGGTTTATTTGTAGGTTTTTACGGCGTCTCCTTGTCGCTTGTCATACCAGATAAGAACAAACAATTGCAAGTGCTGTGAAAATTGGGTGTGTCAATAATTCGACCTTTGCGTTCCCGATAGCTTCGAGCGTGTACTTATTTCGCGAACACTTTCGTTTCCTGGGAGTTAGGGTTAGCTGACCGGGACTAGTTGCGCATGCGCCTCTGATTGAGGTGGTGTCATCCATGCAACCTCTCTTGACTAAAAAGCTTCCTTAGCAACCATTGTCTGTCTGTAGTTAAGAGCCACCCCCTCAACAGTTAAGTGTGAGACAGGGCCTAGCTACGGTATATAGTCCTTACTCCTTATCCGAGAAGACTTGAAAGTCTAACCATTTGCAGATAGAATTACAAAGGCAGCAATGCTGCTCAGGTACTTTAAAGAGCCTCACTGAGTGTTGGTCCGACCGGAGTTTGAACCTGCGATCTCCGTCACGAAAGCCCGGTGCTGAAACAGGATAGTTAGGGGTTAACAGTTGGATAGGTTACCGTCTGAGCATACCCCGTGCTAGCTGTACGTATACGCCTTGGGGAACCAGGCTATCATACTGTTCATCTTATTATACTCGAGTTGGCGGTCCTCTGCGATCAAATCTGGTCTGAGAATTGGTGGATCTCCACCTGACGTGTGGGTTTTCTTTCAGGAACTCCGGTTTTCCACTCCCATCAAAACTGACGAATGAATCGACTCCAATTTAATCATATCTGGCTGTGGTGCTGTACTCTAAGATCATACATGGACGGTTGCTCAAGGCCCGTCGTATGTATTTTCCTCCCCGATGTTATCGAGAAACGCTTATCTAAATGCAGTACTCAAGACTACAAAAATAGAATGCGTGAGAAGCAAGGCCTGGCTTTGTTCCTAAATTTGAGCTGTTAATTGAAAATAGTTATTACTTATGATATTCTAGAAGGCCTGGGTCATTTTCATGAATTCATAAAAAAAAACAAACCATTCCGAGACGTCGTGCACCAGATCATGAGAGGATCATGAAGAACACAAACTATTTCGACCCCTTAGTGAGCGTATGACTTTCTTGACTATGCCGTACCTTTGACATCGTAATTAACTATTTTTTGCGAAACGTTATCATGCGAGAAGAACAAAGAACTTGGCTTTAAAGTGCACCTAACCCCAAAATATTTTTCTCGCTAAAATAAATCTTTGCACCTGTTCGAAACGCATTGCGGCCATTTTTTCCTTTTTCTAACAAATCCTGCCATTTTATAGGCTTCGAAAGTTGCGAAAATCCAAGCATCTTTTGTTCACGACCGAGTCAGAAGGGGAGTGGGTCTATTCCTGCTTTGACGTCACAATCTACTTTGCATGCATTTTTACAAAGAGTTAATGCAATGTAAATCAGTATGTGACGTCAAAGCGGGAATAGACCCACTCCCCTTCTGACTCGGTCGTGAACAAAAGATGTTTGGATTTTCGCAACTTTCGAAGCCTATAAAATGGCAGGATTTGTTAGAAAAAGGAAAAAAATGGCCGCAATGCGTTTCGAACAGGTGCAAAGATTTATTTTAGCGAGAAAAATATTTTGGGGTTAGGTGCACTTTAAGCTAAACAAGAGAAGAAAAGTTCGACACTAACCATACGTACCTTTTTGGTGAGGTAGCGGAACGAGCCGGGAGCAGCCATCGATCAAGTACGTACCTTGCAGTCAAATGTTCATGCAGCAAGAAAGCATTGCTCTTTCATAGTGGCGATCATCAGGGAGAGGTGTTATACATCGTGATCATAATTTACGCCACTACAATACTCGTCACAAATCGTTGAAACAGACACCGTTTCTCTCGAATTTCCAGGAAAAATCCTGAGATTTCTACTTCACACTGTTTTCCCCACTGAAATGTGCCTTCTCCCTCCCCGATGTTGAGCCACGCGTGTTTTTGAAGCACTGAGACCACTGTGATACCCAAATCAACATTAGGGAAGGGGAAACAGACACAAGTGTTTCAAGATTTTTGACGAGTATTGTAGATACTGATTCTTGTTGCCGCTCTTCATTTACTCTACCTAATTCAGTCTCAATTCAGTAAGATCATAAAATGTTTGACAAAGGGTATGTCTAAAGACTCTTTAGTCGCCAAAACAGGGCTTCCGGTATAGGTTTGAAAAAATGAGAAGCCTGGGTATAGAACCCCAGGCACACCGACTCAGCGCTTTCTTAAGTCAAAAAGCACTCGATTTTTCAGTGATGCAGAACTAACAAATATTTGCAATTGAATGACACATAAATGTATTTTGTAATAAACTCCACGAAGTGGAAAGGCTTCTCTAATTTTCTCTCAGTTGGTCACCGTCAGGGAAAGATCGCTGTGTATTCATGACAAGGAATTTCTATCCGCTCTTCATAAAGACAGTGGAAGTTTCTCAAGGAAGTGCCAACTTGGTGGATGGTTGTTCAAAATTGAAATTTTCAACCGTTTGTAAAACCCCTCTGGTCGCAAAGTGCGTTTCACTCTTCCCGCTGTGGTTGACGAGCAAAGCACGCGTTTCACTTGGCTTTTCAAATTGACACTCCTGTTCACCAAGTCTTGATCTCCGACGATACCACCATAACTGGCGACAAACATGAGTCTGTTTCCCTGCTTGCTGCTGACCTTAGTCTACACGGCAAATGTAATCGAAGGTAAGTAAAGCTCGCTGAAGCAAACTCGGCCACTCAACATATTATTTTGTGGGGCGGTTAACAGTGACGATGGCCAAAGCCTTCAAAGCTGTGTTTATGGTACGTTTATTAAATTTTAAAAAGTCTGCTCAGTTTCTTTTGCGATAATTAACTCGAGGACAAGTTATGATATTATGTTCGATGATATGATACATTTAATCACCATAGTTATTTGTTTTGTGGTCTATTTTGCGTATTGTTCTTGCTAGTTATTTACATTCTCGTGCATAAGTGAGGTCATGGGAAAATAGTTTTATCATTCTCTGCTTTCTAATGACGAATCAGGTTAATTTATGTGATGCATAGGTGATAGGGAAACTCAGATAATGCGGCCTCTAAAAAGTAAAGTAAACGTCAATTTATTCAACGTCGGTAGTTCCTTCAGTTACGAAACTGGTATCAATCTATAACTCTAGTCACGGATCTCAAGCCTACAGGTGGCTCAGTTGCGAGCATTCTCTTGAAATCAAGGTGATAATGCCAGTGTAATGTACAATTGCCTGTGGACGAACAAAGAAGCTAAGGAAAGATCTTTTATTTTCGTCAATCAACATATCGAAGATGACGCAACGAGAAATCCACCTATGTACAACTAAAATGTAGGGTTAATTTATCGAATTCGTGATAAATCTTCAATCGAATCTTAACTGTATAGCGTATTGTTATTCATCTGGTCACTGAATTCTTGAAACAGGCTAAGTTCTGAAAGAAATGTTTCTGATAGAGGAAGAGTTCAGTTTTCATAGGTTTTGATCTCATGAATATTATAATTCAATCAACGGGGGGATTAAATAGGCCACTTCGGAAAATACCGTAATACTCTATATTTGTCCCCCCAAATTTTGCATAAGCATTGTTTTCAGTTTCTCTTGGGACTTACAATGGTCCCAAGAGAAAACAAAAACAATGCTTATGCAAAATTTGGGGGACAAACAAAGAGTATTATGGTATTTTCCGAAGTGGCCTATAATTACAAGAGTCACCGCTTTCACAGTTTTGTCCAGCGCGGTTTTGTTTCCGACCTGTTTAAAGTTGTTGTGTTACGCAATTACATCCAGAGAAAACAAAGGGAAATGCAATTTGCTTCTACTGCCAGTTCCCTTCCATTTGGGTCACTTTGGGTCGGGTGTTTCGTTTCGCTCTTAACCTCTATTTTTACACATTTTAGGAACTTTTTGCATAGCTTGTCTGCATGTTACGAATAACTAAACTATTTAAGTCCATAAATGCACAACAATTTTTAATATCCAAAGCAGTGTCTCGCTGAGTCCAAGCATTTGCTTCCTGTATCCAATAAAATTAGGAAAGTGATGGAAGAGCGAGGGAACACTTCGCGACGCTTATATACCAAAATGCGCTTTCATATGAGCATACTTTAGCCAAGTCCCATTTTGCGCCCTATTTTGCTATCTGGGGCCCCAAAAACTATCTAAGTAAGTAAGTAAGTAAGTAAGTAAGTAAGTAAGTAAGTAAGTAAGTAAGTAAGTAAGTAAGTAAGTAAGTAAGTAAGTAAGTAAGTAAGTAAGTAAGTAAGTAAGTAAGTAAGTAATAACTTTATTTAAACACGGTAATTTCATCAGAAATACAATTATAAAATACTATGATAATAAATACAATACTAAACTAAAACTATACAAATCTATACTAAACATAGCAACTCTGCTTTACATGAATGCCGTGTAAATAAAAAGTAAAAAGCTAATCAAAGACTAAGAAAAATGTTGACGGCAACCAATTCGAAAACCATTGAGAGTTTGTGCTTGCCGCAAATTGGGTGGTAGGCTGTTCCAAAGCACCGCACCTTGGTAACCAAAACTGTTTTTTAGATAGTTTGTGCGTGGCAAAGGAACAGCGGATTTGCCCACTGTGTCTCTCAGTTCGTATTGAGTTATATTACTCCTATCAGTAAAGATAGATTGAAATAGGTAGGTTAACAAGACCGTTAAGAGATTTGTACACCATTACTGCTTCTTGTATTTGCCTTTGAGATTCCAGTCTTTTCCAGCCAAGCCGTTCAAAGAGAAGTCCTGCATTTGTGTCATAGCTGGAAAAGGCTAGAATACGCGCAGCGCGGTTCTGCAATTTTTGCAGTTTGTCAGATAGGGTCTTATTACAGTGTCCCCAGACTACACAGCAGCAGCAGATTTAAGGAACCTGTATTCCTATTCTATGTATTTGGCTAATCGAACGCACTCTTAATCTTTTTTAGGATAAAGTTCTATTTCGTTCAGTTCTCCTGCGATTCCTAACTAGACATTAAAAAATATATGTCACTTCAAAACATAACTGCGTTGTCATAAGTCTTCCACGATCTTCCATAATATATGAACAAAGTATCCTATATAACTGGATGTGTATGAACCGTTTGAAGTTAAGATTGAGAGTATAAACCATTCACTGAGGAATGCTCGCTTTGACGTCAAAACCTTACATTTGTTTATTTTGCGTTACTGTTTTGCAAAATACGTCAAATAGAGCGGCGGGTCTAATTTGCAGGTCGCAGGTCATTGTTTCACCAATACATAAAGTATTCTAAACATTCTTAAAAGCTAACCTTAGGCCTAATTAGGCCTAAACAAAAGTTCTTAGGCCTAAGGTTAGCTTTTATGAATGTTTAGGATACTTTCTGTATTGGTGAAACAATGACCTGCAACCCGCGACCT
>OX421447.1:10741573-10749073 GCA_949126865.1 Montipora capitata
CCAAAGACTACTTGAATTAACAACATCTTTGGGAAGGAGGGGGGCAGAAAGGCGGGGGGGGGGGGGGAGTTTAGGATAGGAGGTTTCACACATTAACTGTTCATGCATTAAAGATGTCGGCCTTCAAATAACCGCGCAGTATGACACAGAACTAATATTAGAATAATAACCCATCGAGTGACCAACGCTTTCAATTATTTTCTCTCTTTCAGTGCTCCCCCTCAGTACTCGTTTTTGTACAAGTTAACGATTTCAATGACAATTTCCCAGAGTTTTTACACTTGCCATATTATGCTAACGTTTCTGAGGTGAGGAAGGGTGACTGGCTGCCATGTAATTTGTTTAGTTCCGTTTATTAAATGTTATTTTACTGGGCAGTTTTAAGTACCACTGACTGCGCTAGTGCTTACGTTATATTGCGTATTGAAGTTGTTTGAGTTTACAACTCTGTGCACTTTTCGATGCTTTAAAGGTAAAGTCACCTTATTTAACGTCAGTATTTCCTTTAACTACGAGGCTGGTATCAATGGAAGTCGACTAATGCTCCTAATTTATGTGTATTTAAAGCAGCTACAGCTACGCATTTCAGAGGAAAGTCGAAACAGACGTTGCAGTCACTGAGAAACAATCTTGCGACCTTTAGCTGTCAAGGACTCGCACCAGTCAATTGAGCTACGCTTGCTCCTGTGGATTTGAAGTAATTTCTCATTTCGATTGAAAAGCGCTACAAGCAGTTTTTCAAAGCTGGACTTTGATAGATTGAGTTCGGTATAAAGCTTGGATCAAAGAAGCAAAGCTAAAGTAATATGTTTATAATAAATAGCTCCGTTGGTAATCGAATCAAACAGCTATGGAGTAACGCGGACCATTCTGTACTGAGACGCAGCCTTCGTCTGATCAGGGTCAACGGAGCATCGCTGAGCAACTTTCATGTGACCTTGAAAAATAGACGTAAAAACAGAACGTAAACAAAAATGCCAAACATTTAATTGGCTTATCGAACAAAAACAAACGAGTGCGAATTTCATTGGCTTAGCGAAGGCGGTTGCAAAGAACGTCATTTCTCCCTGGAACTTTCTGGAAATTTTCGGCTTGACGTAATTTGAAATGCAGTAACGTGATTGGGCAATCGAAGTGTTTACTGCCAATATTAGGAGTTTCCTTGGCGGGAATAATTATAAGGAGAATCTTGCCAACATTGGACCGTGAAACAAATTGCGAAAACTTTTTAAAGGTCCTATGAACGTCGTTATAACTTTTCTGTTTTTTAGTTTGAGAACCGTTCCTCTCAATTCGATTCCTGGATATTTCAGTTATCTCTTGTAGTAGTTGAATCATGCATACTTCTTATGGAAACTGTTACAAATTGGTTGACTTCGCCGTTGTAGTTCGTGAGGCCTTCGTAATCCAGCGTTCGCACGCTTAAAAGCACAGTTTGTATGCTAGGTTTAAGTTCAGTTTTCTTTGTGGACTTGACTTGACCCGTGTGAATAGTTATTGTCTATCTTTGAATTAAAATCATTTACAAGTCGCTCCCAGATCTTCCCTTTCGTTTTTTTGCCTTAATACGCTTCTTTAATCTACAGGCAACCGAAGTTAAAACAGAGGTGTTTTCTTTGTCAGTCATTGATAAAGACACTGCAGCAGGAATTTATGGACCAGGCAACAATGAAGTCAGATTTGACATTGTTGGAGGAAATACAGTAAGAATATCCGTGAAGAAATTGGAGTGGTTTAAAAGACGAATTACCTGTTCTGAACACTCGCGTACGGTTTGGATATCGGGTTTTTACAAATGCACATGCTTATATCGAAAATCAAACTCTAACCTTAAAGTCGCTTATATGTCAACGAGTTAAATCTTTCTTCCTATTAATATGTCTCACAGCTGGCATGAACTATTCCAAGTGAAAGGTCACTTGAATGGGAAAGAAAGAGAGTGGGGTAGTGGCCAATGTTAGCTGCATAAAACCATTGGAGAGGCTGCTGTCTAGTTCTTTATACAAAAGAATTTGTTCCCATCGATTGCCAAACAATGGGAATGAATATGACTTTGCATAAGTGGTTTCGGTTCTGAGCAGGTGCAGTTAACAAGCTCCGGTCAGAAGAGTTTCCTCGTACTCCAGTCTCAAGACTGAGACCGCAAGAGAGGATGATGATCAATGTCAGTTTGTTTGCTTGCTTTGATATTTGTATGGCTAGCTGGCACCCACGTCATTCCCTTTTTCCTAAAAGCTTATGTATTTTTTCCTTTTTGCTAGCAACTGTTGCTTTAAAGAGCAAAAGTTCAATTAGCACGAAGGCTAAACAATGGCTTGTAATGTGCGATTGACAAGAAGATAAGAAATCAGTGTTGTATCCACACCCGAGGAGTTAAAGTAATTGAACTAACTCGAGTTAGGTATAGCCCCGAAAATGTGCCTTTGCAATTTTGCATTATGCTCAGTGTAATTAACTCGTGGGTGTTTTTGCATTGCGCGATCACTTTCATGTGACAACCTTGTTATCTTTGCAGAATGAAACATTTTCAATCTTCAGCTTGTCTAATGTCGGGAACATAATTCTAGAGAAACCACTGGATTTTGAGAGTGCAAATAAAATATATCACCTGAACGTTACAGCTACGGTGAGTGTTAAGGGAAGAATGTATAGAATACTTATAGATTGTGGCTGTTCATTCAAAGCTTGCTACAACAATACATTTTCCATGAGACGAACGCAAAGCTTGGTACATTACTGACTGTATGTGCTCAACAAAGAAATTAAGAACAAAGTAAAAGGGTACGTCATCTACATTATCATATGGCCCGTACGGCCCGGCGCGCGCTTTCATTGTATAACTATTGGGAAAATGCCCGTATGAGGGCCGTACGCATTAGCGCGAGCAGGGGCCCGTTTCTCGAAAGTCCCGAAACTTTTCGGGCCATTTTCGGGTGTCACAATTCCCTTTTTATTTCAAGAACGGAAAGGATTTAAGTTGTCAAACTTCACAGACGTGTTTCTTTTAGTTATCTTGAAAACATGTTAAAAGATCGGCTTTCCAAAGCAAGCAGCTGGCATATTCACAAATGGCTTTTCGGGCCCGAAAAGGTTTCGGGAGTTTCGAGAAACGGGCGCCAGGGGCCCGTTTCTCGAAAGTCCCGAAACTTTACGGGCCATTTTTGGATGTCGCAATTCCTTTTCTATCTCAAGAACGGAGAGGATTTAAGTCGTCAAACTTTACATTCCTTTTTCCTTTTGTTCTCTTAAAAACATTTCAAAAGATCGGCTTTCCAGAACAAGGAGTTGGCAGTTTCACAAATGGCTTTTCGGACCCGAAAAGTTTTCGGGACTTTCGAGAAACGGGCCCCTGGGCCGGAAAAAGCCGCACGGCCCTGCTAGGAGCACATACTGCTCAGCGCGATGCAATTTTAGAGGATTTCGTCGCTTTTTAACACCCAAGTAATTTACAGCCAGAAAAGTAAATGCAAACAACATATTAGATCAATTTTCTGTGCAAATTTTTGTTACTTGTTTTGTTCAAACTTCATATTCTGAGTGCTCATGAACAGTGTAAAGAGTCCATATGATAAAATGCTTATTGACTGAGCTTAGGTCGGGTCGGACAGGAAAATATTTGGCCCTTGGTCACGGAGCACGAACCTCGCTGCGCTCGGTCCGTACACTATGACCTCGGGCCAAATATTTTCCCGTCCGGCCCTCCCACGCAGTCAATAAGTAAATAATACGCCGTTTGATCGCTATCTTCAACGGAAAACAAAACAAAACAAAAACAATATAAAGCAGGAAAGATTTGCTTTATTATATGTTTCTCTATTCTATCGCCATTAAAAGGGGATGTCGGATTAGGAAAATGAAACAAAATAATTTTACATAACGCATTTTATTTAATCGAAACTGAACGTGATCGCGATGTCCTATTAAAAAATCGATGGTATCGTAATTAATTAATTAATGTATCTACTTGCAGATAAAATTGTTGATTTCTTTTTAGGATAAATACGGTTTCGGTCTTCAAAACTGGACAATTGTTACAATAACAGTATTTAATGTGGACGAGTTTGAGCTCTCATTTCTGCAAAATGTGTACGAAGTGTTAGTCACGGAGGATCCTCTTAAGGCAAGTGCAAAGATTGTTTTCTTGTTTCCTACACGAAATTTACACCCTCCCGCAGTAGCCCTGTAGATTCTGTCGTATTCTCGTCATGTTGTTGATTTCTAGCCTTCAGTAAAAGCTGGAACAATTTTTGCAATAATTAAAAAAAGATGCAGATTTCCGTAACCCAGAAGGCTCGCTCTGCTATCGAATGCGGCCCATTAATTTTCGGTATGATCTTACTATTGCCAGATTTTTCAGGGGAAAAAGCTCGTGGCGGTATTGTGTTCCTTGAACGATCTATAATTTTGCATAAAGCAAGGGCAATCCCTCTTGCGGCTACTTGTTGGAAACCAATCAGAGGCGTTGTGGTCACGAAGCTCAATCTGATTGGCCGTAATTTGGCGGGATGGGTATTCTAAATTTTAAATAATACAGTAAACTGACTGGCCAAGGCCAAATGAAAGAGATTGACATTTCTGGGTTTGTGGGTTTCTGTGCTGATTGATCAATCCCCAAGTGGGCTTTCCAGGGTCAACGAAACAAATATTAGAGATACAATAAGAACTTCTTTTAGGAATCAGTCTAGAGACGCAGATAACAATGATGTATTGTACAATTGCTGGTGGACGAACAAAAGGAGCTAATGAGAGATCTTTTGTTTTCGTCCACCAACAGGGCGACGATGACGTCACGTGAGAATCACCTTTCCTTTGATTGCGCTCACGTGATAAGACGGCCATGTTGGTGCCAAAACAATAGAAAAATGTAGCTTAAGTTTTGCAAAATAATAGAGTCAAATTCCCAAAAGACTTTTCGCTATTGTTCTTTCCACCAACATGGCCCCCGTGACGTCAGATGCGAATCTCAAACCAAGCGCCCACACCCACCTCCTGGTCACGCTGCCTCCTGTCGAAATAATTAGATTCTACCGAGGCTTGAACTCGGATCTCTGGATTTAGAGTCCTGAGTGTTGACCATTACTCCTTTTTTTTATTAGAAAGGACTCGAGATCGCAAAGGTACAAGCTAGGGACAAAGATCTTGACCATTTTTCATACTCAATTTATCCAGGTCTGTAATGTCGCGCTTTCTTTTTGATTTATTCTGGGTAAGACTATTTCCTCCTAAAATTTGCTTCCGGCCAATGAATGTTATCTTTTTATCTTGCAGCCAGTGATCCAGATGACAATTTTATAATAAACAATTTGACAGGGTCAATTTCCGTCAACAAAAACGTCACACGAGGAACCTATTACCCAATTGCAATGGTAAGTCGTTAAATTTTTCTCCAATATGATTGGCTAATAGAAATGAAGTTTTATGAAACACAGCGCAGTAAAGAAATAATTCGGTGCAAAAAGCTATTAAAAAACAAACCAAGCAGTTTTTTTAAAGAAACTCACAGATAGCCTTGGATGGCGCAAACATGATTTGGATTGGTGATTGGTGATACGTGATACGCGTGCGTTGCCGCTGAATAATTATGATGAGCTATTTCGAAATTGTTTTTCACGTTTATTATTACTAAGTAAGCACTTGATTTTTCGCGTGCAATTTGGAATAAATAAGCACTCCTAAATTTTTGAAAGACTACAAATGTTGCAAATAAGTTTATATCATAAACAAACAAATAAAGAAATAATTTTTGTAAATTATTAAGATATTGTTATTGATTCCCTAGTTATGAAATGTAAAAGGTATAATTTTCTGCATTTCACAATCTTTCGTACAATAAAATTAATAAACTCCATGGTCGCCTTGGAGTGCTAGCAGGTAGAAAATGTCTCGACAAAATACGCACCACGACGTCGTAACGTGTTTCATCAAAGCCATTTCTTTCGTATTTAGGCCACGCCTCTAACCTTGTTACCACGAACTTTTCCGGCTATTGCTCTGGTTATAGTTCACGTTGGCAGCAAACCAAATCAGACATTTAAGGCATCGGTGATGGAGAATGAGGCCAATATTTCAGTCTTTGACCTGGAGGTATGTTGATAATTACTTGTCCTCCACACACAGAACATCTCTCTGTGGCTGATAATTTATATGGACAATCTCTATGGACGTGTCTCTCATTATCATCATCATAATCAAACAGTGGACCCCTGGCTTAAGGACTTGCCAAAACACTTTCTTTTCATAGGGGCATCATTGTATCGTAGGTCCATTTCTTTTGATATGAGTAGGGCCAGTAATTTCGTCCATTATACCGAGGTTCCACTGTTATCTTCATCACTATTGAGAGTCTCAGCCTGGTTTGGACGCGGATGTTTTTAAACGTTTTCAGCATGAACTATTTTTGGGTGTTTTTTTCAGCTTGTTCAGAAATATTTCAACCTATCAAACCCAGTGTTCAGCATTCTACCAGGTTCTGACGGAAAAACGTTTGTTATTGACCAAGCTGCGAAGGAGCTCAGGCTTGGCGATCAAGGTTTGAACAGAGAAGAAAAGCCTCGGGTTATCTTGGTTGTGGAGCTTCAAAGCAGTGGATTCAACAGGGGATTTGCAACGGCAAGTTATTTTTGCTTTGTGGCATTAAACAGTGACCGTGATTTCGATTTTTCTAGTTACCACAATTGTCTTATCGTTTTGAATAAGTGAACGACGGAAACGCAAGATTTGATCGAGGGCACAGTCGAACATCAATTCTTAGGGCATCATGACTCGACATACACTTAGCTTAATGATTAAAGATTTTTTATTCTGGTTTGTTATTCACCAATATGGGGGTGGACGAAGACTATAAATGTTTCATTTACTCCTCTTTTCCGCGTCTACCAGTATTTGGTGAGGTGAGATAATTAGCTTATTTAAGTGTCAGTGTGTTTGAGTCATAATGGGCTAATTGGCGTTGACCAATTTAAGGTGGAAGTAGATTACTTGTACTAAAATGCACCCCCTGTTTTTTGTGACTCCAGAAATCGATTCGGAACACTTATTACTTCATCACTGACGTGCTTAAAAAGGTTATTTGCTCATTTATTCACAGTTTATTTGGAATGATTATATGTAGAGGTGAGGTAAAATAATATAAGACTTAGGTTAGCCTACTAGCTATGAACACCTTAATCATGCGGGAGGTCGCGGGTTCGAACCTCTCGGCCGGATCAACACTCAGGGCCTAAAATAACTGAGGAGGAAATGCTGCCTTTGTAATTTCATCTGCTAATGGTTAGACTTTCAAGTCTTTTCGGAGAAGGACTATAAACCGTAGGCCCCGTCTCACAAATATCTTCTATGTTCATAAGTTCCCTGTTGGACGTTTAAGAACCCACACACTATTCGAGAAGAGTGGGGGATGGAGTCCCCGGTGTTGGGGCTATCCTGTTCTCTCCATCTGAAGTGGCCGGCTTGGCAGTAATGTCTCTAAAAAGGCCTATTTTGTATGAGGCCACAAAAGAA
>OX421447.1:10756573-10764073 GCA_949126865.1 Montipora capitata
ATCTAAATTTTAACATGCTATAAACAACAGTAACCATATACAACGATAACGCAAAAAATCATGAGAAACAATGACGTTGACTATTGGGCTAATTTCGCCTTGAATTTAATTATCAACAGGTGTCTACAAAGAATCAACCTATTATTCACTTGTGACTACAGTAAAGGTAATCTCATCTATCCTGTATGTGAAGGCAATCAGGTCAGAATCACTACTTGACCTAGAAGGAATTCAAATCTTTGGTCTCTGTTCTTGGCATTACGTCACCAGTATCGTCATCATCATCGTTGCATGGGGACAAGACACTCCAATAAATATATTGCGAATGAGGTCTAAACGGAGCTCTGTTAGAGTTAAGGAAGTGGAATGCGGCCGAAGCGGGGATTGACAGATTATAGCTAGAGAGGGGCAGCTTTAAGGGGATGCCCGTCGGCTTGCATTCATCTCAGTCTCTCAGATGACGAAGCGGTTGAGTTCACCTTACTCATCCCTGGGTAGCTTCCTAAGATTCAGTCAATGACGTATGAATTTTTTCTCGTCAGGCTTTCGATGATGACTTTGATTCCAACTCTATCATATCACATCACGTCGTTGGGGGTGATGGTGTAGAAATGTTTCATGTGGAGCCAGACTCTGGTCACGTGAGGGTTGCCTGCTCACTTGCTAATAAGAAAGGCTCGAAGTTCACATTACAAGTCATTGCATCAGATGGTGTGAAGATATCAACCGACTCTGCCACTGTGGAGGTAAGTATTACTCTGGTATAAGCGTTTTTCTTTTATTCGCGATACCAGGAACCCCATTGGCATAATGTTAGTTCAATTCGAAAACGATCATATTGTTACATTAATACTCAACTACAAGGAAACATAAAAGGCCCAATGATTTAAACGGTTTCAACTTTTGCTTTACCATGCCTTCAAAATCCTTGAACGGATGTCGGGCAGATGTTGGAAGCAAAAGCAAACGTTGTGCGGAGGCCATTCAAATGGTTCCAACATCGCACCAACTTTGATTGCGAGGAACTAGGAACAAGAAACCAGACTCTTCCGTCCAGATTTACGGCCATATGTAAGCACGCGTGTGTCCCACCAATGTTGAACGAGTTGTTTAATTAAACAGCTTTAACCCCATCCAACATTTTTTATAACAAAAGAAATTGAACGACCTGCTCAAACGTACCCAACATTTGGTTGAACAGAGTGTTGAACGCAAGTTAAAGCAAACGTTGAAACCTTTCAAATCGGCCTTAACGTGAACAGCTTTAATTATACGGTCCTCTGAAGTCTTTCATGATATCGACTTGATCGCCGCTGGCGAGATGTCATGAGAAGACGCCTTCTATTATTATCTTCCTTGCAGTCATAAGAAAAAGATAGATGTGTCACTTTGCTCTGTGAGATGACTGAGACAGGATCACAGCTTGTGTTAAAACGTTGTTTGCCGAGGATAGTTTTCGTAACGGTTCATTTTGAGCATGGTTATGTGCTTTTTCACGACTGGTTGTCAATTTCATCAATACAATACTCGAACTGCCTTTCAGTATAGATTACATTACTGTAGAACTAATATTAAAAAATTCAGTATCCTTTATCAAGGACCTATAGTCTGGAATTCTCTACCAGTCACAATAGTTAGCTGTCCTTCTGTATCTATTAAAAGAAAAAATCTGAAAAAATCTCAGTGAAAGACAATTTTTTTCTTATGTTTTAGAGCGCACAACGCCTGCTCGCCATGTATTTAAAGCTAAGCACTTAGTCATTAAATTTTAGTCCATGGAAGACTACTCGTACAAGCTTTCAGCTTCTTTAGGCTTCCTTGTCACTGCTTCAATATCTTATATCTTAGTGCTTATTCTATAACTATAATTATTTGCATTGTACATGCATGGGTGACTAAAATAAATAAATAAATAAATAAATAAATAAATAAATAAATAAATGAATAAATAAATAAAGTTAACCCAATTCGAAAAACGTGGGTCGATCGTAATTCAAATACTATCATGAGGAAGCCCCAACGTAGGGTTGGTGAGATGCGAGATTATAAACTTGACTTGTCTACGGGATACGACAGACTCTCTATGGGCGGAAAGAGGGAAGAACATCATCTACCGGGTGGGACTCGGGAATTCAAGATTTTTACAGGCGAGAAATGGGATGATAAACGACACAGCGTTCTGATATTTCACGCTTTTTGATAGGAAGCTGGTCCAGCTGGGGTCCAGCTAGTTGTTTGATGATGTCCTTGCCATTGATCCCATCCAAATTTGTCAAATATTATGATCTTTATCAATCTTTATCAATATTAATTAGACCATTTTACTTATGAAAAATTGACGCAGGCCTCTTTGTATTTGTTAAGATATTTCTTTTACAAGATGCCGATGCAGTTATTCTAAAGACAGGCATTAAACCAATGGAGATAACAAGAAAAAGACAGGAGTTTGTCGGGTATGAAAACATTAGTCTTTTACTCACTGTACCACTGAATTTAATATCTTTGATCTTAGAAAGATTCAGTTAAGTGTAGTTTCCAAGACTAAGGACTATAAACCGCGGGCGCCGTCTCACAATTATCTTCTATGTTCATAAGTTCCCAGTGGGACGTTAAAGAACCCATTCACTGTTCACGAGAAGAGTAGGGGATGAAGTCCTCGGTGTTGTGGCTGTCCTGTTCCCTCCAGCAGAAGTGGCCGGCTTAGAAGTGACGTCTCTGAAAAGACTTGTGGTGTATGAGGCCACCTAAGCAGAAATAGCCATAAGTCAAAAAGGGACTTTGCCGAGTGCTGGAACATGTAGATGTAGAGATGTACGCTTTTTGAATGGCTTAGAACTCTCAATTCTCATTCTCAGCCAATCAGAGTCCCATAGCGACTCTCTTGCATACGTTTTCTCGGGCTCAAAAGTCAGGCTCTCAGATAGTGAAAGAGACAGAATTCTCGTAAGCACATACGCCCATTGTTTTTCCACAACCTCAATTTTTCACTCGTCTCCACAGCTGACCGAGGAGCTTTGGGTCATTCATGAATTGCTCATTCAGATTATCACGGTAAAAACAATTTGTATGGTTTTAATTTTACATCTCTTAAAACTACACTTAAATTGCGTTTTTTTGTTTATATTGAATCCATGTAGGATGCTTGAGTCCATAACTGAAGGAAAAGCTTTCATCAAGCATTTAGCACTTGAAGACGAAACAAACTCGTAAGTATCTATACTGGACTTCTTGGCAAAAAGTTCAGGAATGGTCCTGCAAAAAGCATTTGTTAAATTGTATCCTTAAAGTTAACATTTGTTATGAATGCTAAATTATTCCGATTACTGCCACAATCAAATGACCATTTACTGGATTTCCTTGCAATACGCCAAGTGTCAGAAAGAAGGTTTGTTTCCTATTTGTGGCAAGCAATTGATTATGTGTCGCAGATATTACATTAATCCTCATTTAACCTCGGGGGTCGGAGTACCTCGTAGCCGTGCAAGTTCTTACTGCTTGCATTTCTTACCCATTCAGGGAAGCAGTAAGAGCCGCGAGTCTCTATCATTTCACCATTATGAGTTGACTTTGTTGTTTCTCTACTTGCTGCCTCTCTATTTAATAGAGCACCTTACCTCAGAAGTCACACCGGCGAGCTTGTTTTGTACAAGCGTAACTGGCGGATTTAATCACCTGGGAACGTGTCCTCCGTTTTCGCTGCTCGCACGCTCCAAAGGCTAGCACGTTCCCCACTTTTGAGAGCAGTGTATGTACTTTCCGTCCTTATCCGAGAGGACTTTACATCACTACCATTTGTAGTTGCCTAAGCAAGGCACCACATTCATTATACCCTTATTTCAAGGGAAGTCCGTGCGATATTGGATACCTATGCCTTCAACTCAGCGGACAGTTGCCCCGTTGAAAAATGCCTTGGCGATTACACAAATACTCAACTAATCTGTCATTGTGTTTTAGGACTTTCGTGACTTTTCACATTGTGAAGAATAAAACAGTGCTGAAGAGCCCTGAAATTATAAGGTAATGAATGATCCGCCCCACATTCGCCGTATTTACACTAGAGGACGTCTAGGACGTCAAGACGCATTAAACGTCTGGCCGTAAGTGCTACTAATATAAATACGGGAAACGCTTAACTTCGACGGCTAGAAATCAACTTGAGGATTCTCTTTAAAAGAGACTGGGATTCACCAACTTGAAGAGACTGTGTGCCCTTCATTGCTAAGTGCGTCCCGGTTTATTGCGTCTCGTCTTTATACTAGACGGCGTAGACGTCTGAGACGACTAAGACTTCTGTTAAGTGCGTCATTTAGACGCATCGCTACCTTGAAACGTTTAATTCGGCTAACGTTTAATGAGTCCACCTTATTTCCCGTATTTACACTAGTCGTAAGACGTCTCAGGCGTCTTAGATGTCCTCTTGTATAAATACGGCCAATATTTGCGTCGGTCCGGATTAATTTCACAGTGCGAATTAAGGTAGTGTTTGCGAGCTGTAGAGAAAAAAAGGAAGAAAACCTTAACCCGAAACATTTTTAATAACGAATGTTTAATTTAATCTGGAATTAGAACAAATCTTGCAGGAGCTTTGACAAGTAACACAACATTCCAAATCCCATAAGCGTAATAAAGTCCCGGCTACTACTTGTAACCTTGTTAGAAGAACACGTCCTAACATTGTTATAAGAACGCCTCTAACAATGTCGGATACGCATATAACTAACATTGTTGGAAACACGTCACTTTAGTCTTTGCAATACAACGTTAGGGACCTTTAGACTCTGGCACGAGGACGAGAACGAGCACGAGATTTGACTGCCTGCTTTTATCAAAAATACTTGGAAATTTTATAACCCGTACGATTAATCTTCCTCTTTGTTAGCAGCATAGGTTCCTCAGATATTGTTATTGCTGGTAACTGAGCCTTTTCCTGATTGAAAAATGCCAAAACTACTACCGTGTTGGTGACTTGTTTTGACATAACCTCGTACGATATCACGTTTTTCCCGCCAAAATGACGCTTGTTTGGGTAGGGTTGCACCTGTTGTTGACCACTATATTTCATTGGCTGTATAGTGTAGTACTTTCTATTGTTTTCTGTGCTAAATCCATTGTTATCTTTGTTCGTTCTATTATTCTTTTGCCCAATCCTGAAGCACGTTCGATGAGGTACGACACGACCCGCTGGTTTGCGCGCACTCACTGTTGTCTATGAGAAAATCTCGTACTCGTAGTCGTTCTAGTCCTAGAATCTAAAGCTCTCTATATTTCTAACACTGTCTCTAAACCAACACTTCCAAATTCCAATTCGATCCGGAATGCACGGAAACATGTTGAACGAGCTCCTAAGCGCTCTTAAGGTGTTCCGTGGGTAAACAAATTCCATTTCCATTTCCATCCCATATTTCAAAGGACGCCTACACGTTTCAACATTTGTTGTATGTTTGAGAAAATGTTTGATCGATATCAAAACGTTCATCCAACAAAAAATGTTGAACAAACGACATAAAATATCCATGCTACACGTTTTAACATTGTTGATCCAACAAATGTTTTATAACAATATGTTTGAACTTGGAGCCGGGGCTTAAAACTAATGAATAGGGCATCTACAAAAGTGATTTGCCGACCTTTATTAAGTGTAAATCCCCGGCTAGACGTTCAAACATTGTCATCTGTTAGATTAACAATGTTAGCATGCATGTTTGATGACTTTTTTCAACATTTTTGGTTGAATGGAAGTATGTTTTGATTTCGGTCAAACATTTTCTCCAGCGAACGAAATGATATATGAAATGAATCATATAATGAACTGTGCTGTGGATATGAAATCAAGTAAAGCTATGATCCTCGCAGTTCTGGACGCAATTTTAGCTCTTGCGTAGAGAAGCCTGAAATACCCTAAAAACTTAGGACTTCAACGGGGTTTGAGTCCGTGAAAATTGGAACCCACAAATGACCAGCTCCAAACGTCAGTGGCTTCATAGCTCAGTTGGTTAGAGCGTCGCACCGGTATCGTGAGGCCACGGGTTCAAACTCCATTGAAGTCCTGTATTTTTAAGGCTTCTCTACGCAATTGCTAAAATTGCGTCCATAACTGCGAAGATCATAGCTTTACTTAGCCTCCCCGCAGACGTCCTCTGGGGTTCGTTTGTCACGTATTCATTTAACGCGTGACGAGTGCCTGAGAGCGTCTGCGTTGGAGGCTAAGCTTTACTTAATTTTCTCCAACATACAACAAATGTTGAAGCTTGTGGCTCCCTTTCAACAATGTTGTATTGCAAAGACCAAAGTGACGTGTTTCGAACAATGTTATATGCGTATCCAACATTGTTAAAATCATTTTTATAACAAACTTGGCACATGTTCTTGAAACAATGTTGAACGTTTAAAAGAGTTGCGCAGCGCCTGAGATATTAGAGAGATATTGAGCATTTTTCGATGGTTCTTTTGTTGCCATGGTAATGTTTTACGTCACATTAATATGTGCATCTTTTAAAGCAATATTGGTGTTTCAAATGGTACCATAACATTGCCATTAAATGAAACAGTGTTGTAGAGTTAATCTCTTTAATAACACATTCCCTCCAAATTACTGAAACCGGTTTGAGCCACCTTAAATGTTTCTGTATACGGTTAATTTTTCCCCCAAATATCCGGCACCCCTATAATTTTTTACCAAAATGTTACATCCCGTATCGACCAGAAGCAGCTGTGACTTGTTCGCGGCGTTTTGCCATTCCTCCCGCAGGCTGTGTTCATTTAATTAACCTGATTGGTTAATTTAGCTGCCTGCGTCCGATGATTGGTCATCATGGTCAATTACTTTGAATTGGGTTTACGGTAAAAAAAAATGATCTTAACTTTTCTTGTCTTCATAACTCAGTTACTTTTTAGCCAACAAAGACCTCTTAGATACAACTTACGAAGAGTGGATGATTCAAGATTACCAGACCTACCAGATCCTTGTGGAAGTGGTGATACCTGGTGCTCGAGCGGCGGATGATGACGGAGCATTATCGGCTGTAGCAGGAGCCATGATTTGCTTTGGGGTCGTGATCGGTTTCGGCGCTATTATTTTGTTAATTATATTGATTCGGTAAGTGACGATAATCGAAGGGCTGTCATTAAGGGCTGGAGGCCGGGGATTTTACCTACCTACCGAGAGTTTCATCCCCACCTTCATTAAGGAACAATAGAGTTTTAAAAACTGCAGATTCACTGTTTTCCCCCATCAACTTTTCTAATTTCCTCGCTTACTTGAAAATTTATCCACAGCCTTGATAACGGTTACGAGAATGATAATGGTAATGGTAATATATGCATGCCAGTGAGCGTACACGTGCACCTCCTAGTGGTACCGGTGGATATGTTCCTAACGGGAGAACTGAACGAACGACCGAGAAATTTAAAAGTGAATCGAAAGGCGAGTTACTGTTGAATTGCTTTATAGCGTTTTCAGAGGTTCCGCAGGGGCGAACGATATTGGGGATGCTTTCAACC
>OX421447.1:10769073-10771573 GCA_949126865.1 Montipora capitata
CTTCACTCGATTAGAGATGATAAGTATAAAAATCTGGGAGATACCACTGTCCTGGCTTGCGAAATGTTCACTTCCGGTTGCCGTCCGCGTCTTAAAAACGCGCGTGCTTAAGCTCCCTATTATATAAGTAACAGACAGCAATGACGACTAAATCACTTTGTGTTCCAACTGACGTATTCGCCCTGTCCTAAGCTAACTGTATTCCTTGGAAGCATACTTCTTGACACAGCCAAGAGCTTAATATCAAGCCTGCCCGAAGTCACTATTACCGTATACTTAACGCTATCGCTGTTGAGCTGCCTCGCTTCAACGATACCACTCGCAAACGGAGTAAAGAACGGGAGAGCATACGGGACTTTGAATCTTGGTTCAAACGTCAGTTGCTGTTGTAGCGCATCGTACCGCTGACCGGAAAGAGCAAGAGGAATATGCCACAGAACCAAATGGAAACTGTAGTGAGAGGTGCACCACGGTTGACCGTCGACGCCAAAACCCGGTCCGGCGGTCAAACCGTGGATATTCCACAAGTCATTTAATTCTGTTCTGTAGTGCTCTAGTGCCTTCTCTGCTTGCTTGAGTGACTTTAGTGGGTCCATTCCAAGGTGGATGCTAAGCGTCGTCCAATCCGAGTCACTTCCCATCCAAATAGAGTTGAATTTGCTTTCCTTTTCGAGCGCTAAGCAATTCTTGTGAGTAAGAGATTCTTGAGTCACGGGAAGCATTTTAGTTCTTTTGGTTGAATATCTCAATCTTGCAATTGTTTGAATATGCTTATGACGATTTGTTTCAAATTTATTTGAACGTTTCATTCTCACTTGGTATTTTTTCCTCCGATTTCTTGCTGCTAAAAGCTTAAGTTCAGAAATAAAATCCTCATTATGAGATGAAGAAATCTGGGATCTTAGATTTTCATTGCCTGTCAATTGTTTCATGCTAATTGGCTTCCTCTGTTTGTGCAACTTCTTTTCCAAGCCAGATTCCTCACTGAAAAAGCTATCCAAGTGGGCGACTGAATCGGCTTTGTTTTTCCTCCATTTCTTTCGTTTATCGTTAGTTCTACTCTTAACCCTATTTTCCGTTGTACCTTGAGTGAGCACGCGCAGTCCATATGGAGTGTCATTTCGTTCTCTTTCCTTTTGAAGGTGTTTTTTCATATTTTTTGGATCGAGTAGGTTGCCAAGACCCAAAGCGTACGCCCAAACCTGCACAAGAACAAGCGAGAGAAGCACGGAGTCGGAATTACAACAGAGATGACGGAATTACATCGAAGAGATGCACAATCCGTTTGGACTGAAATTGGGCAAGTTCGTTTGTTTAGGAAAATGGAATATTCGACACGGAATATTCGACTCAGACTATCAAACTACCAGCTTTTCAGTTTTTTCTTTCAGTATTGCAGCTAGTATCAGTTTTGTCACGGGATAAGCTGAATACGGAATAATCGCCAGCTATAAATGGAATTGAGTCTCATTTAAAGTTCTTGTTAGGGCTGCCATTTCCATTTCTAATCAGCTCTTTAGTGACTCTAAGATTTCAGAGCTTTTTAAGGCCCTCATGCCATACTGGAGTAAATTACAAGACCTTGTAATGACAATAATTCAATGGCTTCGCCCCAGATTAGAACAATCTTAAAATTTAGTGCCGTCCTCATTGTCGGCTTTGCATAACGTACCTGCCCATATAAGGAGTCAGCCATTAGCCAATCAGGCGAGCCCTTTTCATGGTCCCACCACGCATGATAGAAACCTTCTCGCTCATCCCACAGAGTCCTGTCAATCTTAGCCCTGCCATAATCAAACGCTAGCTGAATTGTCGAAGCCAGCTCTTTTTCCTCTAGCATCTCAGCCAGGCGTTTACCGACACGTAATCCCAGTAGATACATAACGCTGTTGTAAGTCGTGTGGTCGTATCCTTCGAGATAAATAATGTCATAGGTACAGGTCTTACGCAGTGGTAGGCCCGTACCTCCGGTGCTATCACGCATAAGCCAGATTAACGCTTTGAGAGCCGCTGGCCAGATATCCTGTAACAGTTTCTTATTGCCAGTCCAGAGATAAAGATGATATAACTGAAACAGATAAAACTGAGGGTTAAAACATTAGTGATAAATTCTTAAAAAGGTTTGGGTCCAGACGTAAAAGAAACTAATAAGTGGTATTTCTTTAGGACTTTCAAGTTTTAATATTTTAGCACGAGGTCTAGAGTGTGTTACAAGATTAAAAATGCTGTTCCCTGTCTTACTCAGAAATGGTTCATGCGACAGCAAAAGCCTCCAGGAAAAGGCGCAGGACACGGCGGGTCGCAAAACAACAGTTACTTTAAGAGTTCGTGGTTAAAAACTAAAAGGCTGTGTTGAAATTCTTTATTTTAATTACTCTTTATGGAACGCGATTTCTTTACTCAAGAATACTTTCTAGCTTTATCGTTTTTCCAATTATTTTTATAATCTTACCTGTGCCAAAAAGGCCGGTGTAACATCCGCCATGACTCTTCCACCTGC
>OX421447.1:10784073-10791573 GCA_949126865.1 Montipora capitata
CAAGAAAACCTCTATCAAAATCCTGAGTTACATGGTATAAAACAATCATGTAGTTCAATGTTCAATGTTCAATGCAATCCAGGCCATGTATTATGGAAGGTTCGGCAAATAAAATACAAACAAGTCAGCCTCTAGCTCTAAATAATTTGCTTGAAAACTTTTCCGACTAAACTTCCAAAAAAAAAAAAAGAAAAAGAAGGATATTTTTGTATGAGTTATAAACGGGATTATTCAAATTCCAAATTTAAAATTAAGGTCAGTGAGGCATGACCGTAGAATTCACCTGTAATATTGCCCAACTCTTTCGCCTGAATGATCTCTGTTCGGATAATACCACGCAAGGATAAAAGTTAATGTTTCAGCTATTCCAGCAGGTAGCCTTGCACTAACAGCAATCGTTCCATGAAAGCCAGTATTTTCCACTCTTTTTCTCAACCTTCCAGTTGCTTCGAACGCATCCCACACAGACCGGAAGTCATCGGTGACGGAAAAAGATGGCTTGTTCGAATTGATTGACATCATGGTGGTGCTTCCGCTGTTAGGAAAGTTCCCTGGTCTTTTGCACGTCAGAGTGTCTCCGTCCATATGCCATCTCCCTTTGACACCTGCAAACAATTAAGAAACTAAATTATTTTACCCCAGTTTACAGTCGAGTTTGTGTGTATTGCGTTACATCTTCTAAAAATCACGCAACGCAAGCCGCGTTGTTTTGAATAACTAATTTCAGAAAAATAAGGTATCATTTAGATAGAACCAACTATTGGAGGGTAATGTGAAGTGCTATTTTCTACCCATGTAAACCATGTAACCCTTAGCCCTGCAAATGGCATTGGGCCCACTGAAGGACTGAGAAAAACTCCCTGACCAGGGTGGGTATTGAACCCACGACCTTCGGATTAGATCACCGCTGCTTCCTTTTAATAGCTCTATTCCGATGAGCAGCAGAGATATGAAAATATCACTAGCCTCTTCGGAAAACTGGGCTCACGCATACAGTTCAGCGGGTGAATTTGAGTCCTCTCACCGGAAGTGACACCAGCCCTATATGCATGTAGAGGCATGCCGTCCTTTAGAGTGCAGGTGCTGCTCTCATAACTCCACGCCATGCATCGCTCGTCCTCGTTACACATAGCCGCACATTGTGCTGATGATTCTACTTCATCCACGGTCTCAATATCTAGGCCATCTCTTGATGTGTCTGTTAATTATGAAAAAGGAAAATTCAGGAAATGAGAGGATATGCTGATCTGAGGCTTAAAGATGAAGTTTAGGCATGATAGTGTAATTAACATTGACGCACCTATAGCCTAAAAAATTACCATAAGTTACTGTAATTACCATACCATGACTGTTAAGTCCATAAATTACTATAATAGCCCACTTTCGATATATTAAAATTCACTCCTAAACAAAAGGCTTCATCTCGAGGCTCTGGGGAATAAACTCGTACAAATCCTTATAGAGCGGTTTTCAATTGAGTGTCCAAAGTAATTAGTGAATTGCTTTGGTTTTACAATTACTTCACTCAGTGATTGGGTCAAAGTTCTCGCGCCACTTTTTCAACCAATCAGAAGTGAAACCAAAACCAATCATGGCTCGTGCGTGCACATTTTCCCGCGCTTTGTGTCGGCTACGTGTAATTACTTTGAGTTTTGATTGGTTTACTGGATTGTCTCCGTCCATTTTGATTGGCCAAGGTAAATACTTTGGTTTTGGTTTTACGACACTCGATTGAAACTCGCTCTATTTATTCCCCAGAGCCTCGAGATGATGCCTTTTGTTTAGGACTGCATTTTAATACATCGAAATACATTTTTAACATACTAGCACACCTGGTTGTTCGCCAAGGGGCATGTTAAGCAAGAAAGAAACGTTGACCGATTTTGGGGTTGGATTTTTAGCACTTAAAGTAAACGCCACACCAGGAACAAAGGACAAATCTGTTTTCCTCGGATGAAGTATTCCATATGCAAACAGGTCCAATTGGACGCCAAAAAATCTTGCGTCTTTCACACTAAGTTTCGATACCGGGAATGATCCTGAATACGACAACCTTTCAACACCAGGGTACCCCAGAGGAGGATGTGTTCGCAACATGGCAGCTTTGGTTCCTAGATGCGAGCTGATTCGCACACCCATTACGGCCTTGTCCAAAGCGCTTGGACCGAGTTTGACCGAGCCACCTGGTGACTGGTTCTCTAGTGTCCATTCATGAAAGGATCCGTCCGCTCGGAGCTCCAAAGACCCTGAGGAAGGATTTAGGAAATTTATTTTAATCTATGCACTGTAACTCGCGAATAAAGTTGAAAAACCCAGCATCTGGCTCAACTTCGATCATCTGAAAAACCATTGTGACCACACAATCACCAGCCCGGCCCTCTGGACCAGTACGTTACGCATGCGCGCGGCCGTAAAGCCTAACGGGGGCCGAAACAGCTGCCCATAGCTACTATTGCCAGGGGTATATGGCTGTGTACATTCGTTAGATTAGCATTTTTGCGTGCACAGTGTTTTCTAGTTTTCTAGTAGAGGCGTTTCATCCTCTAATCCAGGCTCTCTCTCTCTTTGTCCTTTTCAGTCCCGTGTCAGTCAACAAGAAAAGACCACTCATGTAACCACGTGCATTCAATATCGGCTCTTAGCAGCAACGATTTCAAATTCCTATCACGACTACCTCGACGGTTTTCCTAGACCATACCAATGTTAGAGGACTCGTGACAAATTTTATCCAAATCTCCCTCGACGTCATAGGAGAAAAAGAAAGAGAGCCTTGGATCGAGGTTTAATCTGGTACGTTTCATTTTGTACCTGTGCCCATTCCTCCAAGTGGAACAGCGGATCGCATACCCAGAGGCGGAGGAATTCCATTAGGAGCATGGTACAGATACTTCACCGGTGTATATCGGGGCGTAACCCACCCATGCACTGTCTTACTGAAATTCTCGGGCTCCACATACAACGCGCATTGATGAAGGAAAGTAAACTTCATGTCGGACGTGACAGTCGATGGGCCATTTAGAAACCGGATTGAGTCAAGTATTTCACCAATGTTACCTAAAACAAAAGGAAAAGAAGATGCAGCTGATGAGTGGATGATGGTAATGACGATGATGTAATGGTGATGTTGATGATGTCAAGGACATTGAAGTTTGCAAAAGGTGCTCAGACGTTAATTGTTTTCAGGAAATATTACCTTCGCTTGAATTAGGAACAACAGTTTTCTTGATTATTTTTTCATGCCCTGCCTCTTTCCGTGTCGATTTTCGGTATTTGCCAGTCTTCCCTTGATATTCCTTATAAGCAACGGTGACATCTGATGACATCATCTTCCTGGATTTGCAGTCTTTCCTGCTAAAACACTCCACAGTGTAGCAACGTCCCGCCATGACTACAGCCAAATCGCATTTCTGGTCCTCACAACATAGCGCTGCGCATTTGGCAATGTTATTTGATTTTCCGTGCATTTTAAATTTCCCCGCTCTCATACCTGAATGTAATGTAACGTTTTGTTCAATTTTCTTGATGTGGCAACTTCCAGTGCTAGCTTTTATTTTCCGATCAGTCGTAGAACGCGGCACTCGATCAAGCCGCTTCTTTTTCGTCGCCAGTTTGTCTTTCTCAGACACAGCTATATTCTTCAAATATGTTCTCTCCATCTGTTTGCCATGCTTTTGAGATTTTTCTCTTTCTTCGTCACCTCCGGAAACACGCGTCTCGTTAACTCTTGTATTTAAATCAATGACACTATGTGATTGAGGAGTTCTTATCTTCAAAGTGTCCACGGTTGCATTCGGGATACGTTCATCTAGAAAAGCGATTAGAAAACGGTGAAGCATAATTCCCTCGAGATCGAGCCTCGCTTAATATAAGCGATCTCCCTAAATCTGAAACATTCCTGGGGAATAATCTTCAATTAAGAACGTTGTAGTTATCAACTGGTACCTATATTAGCAGTTTTCAATCCAGCGCCATAAAACGAAATCCAGAGGAATAACTTTGGGCATAGACGCACATAATCAGTCACTATAACTTAAAACCTCTTTAAAATCTTAAATTAGGTTACCTTACCTTCATTGCTTAAGACAACCTGAAAAGATGCCTGATCTCCTTTAGCGGATTGAAAATGACATTCACTTTCAGCTGAACAAAATGCGCCATAACACAGGTTACCATTGTATATTACGAGATTGCAGTTTTTCCTTTGACAGCATTCTAACACACACAATGATATGTTTCTGTAATAACCAAGCAATGATTTTTCCATTGTTGAATTTTGAACGCTCGACAGAGCAATGGTGTCTCGGGTTATAAACGGTCGACACTTTTTGAGAGGTAAATTATGACTCATGGCCGTTTCACCTGTGATGAAAAAGAGGTGTGAAACAAATTGTAAAGTTTAAGTGAAATATCAGACGATTGTTATGTGAGTCAAACCAATCGCTTAACGACATATATATGTCTAACATGCAACGCCAGTTTCTCGCTTTCTTTCGAAAGGAGAGTATTTGTGCGATAAAATGGGTCGCTGTGACTTGATAATAAAATTTCATTTGACGCATCTATCGTTCACTCACCAATAAGGAAGCTTATTGACCAGATTATGGCGGCAAGAACAAAAGCATGCTTTATACAGGAACTAAGTGATAAACCTCTAAAAGCCTCACAGAACATTGTCAGTGTCGTCGCGAATTTGATATCACACGATTAGTCGACCGAGTAAAGTAATATGTTTGGAGTTATTCGGGCGAGCAAAAGGAGTTTAAGGCTGTTATCTTTGGTCAAAAAACCGTATAAATACACACAGGTATCTTCGTGATGCATGAGAAGTCCACAAAAACTTTTCCACTCCTAAAACTAGTCAAGAGAAGGGAAGGTGAGTTCCTCGTTTTGACCGAACAGAACAAATTAAATAGTCAACCAGATGGAGTGACTGGGAGGCGGGGAAGACAAAACCGTTGATATCCGAGGGAATATTGTTCAGTGCCGTTTCATTATTTGACGAAAATGTCTCCCCTCCGGTTTCGAGCTGACGAATAAGTGACGCGAATTTCCTTCTCAGGCAGCAAAGGAGTTAACTTTTCTTCCCCATGTTTCCGCAACATAGATTCCTGGTTTGCGAGGGCTTTAGGAACGAAACGAAACGACACCGCCAAAAATACTAAACAAATACGAAACAAATTGAAAAGTTTGGTGTTTAATGCTCCGCAATTGTCAAGCTTTCGAAAAGTTGCTTTCACTTTGACCGCTATAGTAACGTTGTATACATAGTTCCCTCGTTGATTATCTTTCATCGGAAGAGATTCCAGAAATAATAGGTATCAAGCTGTCCTAGAAGTCTCATGCATGACTTGTGAATCTCCATTAGGACTAAGGTCTCCCGGTCCTCATTTTCGTGTCGACACAATATGCAAACAATTTGTAAGTTAGTTTGTTTGTAAAGAAAGTGTCTAGCTTGTGAACAGACTCTGAACGTATGACAGGGACATTCAACTCGACACGAAATGACCGTACTGGCATTTACCATCATAATACTTCGTTAGCGCGTTTGAAGGTGTCACACACATTAATTAAACATTTATTCATGAAGACCGACTCTTGTAGCACAACGCTTTCGACTAAAAATCAAGGACTCAAGGAAGTTGGCGAGCTCGACAATTGAATTCGTTAGGGACAATGGATCAGACTGTTTTTCGACAATACTACAGAAAATAAGAAAGAAACCTTCAATTATTTTCTTTTCGGTAACTCTATTTTATTTGGGACACAGACACCAAAATCCTAATTAAAACAGTGGTAACGACAGTGGCGCTCTTTGCGAATTCGCAGTATATATATTTCTAATATTCTGTCAAAATTCTTGGACTTTCATGGTAAATATCAATGTTCTTGTGTATGCTAATCTTTCTCAAGAATCATGTATCAGACTATCAAAAGCTTTGTTGTCCTGTTTGAATAACTCCGACTCTTGCGGATTTTACTGCGACGACGAGATTCAGTCGAATTTCAAAGTCTCGTTGTTTGTCTCTATGAGAGGACATTAATAACAAGGAGTGGTTAATAAATGTTTGTGTTTGCAGGTGAATTTAATTTGAAAACTAGGTTTGGAACATCGGGCTTAAGGCCGATGGAGGGTTACTAGACCCAGTTTCCTGGTACGTACTTAAAGTTTTGTCCTTGACCATTTAACTCCATGTGGCCACTTATAGATTTTACTCTGTCTAACGCCAGACAATTTTATTCTTCAATGGGGCACATCTCGGGCCTTACCTTTAAGGATCAGCGACCCCGGTTTAAAAAAAAAAAAAAAAGATGAGAAAATTGAAATGAACAAAAATTGTTTGCGTTCCGTAGGAACTTCAGGTACCGGTCTGCTAATGACAAAGCAAATCATTGATTCGTTTATTGGCCACTGGTTGCATTAGTGTAGATTAAGCCCGGTCAAACGGACCAGTTCGCTTGAACAGCTTTCAGAATTCTCATTGCATCATTGTATAAGTAACGGAGAAACTAAATATTTTGTCTTAATTACTGTCAAACGGAATGCCAGGTCTAGTGAACTTTGCCTATGTTTTTCTAGTTTTTGTTCAAGGTAAGTAGAATACTGATTTGTTTCGTGGTTGTATCGTTCAATGTAATGTTTACGCCCTGATCATTGAATTGTTTGATCTTAACTCGTTGCCCAGTAATCTTCGTGGTTGAGTGCAATTCATTGCCCAAACACAAGTGCACACCACCCATTTCATCAGGAAAAGAACAGGGGGATGATACTCCGCTTAAGCCTGACCATTTTAAACAGCTTGGTAAAGTTCGGAACATGAAGGAATGTATTGACAAATGCTGTGATATTGAACAGTGCGACCTTGCGATGATGTCTTACGGAGGGAAAAACTGTTATGGTGTGGCGTGTTTTAGTGAAAATCTTTGCCAAATGCTCCCGTCGTATCCCACGAAAATCAGCTTTGATGTTGCCCATGTGTCGAGGAGATAAAAAATGGTATCTGTGGAAATAAGCTCATAAAAATCGAAGTGAACAGGCGGACAACAGGCTAAACGATTCTTGCATGGTCGCAGAAGCGAAAAGTTTACATTTTTGATACACTTTGTAAAATAAGGTCAAGTTAACTGAGGCGTATAAAACACAAAATATAACACGCCAATGGACCCTAACCCTTCAAAGTTAATGTTGTAGCAGAAAAAAAGTTATGGCGGCTTTAACGCAGCTGCGAAAGTCCTTCGTGGTTGGTGACTCTTAGCAGTTACACGTCAGGACATTTTGGTTACGAAGTTGCATCTTGTCTGGTAAATGGACAGCAAGAAGGAATCAGCACAAAGCATTTTATCTCTTTCAACTGATGAGAAAACAGAAAAAGATCGACGTTGGAAGGAAAGCTATTTTCAATTGCAGACGGTACGCGGTGGGGTAACTATGCGCTGGAACGTCAATTGAACTCCACATAATTAAATCCCACGTGCTGAATTATGAATTAGTAAACATCAAAT
>OX421447.1:10799073-10801573 GCA_949126865.1 Montipora capitata
TAAAGATATGATCCTCGCAGTTATGAGCGCAATTTTTGCAATTGCGTAAAAAAGCCTGAAAAATTCAGGACTTCAACGGGGTTTGAACCCGTGACCTCGCGATACCGGTGCGACGGGCTCTAACTAACTGAGCTATGAAGCCACTGAAGTTGGGAGCTGGTCATTTGTGGGTTCTAATGTTCTCGTACGGAATGAGTCAACGATGAAATGGCTTCATAGCTCAGTTGGTTAGAGCGTCGCACCGGTATCGCGAGGTCACGGGTTCAAACCCCGTTGAAGTCCTGAACTTTTCAGGCTTCTTTACGCAATTGCTAAAATTGCGTTCATAACTGCGAGGATCATAGCTTTACTTGATGAGTGTTATGTAAACAAAAGTATTGTTTTGGAAAAGGTGAGCCACTGATAAAGTATTGCAGACGAATGTGTTCAGGTGAAATAAATCCAGTATTTACTACTGAACTAACCGTAAAAAGACATGAAGTCCATTTCAATCTTCTGTCCTTTTGGCTGAAAGGCACGGCGAAAATGGAAGAAAAAAAGAAAATTCTCATCTAGTTAGTTCTTTTCATTTAAACAGATTTTGAATCGTCACTTAGTATAGAGCGATTTCTTCGACGGTTTATCATCGACGTGTAGCACAGAATAATTTTATGACTGGCATAATCCTTGAAGTCCTTGAAAACGCATGTTAATCAGTCATAAATGTATGATTTCGTTTCCTTTTTTCATCCACTTTTAGAGGTTAAGGTAATTTCTTAGTATTGCATTGCGCATTTCCACTGCGCACGATTTTCGCCTCATTAGCGCGCGCACATGAGCACGTGCGCATACAAAACGTAAGAGATTTCCCTCAAACTAAGCCCGATAGCGAAATAACTGCTCCTTTTCTCTCAAACGAGCACGGTGACCCCCGATTATTTTTTCAAGTATTTGCTAAGAAGAAAAAAAGTTTGATACTGTAGTAGAACATGAATTTTTTATGGAAAACAGTCCCGCACTGGGTGTATTTTACCCAAGGCGAGAACTTCAAGCTAACCACAGCACTGTCCAAAAAAGTGCACTATTCCCACAACCAGGCAATCAAAAACGGCGTAAATGAAGCAATACTGCTTATGTGAATAAAAGAAGCTTTATTTTCAAAATAAAATTTTGTGTCTTTGAAGTAAGTAAGACTTAATTCTGTATGAAAGTAATTCGAATTTTTAACGCTCAAACAGTAAAAATACCCCATTTTAAGAGCCTGCTGACGCGTAAACAAGCACGGTAACCCCATTTTTTATTGCATTTTTTTTAATGTTCATATCATGAATGTTAATTGTGGTAAGTTTCCAAAAAGTTTGATAGTAGAACAATTTCAAGGGAATTACCTTAAATGCTTTTGGAACGTTACGTGAAATAAAGACTTTGCAGGCTTATTTGGCTTCTGTACGATACAAATTTGATGGAAAAAAGACGTTTTAAATGTTTGAAAGGCAATCAGTCATCATGATAATATAATGAGTTAAAACACGTATCGGATCTGATTTTAAAATGTTGGTTAAATATCAAGGATGAAAAATAGTCTTAAACTGAATTTTAAATGACTTTATTTAAATGACAAACTCACACTTAGAACTGCATATTTTACTCTGAAAAAGGCTGCAGTTGCAACTGAAAATTAAGTGTAAGACTATTTTTTATCTATATATAACCAAATTTTTAAAATCAGGTCAGATACAACATTTTTTAACACATTATATTATAAAGAATTTCTATATTAACTGGATATGGATTATTTGTTAGTTTCAAAGTTAAACATTAGAGATTAAAGAAGAACTGGTACCCCATTAATAGCGAAATTAACATTTCTGACGTAGATTACCAGTCCCCTTAAGAAAGTTCTCATCTAATGTCCATGTTAATTTCTTTCTTCCCGAGGAGAAAAAAAACAATTGAGAGAAAATCATGATCTTTTAAAGAAAACAATATAACACCAAAGAGGATAAGATACCTAAGCGGCTAGCTTTTGCATGAGAGAATTGAGGAACATTTAGCTATACTCGTTAACATCTTAATTCTCCATCCAACAAGGGCTTTGCTTTCGTGTTTCTATACCTGTTCATAGCTAGCGACCTTACAGGCAACCTCCATTCCGAATTCGCTTTTTTCACCAATCCCAAAATACAGTTCATTTTGGGGGGTATTTGCATTAAAACGATAGATATTCAGTTCACTGAAGCATAATACAGTCCCAAGAGTAAATACCCCCAAAACCTTTTGCATTATGGGATGGTCAAAATAGTCAATAATGAATAATTTTAAACTGAACAAAATAATGTTTGCAATCAAATTTGATCGGCAATTTTCTTCAGAAAAGTGTTGGTATCGAAAAAAGTGAATTCTTGAATCACTTATTTTCATTTTCAAATTCCCCGGGCGCCGCCATTTTGAATAATTGTGATGTATCGTGGTTGCCCTATTGTTGAAACAATAGATCGTTTTCACTGCCACGCGATAAAAT
>OX421447.1:10806573-10809073 GCA_949126865.1 Montipora capitata
TTCTTTTTTCTCTTATTTTTCCCAAGGGAGTACCCTCGGTTATCGTCACAGTAATAGAGGTGTATTATGGGTTTGTGCAAGTAGTGAATACTTATATTTTGTCCAGGTTAAGAAATTTGAATTTCAGCGTCCTCGACGGAGTTGCTCGACAATTCCAGGTTGAAAAAGACTGAGCCTGATGTTTGGCTTGTCAAACTGTTTATCTACTGCTTAACATTTATCTTTAAAAAACTGTCGATGCAACGTGACTCGTGAAAGTGTCAAGTAGTCGTCGTGTTTTAGTGGGATCAACCATTTCAAGCGCAACTGGTTTTGGTTACCGTGGTTGAACTCAATCTCATTCCCAGAGTCTGCGTTCTCCTTGACCAGCGGGTCGGGAAACGAGCGTTTTTTCGCGGTTGGTACTTGGTTTCTCTTTTTCTATTGTTTCAGTTTTTTTTAAACAAGGTATAAAACGTTCAGTAATTATACAATAACCCTAACCTAACCCTAACGCTAACCCTAATCCTAACCCTGAAGGTTTTACCGTGTTTAGATAATTTTAAGCAATGGATAACCAATAAATGACAAAATACACCACGTATCTTCCTTTTTCGCTTCCCGGCCCGCTGGTCAAGGAGAACGAGGACTCTGGGAACGAGATTGGGTTGAACGTTCATTGCGGAACACTTTCCCAGCCGTTTCCAGTTGTAATTCCTGGGAATAGTCGTCACCAGACTTCTCCAGCAGCAAAGACGGCCAACTGGGAAGAACAGTTTTGGGGCTGGTAAAAAAGGTTGATTAACCACCCAACCGAAAATGGCTCTCTCTGCAATAAGACTCAAAAAACCTCATTCAAGTCATTCAATCGAAAACAAATAACCTTGATATCATACGAATTCCGTGAATGTGTAAATGATGCAGGAAAAGTTGGGTCCCGGGTAACAAAAGTTTTCCTCTTCGAAAACAGATTTAACTCTCATTTCAAACTACGTGTGAACTTATTTTACCTAAACGTACTGATGTATTGTTTGCGGGAATTACTGTTGGGTCAAAAGACCTCAAAGCAAGAATTCATAATAACAACAACAATTTAATTTCATCTTGCGTACAAAATGGGCTGAACTACTGGCAGAAAAAAAGAAACCTTGTGCTCGCGACCTTACTGCTCGTGCAAGCGAATTAGTTACAGCGAAACTATTAAATTTTACAAGCAACATATACATTCTATGTATAAACTAATTTACCTAAATAGTAGAAGGGGAAGGGAGATGTTCAATTATGCTTCGGGTAACTTAACGACGGTTAATGCGTGGAATTGAAGGGAGATTTTAACAGATCTTGAGAAGGGACGGCACAAAACGTGGACCAGCAAACTGGATCTCTTTCTGGACCCCACTCAAGAGATGAAAAACAAAAAATTGATGGTTTTCACACTGACGTCATCAAATTCTAAAATCAAAACCACAAGATCTTCTGAATGTTTATCTAAAGGAGGTTGAAGATGACCTAGAAACAAATCCTTTTTTCAAGTTTCCAGCTCCGTGATGTCTTTCGTTTCGAAAATACAGCGTTTGAATCTCCGAATTGTCACCTTGCGTGACACTGTGATACAAAGCTATTTCGCTGAAAAGAAGTCTATCCCTATGAATCTCAGCATTTTGAGCCTTTCAAGTACATTATGAAATCCCTTGCGTTTCAAAGAAAAATGTGTTCTTTGCTAGATTCGAGAGCTGCCTCGTTCATTCCCTTCAGGCTCACTCACTGCGGCAGCAATTAACTACGTATATAAGAAATGAGTAAAGTAAAGTAAGCAACTTCATGCACCTTTTTCTTCTTTTCGAGGCGTTTCTTCTTCATATGTTTGTAGTTCTCGTAAATCAGTTTTGCGCAATAGATCTTTCCGATGGTCATTTGTTGGGAGCTCAAGACTGTAAAAAAATTCAGAAGGCAGCATTAATTTTATACAACACATCTTCCATGTAAATATTTTCAAGTTCGCCTCAATTCACGATTCTTCGATCATCTATTCATCGCGAGTTTAGCCTACTGTATCTGTCTCATTGGAAAGGAAACATTGCTTAAAAACATGGTTCTTTTTCGAAAAAAAAAAAAAGCAACAGGAAATTCAAACATTTGTGGGTAGCTTTTCCTAGTCACTTACTAGTAAAGAAGTTGAGTGTCTTTGTAAACATTTTAGATCATCCATAACGGTCTGAGGAAAGTTAAAAGGTTGATAACGGGGAAGTAGTGAAAGAATTCGCTTTTACACCAGTGTGTTTGGTGTGGTGTTCGATTCCCGTACTTGACGTCACATGTGGGCTGAATTTGTTGGTTCTCTTCTCTGCCTCAGGCTTTTTTCCTCGTACTCCGGTTTTCCTCTCTAGTCAAAACCAACATTTCATTTTATTCAGTCACCTTAAATTGATTTGTTTGGTAGAACCCTCAATCCATAGAGCAGGTAAATAAGATTGGGACTTGAATTGCTACATTCTAACCTGACTGCAGAGGGATCATTTTC
>OX421447.1:10814073-10824073 GCA_949126865.1 Montipora capitata
TTGTCAATGAATAAGACTTGGGAGCGTTTTAAAGCAAGGACAACGGCGATCGCAACCGCAACGTCAACGAAAACGTCACTCCAAAACATAACAGCTAGCGCTGTCGAAAGTATTTCGCGATGTTTCCACCTTGTTACCTTTCTACAACACGGGCGAACTATCCTGTAGCTGGATGGAAAGTAAGTAAAGATAGAAAATGAATGGTTCATTGTGGTATGCTCGCGTTGTCGTCAAAACCTGAAATATGGATGTTTCAAGTTGTTGTTTTGTAGAGTACGGCAAAGAAATGCACTGAAATGCGTGCTGCACGTGCAGCACGATTAGCTTTTCTTGTCAGCGCAGCTCCCGCGGAGCACCATGGTTAAGAAAATATGGTAACCCATCGATGCGAGAAATTTTGGTTTTTGCTATGACGTCATCATGCGACCGTCCGTACGTCCGTCCGTACACCCCTCCACGTATGCCAATATGACCAGTATCACGTGACTATATCGCGGGCTCAAGTTTAGAGCTCGGCGTAAAATTGCCGCATCAGTGAAGGGCTTTATTTGGTGCGTATGTGCAAACATAATTGCTTTTAATGGACTGTTCGAAATGATTTTTCACGAAAAGACCTCTACTAGAGGATGGGAAGAACATCAGGGAAACAATTTCAAGCAATTTTAGAACGGCAGCTGAAAAATAACATCGAGGAATTGAGGTTGGCGATGAAAATAAACATTTGCGTAACGGCTTGGCCAAACGGGAAATGTTTGGCGACTAAACGTTGTTTGGTGACCAACAATTTTACCGTTTGGCCACCTTGTTTGGTGCTGTTTGATCGTGTTTGATAAAATTTGAAGGCCATCAAACATTCGATCAAACAACTTAAAACATTATAACAGCGACGTTTTTTTCGTTTGGCCAGCCGTACGTTTGGTGCGCGCATGCGCACCACGCTTGCTCAGCCGCTTGTATCCACGTGTTGTTTACGTAATCGTGACCCATAGTTCTTTGCTTGTGGAATTTGATCTGAGTTAGATCAAACATGTTTTAACCAGTTGGTCACTCACTTCAACATCAGCATGTTTGGTCACCAAACAATGTTTGATGTTGTTTGGTAGGGCCTCGCTAAACGGGAAATGTTTGGCCAAGAGCCATTATTTTGAGCACATGTTTTTTAAATGCCACGAGTTATGAAAACTTCATAATTTGGACTTAAAAATTCGGAAAGTTTAGTTTAAAAAGGTTTTGAACGATCTATTCATACGTTTTTGCCTATCGAAGTCCGAACGTAAATAATTATGCAAAACACAATCGCCTTTGTTTTCATGGGGAAATGACAGGTGTTGACACATATGATTAAAAAAATCTAAAAATCACGGATTCTTCCTTTTTAGCCCAATTTGGTGAAAATATTGGTTAACTAGATTAAAAAACTTCTTTTTCAATGTTTTGTACCAGGAAAATATTTTTGCGAATTTTCGTACTTACGGTTATCTTTCTGAAAAGTCCTTGGTTTTTATGCTGATTTTTTGCTGAAAAGTCTGTTTTATCACCTTTAAAATGCCATAATATATATTCCAGGCGCTCCGCTTTTATGCTTGGATAATTCTATATATTAACCAATACTATCCTTTGCTTTGTGGCGGTGTCGTTGGATGTAGCTGTCGTCGTTGCTTAAACTTCTCACTGAGTTCTGATTATTGCATTCATTCCTTGAAACAGGACAATACCTGAATAAGACTTGAAGTGCCATCAGGAAATTCCTGAAATTGTTATGACGGTTTATTTCTCTGCTCCAGTCATCACTTAGACGAATCCTACCAAACAACTAGGAAATAAATGGATAGTTTTTCAATGGGTTGATTTGGCTATACTATATTACGTATTGTACTAGTATGATGTTGGCAAGCATGCTTTTATTGATATCAATCCATGGTGACAGAGACTTCAGGCTGTAGTCCCCGGAAAGTATAGAGTGTTTTCACGTGACGTCACGGTGGCCATATTGGTTTTCCTAAACAATGGAACGGCGGCCATGTGGGTATACCCAACTAATCCTCCGGGAATTGAGCTCTATTATCATGCAAACGTTTTCTTTTGTTTTGGTGGAAAAACAAGGTCTATAGCTCAGACAAGCTATGTAGATGGTTTTCACCTGACGTCACAGCAGCCGTGTTGTTGCACAGAACAATAGAGAAAAAAAGCTTTTGGAAATTTGACTCTATTTTTATGCAAAACATGAGCTATAATTTGCTATTGTTTTGTGCACCAACATGGCCGTCTCATCACGTGCTTGAAAACCACCCATATTGGCAACAGGGGCAAGGATCTCATGGATATACACACCAACCCATAACTCTAAAAAAATGACCATTCTAAATCAGTTTCTAGAACTAAATATTGCTATAGCAATAAGATAAACGAAAGTTCGGACCTAATCATTAAAATGGGCACTTAGACTTAATCTGTAAAATGAGAGTTTAACCTAGGGGACTCGTGGTGGGTATATCCATGAGATCTTTCCTCAACAGCCCAACAGGGACTTTAAAACGTGGACGAAAACGTCACCTCGAAATATAATTTTGTCGATGAATATCATACGTATTTAGCGATTATTTCATCTCGTTCACGTCGTACAATGTGGATGAAATATCCTAAAGATAAACTGGTACGAGTTGTTTCAGATAAAAAATAGAAAATGAGAATTTCACATTTGTATGTTCGTGTTCAAAACCTCACATTTGGTGATTTCACCTCGTTGTTACCTAAAGTTATCGCAAAAATATGTGCGAACCTAACTTGCAGCAAGATTTTTTTCCTCAAGTAACCAATTACATTGTTTTGTGGCGTTCTCGTTGACAACCGCGTAGATCTTTAAGTCCCTAATAACAGTGACGATGAAGCGACAATGGCTTTCCATTTTTAGCCACATTCCACACACCTCTCGTATTAATACCTTTGATAGACGTTCTTTACGTAAGTGCTTCGTTTCAGGAGCCCATTGATTAGGAGTCTCCCTATGCACTATATCCACGAGTCAACCTTTGCGCGTATCTTTCTATTTTTAGAATTAACCCTTCAGCAGAAGACTCATATTGACATAAATTTGCATACATTGGGTTTTGCTATTTTTGTCTTTGTTTGACAATAGCTTTATTTTGATTGACCAGTGCGTGCAGACGCAGAGAACTCGTGGCATTCTAAGCTAGAAAGATGCGCACAAAGGTTGACTTATTGGGCTTTTGTGGGAGAGGCAAGCTCCTATTCATGGGATCCTAATGGTCTTTATGGCATCTCGGCTCGTCTAGTGATTCCAACTTTCAAAGTTCTCCTAACGAACGCACTTAATCATTAATGATTGCTCCTAGTATAGTTCATATATTTCCATCCTACAGGGGTTTATGATGAACTCCTTAAGTGACCAGCTAACAGTTGGCCTGATAGGTTTTGGAGGAGAGAGGAAAACCGGACTACCAAAGGGCTAACGCTCGAAACGTCATGTAGCTTTTATAATCCTGTACGGTGGTCAATTTACATTATCAACGCCGTTGATAAAACCAAAAATTTTCGTGTACTACTTCCCCACCGACGTTTCTTTAGAAACTACCCCCTCTACCCAGACAAAAACCTCTCGGAGCAGAGTAGAGAACCAACGAACGCAGCAGCCCATGAGTAGCAGCGAACAACTCCCATATATTCCTGACAGGGCGCTTTCAAAGACCGATTTATTTTTAGATTGAATTTCCAGCGAACGAGTCTCCCGCAGGAGCCCGATCACCAATCACAGAAAACGAACTTGACGTCAAAGCGCCACCGAACCGGAACTGCCTTTGTTGTTTTAGGGCAAAGGTAGTCCAAAAATAGATTGGTCTGTAAAAATGCTGTGACATAGACTCAGTATGGGAGTTGCTGTCTCCTACTCAACTACTCAAGGGCTCCTGCTGGAGCACTGCACTGGTAACGCAGAGGTCAAGTGTTTAAATCGAATTCTTCATGCTTTCATTTCACTTCTAGTACAGTGATTATTTTTAAATGGTAGAAAAGTCAGGTCCATAGTCACTGACACTAATTAATTTTAAGAATCCCGCACGCTCTGTTCATTTTACTACTGTGCCTATATTCACTTTGACATAGACTGTATTTTTTTCTACCTGCATTCCGATGACTGCATACACGAAGAACAACATGCCGATAAGAATCACAACGTATGGAAGAGCCTATCAAAGAGGAATTCGACCATTGTTAGAACACAATCATGATCTGTTACTCAGTCTCGTCGTCGAGCCCCGCCTCAACCGGATGGAGTCTTCTGTTAGGGCATGAGAGTTTGCTCTCCTCGAGGACTCAACCCGTGTTAAGACCAACTAGTCAGGTTCAGCTTAACAAAGGTTAACCAAACAGAGCATTACACCCTTGTTTGAATTCAAAAAAGTTCATGCCAAACAAAAGATGTTTAAATCCATGAGTCCCAGCATAAATATAAAATTCCTTCTTGTCGCAACAGAGTGTGCTTCTGACTTTTCGCAGCTCTTACGTCCAACCCACACTGATGCGTCGTCTTGAAACGCATTCTACTTGATCACCTATCATTCGTACTGTTAATTCGAACGTGATCGTTAATTCTGTCGAAAACGGAGGTTTTGAGAACGGTTTCAAAACAATAAAAACAATTTTCTACGCGTAGAAAGCTATCGACAAATCATTGGTGTGGATGGGAACGAATTGATAAGGTCACGTGACACGGTCATGCAAAGGGCCTATTCCTTGAGTCAACCCTTTCCCGAATAAATTCATTTTTAGGAACATACTTTTCTCGCGAAAAGTATCACAATTCCCTTGACGCTGAGATACCTCTGTTTTCATTGCCTTTTACAACGGTGGGCGTGCTGAATCTCCCGAAGGGGGCGTTCTAGAAATAAATCTACTAGGGAAAGGGATGACCCCTAGGCCACGCATGAGAGATAGAACATCCCCTTGATGAGCTCCTTGGTATCAATAATCCTAGAATAAAACTGGATAAGAAATGTACCAGAATGTAAAACGCACGGGCAGAGCGTGAATACAACCTTTGCTTTCTTTCATTGTTTCATGGCGTTCTGCCGCCATCGTCGTCCCTGGTTAAGTTCTTTACTGCCAGCTCACTGGGCAACATCTATGTCTTGTAAACTTGACTCGGCCAGTAAGATGACCGTATTGCTCGGGACCATTAATAGAGAGCTTTAGATTCTAGGACGAGAGCGACTACGAGTACGAGATTTTCTCATACAACAACAGTGAGAGGTTCAAACTAGCGTTTTGGCGGGAAAAACGTGATACCGTCGTCATTTTAGTAGTTAGGTTTTCAAAAAATGTCGTCGTGTCAAAACAAGCCAACAACACGGTAGCCGTTTTAGCATTTTTCGATCAGCAAAAAGGCTAAGTTACCAGCAATAAGAATAACTGAGCAACCCTATACTGCTATCAATCGTCCGGGTTATAAATCTTTTAAGTATTTTCACTAAAAACGGGCAGTCAAATCTCGTGCTCGTGCTCATCCTCGTCCTAGAATCTAAAGCTCTCTATTGGCACAATGGAAGGGCCTTATGTTCAATGTCATATGATAAAATGTAAGGTTGACAGACAGTCATCGACAGAGATTGGTGCTTTCCTAGTTCAGTTGGAGAAATATATTAGAATGTAGCTTTAAATTGTAACTTTTAAGCTACAATCACCAGACTAGCATTAAACTACTTCTGATATCATACGGTCTCTGTGTTCTGCGCAAACTATAGTACCTGTAGCTCTCAGGCTGTAAGGAAGTTACCTTGAAAGACTGCAGAAAAGTCCAAAGAAGAATACGTATAGTGTAGCCTTGTCTGAGGAGTTTCACCAACCTGGCTGCGCGAAAAAGTCTGAAAAAACTTGGGTCTATTTGGAGGGTGTTACCTTTCTGAAAAGCAATTATACCAAGTAATGTATTGTGCCAATGATAATTGTGCTCCTAAACTGCCAATCTCGTTGACAGAGTCATCGTTCCCTTGACCAGCGGTCAGGAATTAGAGACTCAAATACGTACGGCAACATTTGGTAAATTAACGACTTCACGAAACTAGTCGAAAGATACAGATTGTATCCTTCGAATTTTACACTGTATTCCTTAAAGCCTCACACTGACCTTATTAGGTCAGACCACAACACCGGGGAAAACGTCCCCTACTCTTTTCGAGGAGTGGGTTCTTTATTAACGTCCCATACTATTTGGTTTCCAACAAGGGGTATGAGACGGGACCTCCGGTTTACAGTCCTTATCCGACAGACTTGAAAGTGTAACCATTTGCGGATGTCATTACAAAGGCAGCACTTTCTCCTCAGTTGTTTTAAGATCCTGAGTATTGATCCGGCCGGAGTCGAACTCTCGACCTCCCGCATCACAGCACAACCAGCTAAGCCACGGGTGCGCGGTAAGATATCGTTGGAGTAGAGAAAGACTTACATGAAATTCCAGGATAACACCAACTAAGGTAGTTACGACAATGAGGAAGTCGAACAAATTCCAGAAGTCGCGGAAATAATTCTGCAGACAACAAAGACAATTCTGTATTAACCAGTAGTTAACTATGGGTCGTCTATTAAAATGGTCCGCCGGAAGTTTGCATAATTGCTTAAAAATGAAAGTTGTCTATCGCCAGTTTATATTTGTATATAAGGCAAACTCTATGCATAGTTTAAAATTTTCCTTAAAGCGGGTTCAGAGCCATCTTAAATTCTCCATTTGTGAAGGTAGCTATAAATTTGCTCCAAAGAATTTGATTTAACTTGGCCACCTTAGCCTTCTAATTACTTTTTAGCAATAATAATTGAGGGTCACTGTGTTCGCTTTTAAGATATTATAAGCGTTTGATGAATAAATGTAAGTCGTTTTAGGGGGGTCTTTTATTGCTATGGTAACATACTACGTCACATTAATTAATGCTTCTTGTTAAGGAATTATCTGCGTTTCATATCGCATGGCAAACAGGTGTGTATTTCCAATCCTTTCAAATAGTACAGTTTCTTGAAAATATTGGAATGGCTTGAGCCTCCTTAAATTCAGCAACCAGTACGGCTCTTGTTCTCTAGTTGGCGCGTTAATACACGATAGTTGACGTCATCGAGATCTGAACTATAGAAATGGTACTTTATTGATAGAGTATTATGTTGATCGACTTACCTGTCGAAATGCAATCAACTTAAGGATGGCTTCTGATAGAAAAACGAAGGTGAAAGCGGTGTTCAGGTTGTTAAGAATATTATCATATTGCTCGCTGGCACCGTCATACTACAGAGGAAAGAGAAAAAAAGCAGATAACACACATCTGCCATTTGCATTTCCCACAAAACTGAAAGAAGGGTATAACTGTCACATTTCCTTGATGCCGACATAATATCATAAACCGTGATGTAGAATCGAAATTACCTGCGTTTTATTGCAAAAAGGAAAGTCGATTTTGTCTTAAGGTTATTTTCACTCCAAATCTTTATCACTGAACTGATATATATTTCCCAAACGATCATCATTGATAGAGCGCAATTCAAATTTCGGTTTTGGTTTATTAGTTAGCCGATCTCTTTTTAACAACAACATGGAATGACAAAATTTGATGCTATATAGAGGACGTGGGCACCACACAGTAAATTTCCAAATTTTTCTTTAAACTTCCGCACTGTTCATGTCGCTTAAGACCCTGGATAGTTGTCACACAATTTGCACCCTGAAAAACTTTGAACGATTTCGAGATGACTATCTAAAGTTATATTTTCAGATAACGTTGTCTATGGCTTCAGCCTGCTAATCTCAATTGAGGACAGTCACGAGAAGCAACAAGTGAAGGTACCTAAGCCAAGAGAACATGAGGTAATAGAGCGAATTTTCTGATTCCCAAGATGACTCTTTTGAAATTTATTTTCAGATCGCGGCGCCCATGCTGCGAAGGCCATTTTTATCTGTTGTTCCCACAACCACGTGGTCCAGTTTTACACCAAATCATTGACTATTTAGGCTTTCCAAATTACAGAATTGGCTCTTCATCGAAAAGAAACTAAGTAATTTCTGAGGCGAGCGAAAAACCAGAGTAGGCGGTGAGAAACCACTCGGAACACAGTAAATAACCAATAAACTCAACCCACATTCAACGCCGAGTCTGCGATCGAATCCGGGTCACATTGGTGAGAGGCGAATGGTCTCACCAACGGCGGCAGCCCTGCTAAGGTGTTCTCCTCGAAATTGCTACGCAGTATGAAAAGAAACTTATAGTAAACTTAAAAAAATAAATCCGAATTGGGCCAAAAATAAAATGGGGGACTCGCACTCCGTTGGGTAAGTGGCGCTCGACCCAATCCCCCAGGTGTTGGCGGCGCGCCATTCGACAGCAACAATAGGTCTTATTCACGATAGCCGCCATGTTGGTTTTCAAATTGTCATGCAAATTAGCCATGTGTTATGCTGGGGGGCAAACATTGAAAAAAAAGGCAAATTGCGGAAAATCGGCTCGTCGAAATATTGAAATAACATTGTTAAAACTGCACTTTAGAATTTAGAATTAAGTACCTTTTATAATAATTTTATATCTTTTGATTGCCTTTGACATTTTGACTTTCTACTTCGTTATCTGCTCATTTTTTACTTAAAAAACATCGAAGTAACTTGTATAATCATTCTATTGTACTACTTAGGTGATAAACATTCAATGAACGTGAAACAAGTCATCTGTGTGGCTAAGATGCTCGTTATAACCTCTCGAGCTTGTGTTGTTTGCCCCCTCAGAAGTGTGTAGCTAATTTGCATGATAATAGCAAATCCAACATGGCGGCCGCCGTGAATAAGGTCTATTAACCGCACGGAGACAAAATGACTAAACCTATTGCATGGAGTTTCTTACCGAGACCATGAGGACTATAGCATTGAGGACAATAGTGGTCATTATAAAAATTTCAAACGGCTTGGAATCCACCACCCTCCACACTTTATAGAAACACGTGTTTTTGTTCTCAGGCATATAGCGCTGTCTTGGTTTTGCCGTCATAGCAAACTGAACACAATCTCTCTGAAATAACAAATAAGGATACCAGGACATAGTTAATATGAGTTAATTGGGGGTCACTCTAGGTGGGGAAAGTGCAACAAACTCTATACCAGTTACATTTTCCTTCTTTTCTCAGCTATGCGAAGAAAATTTAACGCTCTTAGTTCATACAAAAAAACAAAACAAAAAACAAAACAAAACAAAAAGGGTAAGACTGATTGAACACGGTGAAGAGATATATTATCTAGAGCCAATATTTCGTCTTCATCAGGGTTTTAGAAGATAACCAAGATTTAGTGAGCCAACCCGGCCCAGATTGCTGGAAGCATTGTTAGCGCTAATCAGCGTTAAATGCCATGGAAACCTTTAGGTTTGGAAATCTCCTAACCAACGGTTAACGTTAACCAGGCTTCGAGCAACCGGTCCCTGGACGTTAAAAACGGAATATCCGATGATGCTAATTAACAATTAGACCCGTAGCCCGCAAGGGCTACGGATCAATAGCCCATGAGGCGAAGCCGAAGTCGAAGCCGAATGGGCTATTGACCCGTGGCCCTTGAGGGCGAAGGGTCTAATTGTTTTAGTATCACCCAACTAATCGGACAGAATAGGCAATAGAAAATTTAGCAAATGAAAGTTGAAGAAATATTTATTTGGGAATAAAACGAAAGAAAGCGTCAGGCTTTTCGCTACTCGAGGGCTATTACTAAGAGTCCTCTAGTAGCGTAGCCAATTAAAATGCAGGATTTGAATTAGTCCACTAGTTGGATGATACTAATAAAAAATAGTGGGCTGATGCTGACCTGGTTTCTATCGAGTTCACATCCATCCATCTCTTTTTCTCCTTGTTCTTGAAAAGTGACAATGATGAGAGCAACAAACATATTCAGGAAGAAGAAAGAAAAAACCACAACAAAACAAACATAGTAAAGCGACATCTGAATTTGATTGTCTCTTATGGGTCCCCTGTCTTC
>OX421447.1:10829073-10846573 GCA_949126865.1 Montipora capitata
CGATTATTGTTAGCGGGCATTTTATCATTGCAGGGGAAATCCATCCGTCTTTTGCAATATATTTCAGTGGCCAGCACCGCTTAGCTAACGCTTTCAATCTTGAGAAATTTGTCAGTTATTTTTGAAATGCTTGCGGTTCTTGTTAGCAGGCATCTTGTCCTTACAGACCGGCTATAAATCCTTGCGACTTTTGACGTATTTCTTTGCAGGCATTGAAATTTCTGCTCAAGCTTTCAATCCTGGATGTATGTGGCTTAGTATAGTATATTGCGCAGGCACTTACTGGCATTCTTCCTTTGTCATCTTGGAGAGATCATTGCAGAAAAAAAATTTACCCTAAAGGAGAACCGAAAACTACATGAGGCTTAAGACTGTTCGAGAAAACCTTTTCAGATAGGAAAATCTCTCATATCAGAAGATATAAAAGACATCTTCAAAGACTTCATAGAAATATACTAGAAAATTCCGAAATTTCCTCAAATCTTCGTAGTGGTATTCATTAGGAACCTTTACATCGGAGGATGAGTACAACTAGGAGTACGAGTTTTCCGTTCTGAGCATGCGCATTCCGAAAATGCCGGCCTCCAAACCTTATGCGCATGCTCAGTACGGAAAACTCGTAGTCGTCCACGTCCTTAGATCTAAAGGTCCCTATTATAAGAACGAGTACAGTCATTTCTTAAGTTCCTAATATGTGTTTAATAGCGAACGATAATAGTGAGGAAGCTACTTAAGCTTTGGTCCGTTATACAAAGAAACCTGACTCTATTTCTTCCAACAAGTTTTGTGAATGAGGGCGCACGTGACATATAGATATGGAGGAAAACCTTTCAATACAACAACACCCTGTCCATGCAGGGAAGAGTGTAATAATCCAGGGGCACCCAACGAATCTGTTCCTCACTTTATCTGTTCCCCAGAGGAATCTTGCTGGCTGGCAAAAATACAGGTGTTCCGATACGCTGGCTGGGAAATTTATTATTGATAGAGGTTTTGGCTCGGAATTACTGACTTTTTCTAGCATTTTAACCCGAGCTGGCTGTAGAGACTCTGAAGACTTATCGAGCTGGCTGGGAAATTTCTTGTGTCTTGCCGGGAAAAAGGAACAGATAATGCTTTCCCAGCAACACTGAAAAACACCTGATAATGCCTTAACATTTATTTTCATTAACTGGGGTATAATAATACATTTACAACAAATTGGTCGTTTACTTTATGCTACAGAAACTGAAATCAGTCCCTGTCACGCGAGTGAATCCTCAAAGCTCGTGAGTAGTTCATGTGTTAGAGAGAAGTTTCAACCCAAATAGATGACGATATTCTTTTCTCATGGGGTGAAGGAATGAAAAACAATTAAAATTCTTACCTTGAAAAGTTGTACGCCAACTACGGCGAAGATAAAGTAGAATAACAATGTAATCAGCAGGATGTTGCGTACATTCTTCAACGAGTACAGCATGCACTCGAACACAGCCTAAAATTTAAAGGCATCGCAGCTAACAAATTAGCTCGACAGCGTCAACGCTGTCTTTCTGAAGAATTTGCTCTTGGTGTTGCAAAAAAAAAACCTTTTGATGCAAACCACTTTCCTAGATTTCCGGCTAAAGGTTGGGAGGGAGAAAATATGGCTCTAACCAGCCCAGGACTTAAATTATCTAATTCTCTTTGTTCACACCCTTTTCTGCCACACTTCCCCGTTTACAGTTATCAACCAGTGTTGTCGCATTGGAACGGAGTTAACTGTGATCTACCGTTCATCATATTCGTTCGTTTTATGATGTATCATCTGATTACGTCTTTTCAAATAAATCGCTCCAAATTGTTTTTGCCCTGCTAAGCCCATGAAGTTAGGGTCTTTGTAGGAGAATCAATAAATTTCAAAGTAATCTTTGATTGCACCGGACCTCACGGCGTCCACACGTTGATGGAAAGAACAAAAGCGAAAAGTCTTTTGGGAATTTGACTATTATTATGCAAAACGTGAGCTACACTTTTCTATTGTTTTGGCACCAACATGGCCGTCTTATCATGTAAGTGAAATCAATGAATGGGTAATCGCGCGATTTCGAGTACAATTTCACGTAAATAAGCACGCAAGTTACTTACTCACAAAATTCCCCGACACCGTAGGGCGAGTGCAATTTGTAGTCTAAAAAATTTACTGGTGCTTAGTTATACCAAATTATCCTAGAAATCATGTGATTACTTATTATTAATATACATGAAAAAAAGGAAGATAAAAAAAGGAAGATAAAAAATCAAGACAAGTGAAATTTTGACAGCACGCGCTTTAATTTTAGTATGAACTTCCTTCAACCAAGTTGTTTGAAAAAGATTACAACGTTTGTCAGATTCAAACTTTCACAAGACTCAAAATGCATTCAACTGTAGACTTGGAAATGCGCATTTGAAAGTTGCATTCAAAGACATATTACATGAAAACTGCCCTCTTTTTTAATCAATCAGAACTGAGTAATTCTTTCATTACAGGGAACCTCCACTCCGACGAATGAATAATTTTAAACATAACAAAACAATGTTTTATTTCCAATAAAGTGCTTGGATCGAAGACAACGAACTTTAGAACCCGGGAGCCGCCATCGTGAATAATTGTGACATGTAATTGTTTTCCTTATTGTTGTCACACAAAGAACTTGTGTTTTCAAACAATAGGGCAACCACGACTCGTCACAATTACGGCAAGATGGCGGTTCCCTGGACATTTGAAACCTAAAAAAAGCGTTTTTGAAATTCATTTATTTTAGATAAAAACGCCTCCATTGGAAAAAGTTCCATCAATTTTTTTTGTAAACATCATGTTCTGTGGTTTGAAGTTATTTCTTGTTGTAGTGGAGGTTGCCTTTAAAGGATAAATTCAACAAAGAATAATAAACTGATAGAGTTACAAACGATAAACTGACCTTAAGTTTTTTTGACTTATTGATTGCCTTCAGAGGTCTAAGTACGCGCAGAACACGAAAAGATTTGATTGTATCCATGGAGTCGTTAGCAATGCTGCCAAAAACAGAAGAAAAATCTTAAAATGTCGACGATAACATACATACATACATACTTTATTGACTTTCCTCATGAAGGCTTTTCAAAGACAATGATAACACTTTACGTTCTTTACGAAATATCATGAATTTCAATTTAACAAGGATATATTTAGAGATATGTTCTTCACTGCTAGCTGAGACTGTAGTTGTCAAGGCCGCTTAGCACGCCAGAAATGTAATTCTTCAAGTTATCTCTATCGCAGAGTATTTTTCGATCTTCTTTACAACGTCGGCGGATAGCACTTTTTAATTTAAGGAGCTGCTTCTTGATCGCCACGACGTCTTCCCGGGTCAAATTTTGATGGTAATTGGAATTGTTCTCTTGTTCCCTTTAAATATTTGCTTGTGTTCCCTTGTTCCCCAAATTACTTTCAAACTTGTTCCCAGCTTTTTGACCCTTAAAATTGTTTTCAATTGTTTTTGGTCCCTTGTTCCTTAAAATATTTTGACATTGTTCCCTTGTTCCCCAGTTCAAATTAGCCATGTTCCCTTGTTCCCCAAAACCCCTGGGAGGGCTTCAAGAAGCCCTTGGCTTGAGCTCCGGAGATCCAGGGCTAAAGACGCATTCTGACCAGTCATTGAATTTGAACCCGGTAGTCCATGATTCAACTTCTCAGCTGCATTTCATTGTAAATGGCCACTGAACTGGTTTGCCTCCGGCTAGTTGGGATTCTTAACAGTCGTTGTTGTTGTTCCGTTCTGTTGTTCCGTTGACTTTGTTTCACTGGCCCTGAAAAGCCTCTGTGGTCAATTATGCATCATTATGCATGTAGGTTTAAGGAACTCAGTGCTTACCCTAACAATAATGCGGCAATATTGCAGCTCACAACAAATGCATCGATGATGTTCCATCCGCTCCTTAAATAAGACCCCTTATGAACGATGACTCCTAGATCAATCATCTTTAAAAATATAAAGAAAGAAGAAAATGAACTACAGTATAATGAAATGGATGTCGCCCGAAAATGTCATCGGGCAAGTCCTTTCCAAGCACTGACCTTCACCAAAACTTCAAAGGCAAAGATCGCTGTGATTCCATAATCAAAATACTGGAGAACCTGTAAGGCAAACGGCAAGAACACGGTCAGAAAAGTCAGCTATCATGAGTTTAGAATACCCGGGCACTAAGATGCATATGAATAGGTATGCCTCGTCCTTCAAACGAACGCTAGCTCCGAAAAATCACCTCTTTCGATACCGTGTTCCGCAAGCCGAGGTGAAGCTTCTTTCGATATATCTTCTGAAAGTGCTCGGCCGTTTTGTGAGAGTGTCTGTCGGCCTCATCGTTTACGGTTCATTTTATTTTCATACGAATTAACTTGCATAGGGCATCATGCTGTAAAATATGACTTTAAAAGAGAACTTGCATACCTAGTTATCTCTGCAACTCGTTAGGCCGTTGGGCCTTGACAATCAGTGAGATATAAAGTCCGAAAAACTGAGAAAAATTGCATATTTTTAAAGCAATATCGCACAGATTATGCGGTAGATCTTGCTCAAATTTTCAGAAATATAAGTAACTATGCAACGTACTTTGAATAGTCAGTGCTAATTTCTAGACTGATCCCCATGATTTTATCGATATTTTTTTGCCTTTAATTAACGGAAAATTGTCAAATAGTAAAGATGGCCGCCAGTGAATCAATAAAGAAGCCAGCGCAAAAGAGGACCAAATACAAGAAAATGAAGAGGCCTAATATGTGAAGACACACTTTTTTATGAAAAGTGTCAACTAGTTTCCACTCACTGCTTTTTCCACCAATATTAATTTCACTAGTTTAGAAAATTAGTGCTAGGAGATTTATTTTCGTATAACCAACTAAGTTGCTTGGCAGTAGTTTAGTGTGTTTTTCTTAGATGCATGCAATGGTACATTTTTGTTAATGCTAAACATTCAGTTGAAATTGAAATTTCGCATTTTCGAGACAGAACCCTAAGGGAGGGGAAAAATCATGAGGAAACTTTTTCTCAAAGGCTTTAAAAAAGGTCTGCTAATGGGAGTCACGTGACTTACTTTGTTTCTTGTAGAGTCCGGATTTACAGGATCTTCTACTGCAAGCAATATACTACTCATTAAGATAACTACCAGGATGAAGTCATCGAAATATCGCAGATTTGCAACCCAGTGGCATGCTCGGCGAATACTATGGATGAAAACATGGAATGAATGGAATTAGGAAAAGGGCAAAGTAGTAACCAGAAAGGAAGAAGCTTTCGCAACAACAACAGATGACGCGACTTGAAAGCTAAGGTGTTTGTGTATCACCTAGCAATTCTTCATCTCGCCTAGACCTCTTTCATATTGGCGGCCAAATAAGATATTCTTTCATTTCAATGCTCATAACTGAAGCCTTTCTAGCCTCGCTACGACGAGCAAATTTCAAAAGAATATTTGTTTCAAATTGAGGGCAGTAGGTCTAATTAACATAAAAACAAAAACGTTAAAAACGTAGTACGAACTGAAATGTGGTAAGATGCGTGCCGCGCAAATTACGTATTACAGTTTTGTTTTCGTATGTTCGGTTTTTTTCCATCGGTGTGCGAATTAAGGCCTGGGCACGATGCTTTCCCAGGCTCTTTTCAATTTTTTACATCACGCATCAAGTTGTACGTGTTTGGCGCTTCATGACGGCCTGATGCATGATTGAAAATCTTGACGACGGTGACAGTGACTGGCTTTGACGGTTTATCACCTTTCTCCGCTTTTCGTTTCTTTTTCCCAAACTGTTGTCCCAGAATTTTCGGTCATTTTGCTGAAGGCATCAGTGTCCATTTTGTTTGACTCGCTTTTGTTATTGTTTTGCGCATGTGCCGACCCAACCATGCTGCGAATGGTGGTCAAACAGACCCTCATATTGTAACATTTCCAAGAACAATAGAGATTTGAGATGAGATAAAAAGTTGGACCAACTCAAACTTGGGGCAACAGCCAAGCAACATGTCGCAGCACCTCGCAAATTGCGGCAATAGGGTGATCAAACAGACGCAATATGTATAGCGCAACTTACAATATTGCATGATGTTGCGTCGAATCTTGCGCCTGTTTGACCAAGACTTTTAGGTGCTGAGACAAGAGGGGTCATGTTGCAGGGACACGTTGCAGCGACATGCTGCAGCGACAAAAAATACTTGTGTAGTGCACACTGATACGATATGTCGCAGGGACTTGTAGCGGGGACATGTAGCAGGGACAAAATCACAACATGTGCACACATATGAAGATGTTGCGCGTACATGTTTCAGGGATATGTTGCAGTCACATGTCCCCTCGTGTGAGCTGATACGTTTATAATTGTCCAACACCAATTTTGGGGTGATTTTGTCCCCGCGACGTGTCCCATGAAGTTCAACTTGTTGGCCATGAACCCGATACATTTTCATGTGTGTGCACATGTTGTGATTTAGTCCCTGCTACATGTCTGCTCAGTGGGGGACGGCTATTCTTAGAGTTATTTTCATAGAGTTATGTCGTAGAGTTAGAGTTAAGTTTCCAAAATCCTGAATTCACGATTTTGGACTGCCAAAATCCTGAATTCAAGATTTTGGACTGCCAAAATCCTGAATTCCAGATTTTGGAATTCAAGATTTTGGACTTCCAAAATCTTGAATTCAGGATTTTGGCAGTCCAGATTTTGGCAGTCAAAAATCTTGAATTCAGGATTTTGGAAGTCGTTAACTCTAACTCTAAGTCATAACTCTACTGAAATAACTCTATCGATAGTTAACCTCTTTGCTCAGTGTGCAATACACAGGTTTTTTGTCGATGCAGCACGTCGCTGCAACATGTCCCTAGCTGCAACGCGTGCACGCGTTTTGCACATGAAGATCTCGGACGTGTTTCACTCGACCAGATGTTTTCTATAAAAATCTCGATAATTTCATGTGGCGAATGCAACTGTTGCCCCAAAAAGTAAACAGCAATTGCGCCCGAGGAGGAATGAACCAATGCGGTCGCGATTTTCCGGTTGTTCCGGAATTCCGGAACATTAGGACCACTTTGCGAGGAATAACCAAATTCCCGAGAACAGTAGTGTAGCATGCAGCTGATCCAAAGATTACTCGCCATTGGTTTGCAACCCTTGCACGAAACAATGACATGTCATTCTTTCTATTGTTTTAGCTATTGTTTGGGGTAAGGGTTGCAAACCAATGGCGAGTAATCTTTGGATCAGCTGCTACATCACCCGAAAATTTTCCTGGAATATTTTCTTTCCCGGTTTTTTTCGAAGTTTTGGTCGAATGGAAAGAGCACCTAACCTACTATGATGGTTATGGTTAGGCTGCCCGTTACAGACCGACCGGGCTGCAAAATAATCACGAGTAGAGAAGTTGTGCACTTTTTAAACCTAACAGAAATAAAAATTCAATCTACTTACGAATTATCAGGTCCGAAGATAAACATGGAACTTCTCCTTATGATTGGCACGTTTCTATGTACATTTCGTCGGCGTATAATTCGTCCCGCATCACGCAAACTCTGGAGAGTTCTAAGCGGAACTGTGCTCGCTGAAAACAAACAAACAATAAAAAAGAAAAGACCGTGAATAAGATGGAACACTAAATGTCTTTCCGGTGCAGTTTCATTTTGCGCAATCACACTTGAATTACTCAGTAAACATTCAAAGAGTCATAATGACGATCTCAAGTATAACAAGATGCATCTCTAAAGATGCGCTTTCAATGTTGCCAAAATGTCAATTACTTAAGCAACGACAACGGCGACGGCAACCAGAACGTCACAAATTTGAATATTTAGTGGGCAAAAACAATAGCTTTGCACGCCCTGTACGTGAGTTTTTCACTTTTGTCTATTTCTTTGCCGTCGTCTGCAAAACAATAACGTGAATTAAAAGCCAAATTTGACATTTTATAGACCCTATGCAAAAATGGCTGCCTTTAAATTATTCTTTTGTTCATATTCAAAATAACCTAAAGAATTTGTTATCCCGAACGAGGTTAGTTGGGCTATTTTGAATATGAACAAAAGAATAATTTAAAGGCAGCCATTTTTGAATACGGTCTATAAAGGACGTCAGCCCTTGAAGATAAATTTAAATTTTCTTTCCTAAATCGAGCGCCGTTCTGTCCGTTGCCATTTTTGAGGAACTACCACAACCATGTCATATTAAGGACGGTGCCTACTAATTCAAAGGTATTTTTGCCCCAATTTGTGATTATGCAGGAAAGGTACAAGTGTTATTGAAATTCAAAAAGAAAATTGGGGGTAACCACGCATTTTTCAAAGATAATTCAGGAACAATATTTGTACAAAGCTTTAAAATACAAAGCTATGTATGGCGTTCTTTCTCAAATTGAAGCTCAATTATCTCTAAAGAATGCATGGTCACCCCCAATTTTCTTTTTGGATATCAAGAGTACTTACGAAGATCTACTTTATCTGCATAGTTTTAAACCGCGCAAAAATATCCTTGCATTAGTAAGCATCACCGACAGGAAATCCGAGTATCTGGAGATGCGCAGAACGTACGCGCAATAACAATAGTAGGCACCGTCCTTAAGATACATCGAAAAAGGGCATTTTAGAGTTTACGGAAAATTGTTCTAGATAACTTTACCCGAAACGTTTTTACTTGAAGTGCCATCGGCGATAGGAAATCCGATTATCTGGAGATGCGCAGAACGTATGCGCAATAACAATAGTAGGGACCGTCCTTAAAAAGGTTAAAATTACAACGATGACGTTCTCGTTGCCGTCGCTGTCATCATTACTTGTGTTCTCTAATGTTGCAAATTGCAACCGTGGAGTAAATAACCAGATAGTTATTCGAATTAGCAGTCAAATGATAGAAAATCTACTTACAGGGCATTACGTTCCGTCTTTTATTTAAACATTGGTATAAATGCAAATGTTTATTTATCGTCCCCGCCACCTGGAGCAACAGTGGATAACATCCCTCGAAAGCTCACGCGACATTTCATTTCGTTTTAGGCAATGTACATTCCCAATCCTTTCGGGACGGGAAATCCTGAGTATCAGATACGGAACGGAGAAAATAACCAATCAGCTCGTTTTTTGGCGTTTTGTCACAGATCTGAAGTATTTATGTTTAAGCACCGATTTGAAAACGATTAGCCTTTCAGCGATTGTGTAGATTACCTCCGTTAGAATACTTTAACAATTTAAGAATTTTAACTTCTTGCCTCGTTACAACAGCCGGAGATATTGACGCATTGTATACATTTGATTCTCCTCATGAATCTTCTCGTCGATCTCATCGCAAAGGAAAAGGTGGTTTTTCAGTTATCTATAAAGTTATCCCGGTTGCTCCGACCATGTGCTTACCTCATGGCTTGCCTCTCATTGGAAAATTGATACGAAGGGGGAGATATATTAAATGATGGGGAATGGGGCGAGTGCAGTACCCAGGTTTCCTACATTCCTCGGTCTTTGGCTTCTTCTGTCTTTATTTTCACCTCAGAGTATTCAACTTACCTGCTTCTTCTCCTTCCTCTTCTTTTTCTTGATTTTCTTTTGCTTGTAAATTTCCATTGGAAACCTCACCGTTCACTGTTGACTGCCAAATGTTTTCATCTTGAGGAATTTTTACCTGTGCACGAGCAAGACCACAGAGGTAAATAAAATGAAAGAGTAAATGTATCAATAAATGAACCGCAGCTAAAACGGTAAACGGTGACGGATACGGCAACGACGAAGTCACAAAGCAATAATGTCATTGGTTAATTAAAAGAGGAAAATAATCGTGCTGCACGTGCGGAACGCTTAGCACATATTATGTCGTTACTCTACATAGCAACGAATTAAAATCATCAAAAGGGAGCTTAAGATTTTACGACGGCGACGGCAACAACAACGGCGCAAAGCAATGATATGATTGGCTAAAAGAGCATAAATAATCGTGCTGCACGTGCAGCACGGATTTTAGGACGGATTCTTGCGTACTCTGCATAAGGATGACGTGAAATTACCAAACTTGAGGTTTTCATGACAACGCGAGCATGCAAAAGAGAATCTTTCGTTCTCTATTTTCACTTTGTAACTGCTCGTAACAAGTTACTTTTAGGATACTTCGCCCAAATTGTACGAAGTGAACCAGATAGAATAACCGCGAAAGAATTATGATAAAGCAAAGTGATATTTCGATGTGACGCTTTCGGTGAAGTCGCCGTCGTAGATCTTAAGGTCCCTAAATTTGACGTTTTGACGACAACGTGTGCATCCAAATGCGAACCTTTCATTCTCTGTTAATACTCAGAAGTCGCTCGTACCAATTTATTTTTAAGAATATTTCGCCCACATTGTACGACGTGAACGAGACGGAATAATCGCGAAAGACTTGCGGATAGCGCAAAGTTGTAATTGTCGACGTCGCCGTCGAAGATCTTGAAGTCTCTTTAACGAGAAAACTGTTGATTTAAATGATACTTAACAGATAAATAAATTATAACAACTAACCCTTACTGCAGACTTCTTGTTCCACCGTGCTCCTCTGAAACAAACAAAAGATCAAAAAGTTGGACAATTCACCTATGGACAACATGTCATTGTTATCCACCGGCCATAATGATACTGGCGTCATTCTGCCAATTGCTTCGTGTATTCATTCGATGCCTAGTTTTAAGCCCAATTTACTCGAGTAAGTTTTCATGGATACGGTCTCTCCTTACTTTCTTGGGAATGAAGACAAAAGCAGAAGAAACTAGTCCAGCTGATTTATTCATAAGTGATTAGTGAAGTAAACAGAGACATTAGAGGGATTCAGCATTATTCAAACGGCAAACGACAAACGGCGGGCTTTTCATGCATGCTCGAGTCAAAATCAACTCCAGCCTATCTTTTTATTCAGAGACCAGGATGCAGATGTAAAATCGTATATTGCTTGTTCCTGGATGAGGGAGGGGGATATAGGAATTTCAGAATCTATGAAAAAGTCATACATTTAAACTGCGTTTCGCTGCAAAAGTATGGTTCATAGCTGTGATGTTCATGCAGAGAAGATGTCTTCTCTTAGCAGAGAAAAGGGTACAACTTACCTCGGCGACACGTGATCTACGGATGGGTACACGGGCTTCATGTTGCGAAATGGATTATCATGATCATTTTTATGTTGATTAATGGTCTTTATTGCCATAATAACAGGAATTTGTCGGACTTTTGCCCAGCCATGAGTTTTGTTTCTTTCCAGTCTTTTTCGCCTCATTGCTTCAATAATTCTCTGTTCTTCTTTCTCGTCTTGCGTCACAGCTTGCGCGTTTGCTAAGTTATCCACTGCGATAGCTAAAAATACGTTTAGTAATGTATCTGAGTTGACGATTGTTAAGGAGTTTCAAAACAGAGGAAAAAAAAAGACGTCGTAGGAAATTGAACCCCTTTTCGTCTCAAGGGCCACGATACTCTTAACGACCGCAACCACTATCGATCCGTGACGAAGATCGATAAAAGGGAGCTTTAGCAACGACAATGGCGACGGCAACGAGAATGCCTCAAATTTGCATATTTATTGGGCAAAATAATAGCTCTGCACGCTCTACACGTGCGGTTTTCATTTTTGTCCATTTCTTTGCCATCATCAGCAAAACAACGACGTGAAATAGCCAAATTTGAGGTTTTATGGAGGACGTCAGTAAAGTCTGCTACGAGCCTAGGGCCCATCAGGCCGGCGCTTATCTCCGGTTACTGTAGCATGAAGCGACTAGGAGTATTTATACTCCCGCTTGGATGGAATGCTAGTCCATCGCAGGGTTACCCCCAGCATTAAATTTGCCGGTACCCATTTATACACCTGGGACGGAGAGAGGCACTGTGAGAGTAAAGCGTCTTGCCTATGAACACAACACAATGACCCGGCCAAGGCTCGAATCCGGATCGCTCGATCCGGAGTCCAGCGCGCTAACCGTTACCGCGCCTTCCACAGGACTTCAGTGCCTGGAGATAAATTTTCATTTTCTCCCCTAAATTAAGCGTGACTCATATCGGATTCATTCTTGAGGGACTAACACACCAATGTCATGTCAAAAGCTTGGAATATTCGCGAAGTGATTACAATAACGCGGATTTGTATTGACGTTTTTGTATGACGTTCTCGTTGCCGTTCCCGTCGTCGTTGCTAAAGCTCCCTAAAATCGCAGTTCGATTCCAGGAACAAGACAAAGATCAAACCAATCACTAGCGGCATTCTCAGATAACCTGACCACGACACAGGATCACCAGTGGTAAATTACACTACTTGAGCCTATTTTCGGAGTTAGGCTATTATTTATATGCCCTTAGAAACTGTTATGATAAGCACTGTAGATAGATAGATAGGTTATTGATAAAACATATGGCATCCCGAATTGCAGGTTGAATAAAACACAATGGTTGGGGTAACACTTGAGAGAAACATAGTGTAACACTAGTGTTGATACTACTCTAGTGTCAACTCTCTGGTGTTTTGAATCCCTAGGGAAACACTAACAATAGAACTTCATTTAAGTAATAGATCAAATATGAGCGGGAGACCTTTATGGGCAGTTAAAACGGCGAGCCGCATGCAGGCGAGCCGTTTTATAGCCCATAAAGGTCGGACGCGAATATTTTATCTTACTTATGAAATGAAACAATAGATTTTGATTGTTATGTTAATCACGTGGGCGTGGAGTTGTCCCATAGGAGTTTAGCATTGAATTTAGCAATCTATTTTGGTAGAGCTTTTGTGGTAGAAACATGGCTGGTTGGTTTCGCTCTCCAAAGAGTAAAGAAGAAGAGACCAGTCTAGTGTCGGAGCAACTCCGAAAGCAACACAATACAACACTAAATGGGGTAGAAAAGTCGGCAAGATTTCCGCACAGGTCCCTACTTCATTATGCATACGCTCCTTTGTTTCAGCAAAATAAATGTGCAATGTGAGAAGTTGTTAGAATGGCCGGTCTCAAATGCGAAGATGTCGAAGATGTGACCGTTTCAGTAGAGCACATGTCGGCAAATAAGCTAAACTTTTGGTTGAGCAAATTCAGTTCGTTTGTGAAGTGGCCAAGCAAAATGGAGAGCGTTGTCCGCCCAATTCGCTTTATTTGTTATTTTGTGCTATTAACTGTCATTTGCGTGAGACGGAAGGCGATGCATTAAACTTTCTCGACAAGGCACACAAGATTCAAGTAAATTGTTATCTAATAGTTGTGATTGAAATGTCAAACTTGTGATTGATTAATAAACTTTGTACAAATTTACAGGACTCGTTTTTATGAAAGTTAAGCATACTAATTACGCGAGTTAAAAGTCTTTATGAAACTTAATTTTACTGCTAATTAAAAAATCATCAACCCCAGCCTTTCCCTACTATCTATTCAATCCCTCCCCGTGCTTTCAGACAGTTGAACTTTAACGGGATTCACAAACCAACACATGTGACCTGAATAGTGCGTTTCTGTTGGCTGTCATCCTAATGAATTATTAATGAATTTTACAACACTAGTTAACCGTTCTCAATTTTTCAATAACAGACCTTAAATCCGGAATAATAACGCGTCTGTTGCGCCTTAGTGCAAAACGATGTGGTATGGTGTTACAAATACTAAAGCTGAAACAGGCACGTTACACCATCATCGCTATTTTGTTGACCATTTTTCATTGCTTAAAGGATACAATTTCCCAGAATCACAAGAGAGACGAAATAAAGTGAGGACAACATTCCGGGTATTGTGTGAGCCCCTCCGGATGCAACGATCCCGTCGTTCATCACGGTATTCCAATCTTCGCCCGTCATAATCTAAAGAGATTGAAATAATGTCGTTTCGATTATATTGGTTGATGTATGAGCAATGGTTGAGTATGAATACCTGGCGAGCAGGCTCTGGAGTTTGGCTTTCTCACTCAAGCGCTCGCTCGCGAGCGAGTTTGCGAGTTTGCCGACTACCTGGGGGACGAAGCGCGCCGACGAGTCTCGCGTCTCGCGGCCTCACCGTTCGCCTCCACTTTTGTATTTTATTATTTTATTAACTTTGCCAGTCAAGCTGGCAGAGTGCCACAACAGCTTGCGCCAATTACTGTGGCCACTTTTTTACCCTCCCAACCGTGATACACAACAGAAGACGGACCACAACACCGGGAAATACGTGCCCTACTCTTAGCGACAAGTGTGTGGGTTCTTTTACGTCCAACAGGATTATTAACATTTAAGGGTTGTGAGACGGGACCTCCGGCTTATCGTCCTTATCCGAGAAGACTTGAAAGTCTAACCATTTGCAGATGTAGTTACAAAGGCAGCACTTTCTCCTCAGTTATTTAAAGACCCTGAGTGTTGGTCCGGCCGGAGTTGAACTCGCAACCTCCCGCGTGATAGTCCGGTGCTCAACCAGCTGAGCCACCGGTGCGCGGTTTCGCAGGCTATATAGTATATAAGAATATCGAGATGCATTCTAAGCTTATGAATTGGGTAGAACATCAGCAGAGCATTCGTCTCTATCTTTATATGCAGTTTCACTTTGTTGGTTGCATTTCCTTGGGTTTTGTCATGATCCGAGAGGTTTGCTCCGGTAACTCTGGGATTCCCCGTTGATTTCATTTCAGTGATTTAATTTGATTAAGTTCTAGTTACTACTGCCCCCAATTAGGGCTATAGGCTAAAGAAAATCTCACTTCTTCTACTTCTTATGATGATGATGATAATGAATATTATCAAGAAATTTATTTGAGGATGTTGACTCAGGGATACTCAGAAAAAATCCGAGTCCTCCTTTGCAGGTAACGACCCGACGACCTTCCTATTGCGAGTTCGGATGCAGCTCTACCTTTGAGCTATAGGAGACTCGAAACTTTCCGAGTATCCCCGAGTCAACAGCGAAGAGTAACATGTAACATCTCTTTCAGTGCAACCACGAATACAGCCGTGTTCACATTAGGCCTCGATTATGAACAAATTATAATCGAATTAAGTTTCGAATGGGTTCAAATCAACCAATTACAGTACGTGATTATAACTGGATTATAATTCTGGTAGTTTGAAGTAATTACAGTGCTTACTTGAACAGGATGGCGAACACGTGGTGGTATGAGCAGACGAAACTACTTAGTATTCGCTTCACGGAGCGAAGATTAGGATTTGTCTTCTATTCTCATCTCGGAAGCCATCTTTGGTTTTCTTCTCGCCTAAAGCATGGTGATGATCATCGTGGCAGCCGCGCGATACGGCGCCATTTTGTCTCACACTGCGGGGATACCCTGCCTGTTGTAATTGCATTTTCGCAGATGTGAACAGAACCATAATTGAATAATGATAGCCTGAACTATACTTCAGTTGATTATAATCAACGTTTAGTGTGAACACGGCTTATGGTGCATTCGAGACTGCTATTTATATGCCCAAAACAATACAAAAATGTAGCTCAAGTTTTGCATAATAATAGAGTCAAATTCCCAAAAGACTTTTTCGCTATTGTTCTTTCCAGAGCCCCGTGACGTCAGGTGTAATCAAAGAATAATCAGCGTTTATTTCATACTTGAATCTGGCCTGCATAACGGACGCTGTTTTTTTTTTATTTTTGAGCCAGCGAGGGCAATCGCGACGCGAGCGCGGGCAATCGCGATGCGAGCGCGGGCAATCGCGATGCGAGCGCAAACCGCGAGTCATAAGATTATAGCGCCTGTTATGCTGGCTAGCTTCAATCCGTTGTTTTTCTCATTAAATAAGTAGAAGTTTGCTCTTTTCATTCCTATTGTCATTTTCGGTGCTTAAATTCCCTTTTGACAGAAAACCGTACTCACCTGAAAAACCGCCAACATTGCTTTGAGAAAATTATCGAAGTTAGTTCGATTAGCGTCGGGGCGCTCACTAAACCTATCAATGAATTATAGGATCATAAGTGTTAGCTACAATATAAGGGGTTATTGTAATGGACACTACCGAGCCGTAAGCGAGTCATAAACATGTAAATTATTTACTCAATAGAATCTCAACGGTATGTTAGTGAGGTGGATACTGCGTTTCTGTCCATCTTCATTAAGGAATTTATCTTTGCGTTTGCATGGTACGTTACAACAGCATTTAGAGATAGCTTGACTATAATAACAACAATTATAATGATAATAATAATAATAATAATAATAATAATAATAATAATAATAATAATAATAATAACAACAATAATAACAATAATAATATCCGTTGCATATTTTATTTTTTGTGGCTAATTGGTTTGTGTATCAAGAGAGCCATTGTGATAGCTGCGTACTGATCAAGTTGTTTTAAACGGGACATCAGAAATCTGGCTTAGACGGGGATAATTTTTTTAGATTGAAGAAAACATCTACTTCTTGACATTTATCACGTATCGCTTTTAAGACTCGCAGTGTATCCATACTGAACTTAGCTTTAACTTGTTAATAAACTTAGCTTTTTTAAAGTGCGGAGAACATTAATATCTAGGGACCACGCTCTTGGTCATTTTTTGTTCATTTTCTTGAAATACACATTTTGAAAGATTACACTGCAAGGGCTGAAGTCAAAATCAACATCGAAGAGCTACATTTGACGGGCAGCCTGTTTTCAAGGGAATCAGTGTCATTGAACTTACTTTCCACCGAAGAGCTGCATTCCAAGAAGAGCAAATATAAAAATGAAAAGAAGTAGAAGAAAGATTAAGCTGAGAATTGATCGCATGCTGTTCAACAGTGACGTGACGAAGTTGCGTAAAGACGCCCAAAACCTGTCAAAGGAAAAGAATGATATATATGATAAATTTCATGATGTCTGAATGAGGCTCGAGATCTTGACCTTTGTCATCAGGGAAACACTTTAGCCCATGAACCACGGCTCAGTACGAACTCACAAAATTACCATCTGTCATGCAGTTTCTCTTTACGGGTACTGGGTCCCAGAATTTGGAATAAAATTCCTCTCTCACTACGCAATTCTCTTAATCTTTCACACTATAAACGTAAAGTCAGAGATTATTTCCAGTCCTTGTAACCTATCACATAACGTTTCGTTTAACCATGAACCATAATTTCTCTCATAATGCCTTCGAACTCTTCCTCATAAGATATAATGGTTTGCTTTAGGTTTAATTATGTATCCTAAATTGTACATTTATTCCTATAGTCATTTTTTTCTTTTTTCCTTCTGGAAGTTCGCCTGATCTCCTGTATGATCTTCGCCATATAATACTCTGGCTTGATGATGATGATGATGATGATGATGTTTGTTTATTTCAATGTCTTGCAGTGCATAGCACTGAATTATACATTGTAGCTGCATAAATAGAAATACATATACATAAATATATTTATCACGCGTGAATATGGTTCCAATAGTCAATGTAGCCCTAGTCTTAAGCGTATTTAACCAAGACAGTCTCGTAACCTCTTGGCTTTGGCAATTGACTATGTAAACCTTAATGATAAAAAAAAAAAGATAAAATTAAAGGAAAAAAGGTTAGTTAGCTCAATTGGTAGACCAACGCACTCCAGAGGGAATGGAGCCCAT
>OX421447.1:10859073-10864073 GCA_949126865.1 Montipora capitata
AAACCAAGAAACTCGACTCACGTGTGACGCCAAGTCTGGGAGTCTAACCCGGGCCACATTGGTGGGAAGCCTGTGCTCCTACCCTGCTCCACTAAGAAGCAACAAGATATATGAAGGGAAAAATAGCTTCTGTTATCAGGATACAAATTGTGCATATCGTCGGCAGGTGATTTCTTAATTTCACCTCTGCGATTTTTTGACTCACATGATACATAATATCTGTCCATCCTTCCATTGTAATACACTGAAATACCGTTAACATTGACAGGAAAATGTTATCAAACGTTGTTATCCCATTATGTGGTCCATTCCAGACGGAGGAATTGCTAGTACAGTTGTTTTTACTATCGCATTTTCTTCCTCCGACGTCCTCGAAACTGCACACGCGGGGGCTAACAAATGTGGAGTCAAGTTTTCCTGAAATGGATAAAATTAATAGCGATCCACATAAATAATTATTCTATTGACCTTGACTTATGACTTAACTCGTTTGGAATAGATTTTTGACCTCCAATTTGAGCCGCCGTCAAAATCATAAAAGCAAACAAGAGATCTTAGAATGGATTGGATGCCCCTTCCAGTCACACAAACCTCTTCGATCCTCTTTACGTTTTTTTACAAAGTTCGATGTGTTTGATGCAAAACAGAACTCTACAATCGCGAGCTTGCAACGTACTCGACGATGTCAAAGACTGAGTTTATTTTTAGACGGAATTTATATTGCCTTTCCAACCAAAGGCTAAAATTCATTTCTCGTTAATATAAAGTGCAAAGCAAAGAGCTGCTCTCCATTGTATTCTCGACGCAAAAGGGGATCATTAGTTGTGCTGGACTTGAGATTAACTTTGAAAGCTACTGTGTGCGTCTAGCGCCACTGCTTATTTCCCTTTCGTAAACGGTCGTTGCCATTTCTCAGAACGGTCGTTGCCATTTGAAACGGTCGATGCCATTTTTTTAGCTCTGAATTACACTCAAAAGGACGTCAAAGAACTCAAAAGGTTGCAGTTACTGGGAGTTGTGTCTCGCTGGTCATATGAGTTAGGGTTCGGGTTCGGGTTCTGTTTAGGGTGACGGCTAAGAACCCGAGGTCGAGTCTTGAAAATTTCGGACTCTTTTTTTCCTCCAGTTTTTCTTTTATAAATGTTTTTTTTTCTTTTTTGTCTTAATTTTTGTTGATATTTTTTCTTAGTTTGTTTCTTTTAATTTTCTTTGAAGTGAAGTGTGTAGTCGACCGTTATAAATGGCATCGACCGTTTCAAATGGCAACGACCGTTCTGAGAAATGGCAACGACCGTTTCAAATGGCAACGACCGTTTACGAAAGGGAAATTTGCAGCGCCACTATCATCTTACTTCGAAAACGCAGTGATCCACATGTAAAGAAGATGTACACGTCTGCTATTGGCCTCCAGAAATATAAGTTTTTGTTAATTCAATCGACCTTTTTACATTTATCCCTAATCCACGCAATCTCGTAAAGAAAGAGCTGTGAATTCAGGCGGGACAGCATTGCTTAGAAAATGGACATCGTTACTAAAGTTTCTCCACACAAAAAACAAGGAAAAACCTTCTTCTCATGCACTACTCGACATGTCAACGTCGTTGATATCCTACAAGAGTTCTGTCAATGAATATCGCTTTTCCTGGCCTAGTAACTGATAAGGTCAGACCAGATCAGTGAACGAACAAGTCACATCATAGTAGGGAAATCAGTTTTTAAGAGGTCGATTCCGATAATTTCATTGTTACTAGAAAAGCTTGCATTTAGCGATTGAATAAGACAGTTTTTAGAGGCCGAGAAAGTTTAGAACACAAGCAATGATCCATATTATGGAAGACTTTTAGGTGAAAGAAAAAAGACCCATAAATCAATCGTGACTTCTGAATTGTAGCATTCGATCTTACCTGATTCGTTGTTGTAGCACGTGTAATGAAATTTTCCTCGAAGAAGTTCTAATCCTACAATGGCGTAGATGACGATTACAAATATAATCAAAAGTAAAATTTGAAGAAGAGGAATCATAGCTCTTGCTATTGATTTCATGACAACTTGAAGGCCTACAAGAGGAAAAAAAGGCCCGCAGTGAGTGCATGGCTCGGTTTGATTCCACAGTCACATAAAAAGCAAATGAAAACACTTAATCAAAGAAGCGTTTCATCAGTAAAAGTAAAATCAAAAAATTTCATCAATAAAACTGGAATCACAAAAGCAGTAAAGGTATCGCAAATTTGTGTATCGTCCTTCGGAAACAACATGACTTAACATAATTACGTATAAAAAATGACACCTTTTATCAAGTGCCTCCTTTAAATAAAGTTCTGTTTTTGCTGGATTTCTCGTTTCGTTTGTTTTCTGGGATTTCAAAACTAGCTAAATAATAGTAAAGATGACCAGGAACCCATGACTAGGAGCGTACGGTTTCATTGCATTGGTGGAACGGCGTTTTCCTCGAAACCGGGGACAGCTATTCATAGGGATATGTCATAGAGTTAGAGTTAACTTTCCAAAATCCTGAATTCAAGATTTTGGAAGCCAACATTCATAAAAGCTAACCTTAAGCCTAAAAACTTTTGTTTAGGCCTAATTAGGCCTAAGATTACCTTTAATGCATGTTTAGGATACTTTATGTATTTTTGTATTTCTGAATTTAGGATTTAGGCCTTCCAAAATCTTGAATTCAGGGTTTTAGGGTTAGGGTTAGGGTTAGGGTTAGAGAATCAAAAAGGACGGACACAATCCGGTCTTGCTACGGGGGCCTCATCAGCACACCGATCTCTTATTGTGATCCACCTTCCCACACGCTTGCCGTGGGAGAACAGTTTTGCTGTTCCCAACCCAGCTTACCACATGTATGGCATGTGAAGCTGCCGACTTTAGGGGTAAATGGTAGTGCGCATGCGTGATGTGTTGGCCACACCGGGGACCACACTGGGTTGGTGTTAGCGTGTGTCACCTTGCTTTCATTGTTGATTAATATTTTTACGTGACACACCGATCTCTTACTGTGATCCACCTTGCCACCGTCGGAAAACAGTTTTGCTGTTCCCAACCCAGCTTACCACATTTCGTGTATGTGGAGCTGCGACTTAAAGGGTTGCTTACAGTTACGCCACTCAACTGAGGCTCAGCAAGGCTGTGTGTCACCTTGCCTTTTTTGTTTTTTTTTTCTCTTAAATAAGATTTTACTTGCACGATGGACCATTCTCGATCCCATTGGTAATAATTTCTCATGCGAGACTCGTGATTACCTGGAAAGGTCTGGTTTCGAGGAGGTTGACTAGCAATAGAGTTATTTTCACAGAGTTATGATATTAGAGTTACAGTTAAGATTCCAAAACCCTGAATTCAAGATTTTGGAAGGCCTAAATCCTAAATTCAGAAATACAAAAATACATAAAGTATCCTAAACATGTATTAAAGCTAACCATAGGCCTAATTAGGCCTAAACAAAAGTTCTTAGGCCTAAGGTTAGCTTTTATGAATGTTGGCTTCCAAAATCTTGAATTCAGGATTTTGGAAAGTTAACTCTAACTCTATGACATATCCCTATGAATAGCTGTCCCCGGTTTCGAGGAAAACGCCGTTCCACCAATGCAATGAAACCGTACGCTCCTAGTCATGGGTTCCTGGTCATCCTTACTATTATTTAGCTAGTTTTGAAATCCCAGAAAACAAACGAAATGAGAAATCCAGCAAAAACAGAACTTTATTTAAAGGAGGCACTTGATAAAAGGTGTCATTTTTTTTATACGTAATTATGTTAAGTCATGTTGTTTCCGAAGGACGATACACAAATTTGCGATACCTTTACTGCTTTTGTGATTCCAGTTTTATTGATGAAATTTTAAAAATGAAGTTTTGTTGATGAAATTTCCTTTATGACGAAAGACGAACGACGATGTTCATAACTAACATTTTATACAGAGAATACAGCGAAAACTCACTTGGTATTCCAGATACTATTTTGAGTGGTCGCAAAACCCTAACGGCTCGCAGAACTCTGAGTGATTCGGACTCTTTGATGCTATTGCTTTTAATGCCAGAGATCATGCCAACCAACCTAAAAAGAAAATGAAAGCCTGAAAAGTCTGGTTGAGAGATTTCTCAGAATTCACGATGTAACTGCGCTGTAACTGCACTTTCTCCGTCAGATTTAGTTGTAATTTTAAAGTTAACTGTGAAATGTCATCATATATCACGTCATTTCCCAGCAATATGAAGGGGAATAGACAAATCGAATTAAACATATATCAGTTCTAAGCAACTATTGATGTTGAAGATGTAATGAGCCTGTTGGGAGGATGGGAAACTAGTTTCGCGGTGACGGGCAAAAGGAAAACTGAAATATCAGAGTCCTCTATACAGCGCACATAGAGCGGTTTTCAAATGAGTGTCGTAAAACCAAAATCAAAGTAATTACTTTAGCGAATCAAAAAGGACGGGCACAATCCAGTGAACCAATCAAAACTCGAAGTAATTACACGTAGCCGACACAAAGCGCGGGAAAATGTGCACGCGCGAGCCACGATTGGTTTGGGTTTAACTTCTGATTGGTTGAAAAAGTGGTGCGAGAACTTTGAACCAATCACTGAGTGAAGTAATGCAAAACCAAAGTAAATCACTGATTACTTTCGACACGCAATTGAAAACCACTCTATGTCCAAAAGTGCCCCTAATTGGATGCACGTTGATTTCAATATATAAGCGCCACGAGGTGTCCCCTTGCTCTTCTCCCCAACTTCAACATCACTCTTGTTTCGGAATAATGATAATGCAATTCTAGCTTTCTCATTGGTTTACTGGATCTTGGTTACCAGCCATTATTCCTGCGTTTGACCTTATATGGAAATGAATGGGGCAAACGTCGCTCAGCATAAAATTTTTGGCGACCGGAAGTCACAGCACTTTCCGGTCGTTTCTTAAACTCAAATAAAATTTAGCAAAACCGAAGGTTGAGAATTTAATAAACAATTATTCCATTCGCCATTGTTGGATACGAG
>OX421447.1:10869073-10889073 GCA_949126865.1 Montipora capitata
CAACTTGTCTTGCAACGATTTTGGCCCTTGCAGGGTATATTACACTGTGAAATGTTCCGAGCAACTTGTCCCGCCACAATGCCGCGAAAACATTGCGAGACAAGTTGCACGAAAAATTTCACAGTGTAACAGCGCCTTTAAACTCGTGCATGTTGCATGTATGATAAGATGCGTTTTCACGCTGCAATTTTAAGCTAGTGAGTCTTTGACGTCATCTTAACTTCAATCCAACCCTCTGAGGTCCAATCGGTCAGTCTTGAACGGGAATAATGTAGGACCGTGAAACCCAAAACTTGCACTTAAAGCAAACTGCCTTTGGATAACAGGCAAGTGAATTTTTTTTATCACAATAGCACTTTAAATAAAGTGGTTTCTGCACCTCTGTCATGGATCTTATGCAATCCTTTGGTGTCTGTTAATAGTATCTATTTGGATTCTTAACCTGCAAATGCTACTAACAGAAAAAGTTTGGGTTTGAGAACTTATCCGCCGAATTCAAGACCTGATCTTTGTCTCTCCGCTGGCCTTTTTAAAGGCCTTTTTAAATGCCACCATGATATCTTAAACTGAGGCGGTTTTCATCGCGATACGAAAGTTTCAGGTACTAAAACATTTCACTCAAATTTACTGCCAAAATCTTAGATGACCTTAGTCCTTCCGAGAAGATTCTTACCGAATTACTCATGCTCCTGATGGTTTAAATAGTAACATCCTTTCCCCGTTCGTTCGTTTGTTCGTTTGTTCGTTCGCTCTTTCGCTCGTTCGTTCGATCGTTCCTTCATTCCTTCATAATTCCGCAGTTCAATGTATATGAAATTTCATATATGCTAAAAATTATTTATACTCCTTCCTCATTACCAGAGACACACGGTGCATGCCAAAGACTGGAAAACTTAGAAAATGGAATACATTCAAATAGAATTTTTACAAATATGTGTGCATGTCGGTTGATTCTCTAGCCGCACCCAACTGAGAAAAGTAATATAATTCTTTCTAGAAAGCTAATTAAATAAACCTTTTGAACTTGCATTAACGAGCGGATGCCAAGGGAAGATTCTCGAAAACAAAAACTGTTTTACTTATCTTAAATGGACCATATGCTCAAAGACTGTATTATGATTGGCTAAAACTCAAGGCAGGTGGGAATTTGAGGGCAATACCGTTTATGACGGAGAGTATGGGACTCATATGAAAAGAAATAAACTATTTTTTGACCATAAATTACGGCAACTTGAAACCAAGCAAACAGCTCGCAAATTAAAACAAGTGTTTCGAGGAGGATTTCAATGTAGAATCTGACTACTCTAATATTTGACGTCTGCAAAATTAACTTTGGAGTAGGTGGGAACTTACGTATACAATACATTTGTCTGTGAATTTTTCCTGTTCGTCTACGAGGAGTTAAAGAAAAATGTATTGAAATCTTGACACGCTTTTCACTCTGACTTTTTCTACCCCAGCTCTTAATTAAACATCATAATATCTTCCCTGTTCAAAGTTCCTACAAATGTTAAATATCAGAAAAAAATATTTAACATTGGAAGACGATAAATTAACACAGCTTAATTTAAGTCAAAGTCAAACTAGATATTAAACTAGCACCGTGTATTTAGTAAATAAACCCCGTCAGGTGGCTGGTATGTCGGCTGATAAATATAATGTCCGCGGCTGAGAGATTGCCCGAAAAATGAATATTGGGCCGGGAGCGAATCTTCGAGGGAAAACGTGAGAAATTTGAGGCAATCAGAGTGCTTTCAACACTATCCACGGTTTTAGTATAAAATAATTAACAATTAGCCTACGAGTTCGAGTTTTCTGTAAGTCGATCGGTACTCAACCAGGAGTGTAGTGCCGAGTTGACTATTTGACTCATAGGTAAAAAAAGGTGAAGTTCGAGTCACTTTATTTTATTTAACGTCGGTAGTTCCTTCAGCTACGAGGCCGGTATCAATGGAAGCCGACGGTGGGTCCTTTGCAGGGATCAGTGGAAAGTCGAAACAGACGTTGAAGTCACCTAGGATCGAACTGTTGACCTCTTGCTCTTGCCACGCACTAACCAAATGAGCTACGCCTGCTCCTCGTAGAATCTCGAAGGTTTTAGCAAGTTCTGTTCACCTCTGCGCAAACGGAGAAAAAACAAAATGGCTTCCCGTTTCGTTTCACTGACTAGTCAACTTGTGTGGCATATACGTATAGTTACTAAAACAACTATTCACCTCAGTGTCGGTGAAAGTGGTGGACATTTACCTCCAAATCGGTGAATAATTGTTAAATATGGCGAAACCTGTTACCAATTCAGTATTCCAGCGAATCAAATAACTGGTTTAAGCATGGACGATTCACCTACGACGCAGTCGTCAACGAGAACGCCACAAAACAACGATATCTTTGGTTAAAGGAGGAAAAATTATCGTGCTGCATGTACGGCACGCATTTTCATACACATTTCTGCGGACTAACTCTGCGCAACTGTGTCAATGACGACAATGCGAACCTATAAACGTTCATCTTTCATTCTCTGTTCTTACTCGAAAACCGCTCGCAACTAATTTATTTTGAGGATACCTCGCCCACATTGTACGAAGCAAATCTACGGTAGTGCATGCAAAGTTATATTTTGAGATGACGCTTTCGTCGTAGTCGCCGTGGCGTAGATCTTAAAGTCCTAATGTCAAATCCAGAACACTGCTCCTTTAAGACACATGCTAACAGTTCTATTTTGAGATGAATGTCTGGGTAGAGAGTTCAGTGAAAATAATTAATGTGATCCACTAATTTCAATCAGTGAGACTGGAGCATTTAGATGAGCTTAACAAACTGACTTGCGTGTTTCAACGAGTAGAGCAATGCACTTCTATCGCCCGAAGAATTTAATAACAGCTTATTCACTTTCTTCCAGTCCAGTTGAAGCCGCCCAAAGTTATTTTTCTGACAATTGCTTTATTTAATTTGTCTGAGCAGGTGTACGGATTACTTCAAATCTCCATAATAGTCCCTTTGCCATCAACGCTTTTTTGGGGTATATTTGAAAAAAGAGTTTACAGACATTTGTCGACTGGGCAGCTGAATTTTCTATTTGCTTAAAGGTTCGCGATGCGATCCCCTTGAGCGGCTTCACTATTCACTATTTAATTGACCGCTGCGCTGTAAAATTCAATAGACATATGAGGAATATGATGCGTGTCTTTTGCCTTTTTTTACAACTGTTTGATTGTTTGCTTTTTTTTGCGAAAGACTGCTTAAGATGGGTGAAATTTCTTCTCAGTAAAATTACATAACCAAAGCAATTCCATCGTCTGAATGTGAGAAAATTTCATGACAGTCAGTGCATTGACAAATTTGGGTATTGTCCGTCCACTTACTTTGCGTTGGTCACACAACTGGAGAGATCTTTAGCCTTACTACCACTATACAATATATCAAATTATTTGTAATCGTCACGTAAGCTGGTTTTCAGTCAGTGATTATTCGACTTTATTGTGACATTTTAAGCTATGTCACCCAATTTATGTTTGATAAATAACACCACGAGAAAATGAGGGACGGTCCCTCATTTCCTCTTGATAACACTCGTGTGTGATTCAGTTCCATTTGTGTCTAAAGTAACACTGTTATACGAGAGATAAAGTTGCAGCTGATTTTCGGGCAATGACGATTAGTTTTTTTAAGAATGAAATAAAAGACAGATTCAAGACTATTCAACGCATTTAATATCAGCTCTTGATATTATGATTTTTTAGAAGTAGTCAGTCCACCTGATGAAATATTAAAAAGTGTTTTGTGACATCAGCTTCAATCAAAAATGGCATTGGCCTTTTAGATTTTTTACCCAAGGAAAAAAACCGAGTGCTTTGCGTAAAACAAGTAAAAGTAACAGAAATTCGTCTTTTTTATCGGAACATGACAAAGGAATTTTCTGTCTCGTCTTACATAATTGGCGCCGACGTCGATCGGGAATATGAATCACTACTGGACAAGAAGAGGCAGTTGTTCTCTTGGACTCAGTGTGAAACCATTGTTGCCTATGAACTAGTAAAAATGCGCATTTTTAAAACAATACCAACTACAACAATCTCCATTTACTTCAAACTCACTCTTAATCGATAGGAAAGCTATACGGTGACTAATGTAAAAAAATATCCACAAATATGTCTTTTTTTTCAGTTAGGAAAAGACTCCGTCTGGATAACTGATTCAAGGGAGTTATTCAAGTTGTGCTAGTTGAATGAAATTAAGTCACGACATGGCTTTTTCCAATTTGAGGCTCTTTTGGTGTTAAGAAAATTGAAATACTTGCTTTTGTTAAAAATACTGGCTTTAAAGCGGCTTTGCCTGTTCATTGCGCAACATATCTCACTTTCACTGAAGTTTATCGTTTACACTGGCATAAGGTAGAGGAACATATAAACGCATTTTAAAACCACGGAACGTTTATGCGAGTTCCAACGGTAAATTTAAGACTGCAATCGATGTCTAGCTAAATATATTTCTCTTTGAATTAAGGCTACAACAAATCTTCTCCAAGATTTTTTAAGCTACTCTCTTCAGTATAGCTGTGCCGGGAAGGCACTAATAACAAAATTTGACACAAAAATTTCAAATAATTATCTTCCATACAGTAGTTGTCTGTAATGTCTTAAGTGAACGACTATGTTTTATGCTTACAATGACCAAATTTTCAGTTAGTTTTCAGGAAGTTTAGTTCAGCCGGATGTCAAAAGCTTTTTTGTGTGTTGATTCAGGTATCGTCTACTTGGTTACTCAACGCCTACTAAAAATAGCAAGTCGGGATGACTGTTTTGACACGTATGACAGAGCTACAGGGATGAATGTAGAAGTAGGCACATTAAACTGTCAATTATATCAATGAAAAACTTACCCGACAACAACCACCACAAAATCCAAAATATTCCAGCCATTTCGTAGATATGCATCTTTATGGAGAACAAAACCATTGGCTATAATTTTTGTGGCAGCTTCGATGCAATAAATTATAACAAAGTACATTTCAGACTTTTCCTAAAAGAAAAGAAACAAAAGTAGAGATCGAGCACTAACTAAAGGAATAACATAAAAAAAACTGATTTAAAATCTTGAAGTTGCCACAATATTTTGGCTTCGTAAATATCTTTTATAAAGGTGTTTGCAACTCGCCGTGAAAAAGGTCTAAAACAGTTGACTTTACTGACCACATAATTTTAAAATGGACTCTCGACTGAAAAGCTGAAAATGTACGCAAGCGTTAGAATACTTAAACTACAAAAGAAATAGAATTATCCATACCAGTTTTTTATTTCTATCTGTCGTGTCTCTTTTAGGCAGCGGTTCCTCTAACATAAGAACGACGCAATTAGCGGCAATGGTTAGTAAAATAAAATATTCAAATTTTCTAGCAGAGGAGTCAAGGAAAATCACCATCTTAAAAACCAATTTTTCGTATTTAATAAACACAAATGTGCTCAAATCCAAAGTGTGATCTCCTTAAAGACGCTAGGTTCATCAGGACCAATGTTTCCAGATTAAAAAATGAGAACCAGAAAGTACTAGTGATATACATATAATAAAATTTAAAATCTGAAAAAAATTCTCCAGAAAATACAGCAGTTAATTCACGAACTTAGGACTTAGTGCTCAACTGTTCACTGCCGGAGAAATCTCTGACTATCTTGTCAACATTTTATCAAAAGCGCAAGAACATTTTGCAATCGTCGATCGTCGCCTTTTGACGAAGAACTGGATGCTCGAAGATTGTCAACGATGCGTGCAAATTTATGAAAAAATAGCAGCAACTACGCCATAAGGCATCACCCAGTCACAATGTGATATTGTTAAATACATGTCTGAAGCATCGAATAAAAAGGACAACCTGATAACAATTTCTTAGGGATGAAAGATCGAGCTGAGAATTATTATTTCCTGAATATTTAGTTTTAAATTTGCTTTGGTAATATAAAAGGATACTTAGATTCGACAATTTTTTTGCAGTAATGTCTGACTGGATTATCCTCCGGCAGGCAAAACAGGGCCTTGTTGGAGCGTTTTGCGTCGTCGATAACTTGTTCCCCATAAGTGGACATAGAGCGATATTTGCGTTGTAAAACCGCTGTCGCTCGCAGCTTATTTTCTGAGCTTGCTTTGTTTGAAAGATCTCTCGCTTCGTCCGCCATGGAATCATTGGGACTTTAATTTTCCGCTCACCTGTGAACAAGAAAGTGTACGTCATACACACATGAGGAAAATGAGCAAGGAATATTCATTTAGAATAATTCATGGTCATCGAGAAAATCAGCGACATACAGGTCTTATTAATTCAAAATTTTCGAAAGGCTAAGATTTGCATATGGTGAAAACCAATCAGCACCGCGCCTTTTAAAAATGAGGTCATCTCTTGAGCGTTGTTATTGATGTATATTTAAGGTTGCGGAAACATGAAGTTTTTTTTCGCTGTAAAACACAGCTGCCTTGCGCTATCATATTAACGGCTATTCTTTGCCTATTATTAACAATCTACTCGGTTAGCTTTCCAATAGGGAAAAGAACATTGAGACCATTTTAGTGCTGGTGAACTTCTAGGCCATTCTCGCTTTGAAATACTAGGTAAGCCTAAGTAGGCTCAGATCATGTGAGAAACATGAAACATGAAGTTTTTTTTCGCTGTAAAACACAGCTGCCTTGCGCTATAATATTAACGGCTATTCTTTGCCTATTATTAACAATCTGCTCGGTTAGCTTTCCAATAGGGAAAAGAACATTCAGACCATTTTAGTGCTGGTGAATTTCTAGGCCATTCTCGCTTTGAAAAACTAGGTAAGCCCAAGCAGGCTCAGATGATGTGAGGATTAACTTTTAACAATAATTCAAAACCCGTAACTGAAGTCATCAGTCGCCATACTACAAGAGCTAAACTCATAAAGTAATTTTCTCTGTTGCCTACCAGGATATTTTATTGCGGGGTTATTTAAACACGCACGGGTAACTTCAGGTTCCTTGGCCACGAGACGGAGAAGCCGCGACTGAACTCATCCCCATGCTACTCACAGCCCACTGTCGGCCAATAATCCCGCGATAAAATACTCGGACGGCAACCGGAAAAGAACATTTCGCGTGCCAGGACTGTGGTGTCTCCCAGATTTTTATACTTATCATCTCTAATGGATAAAAGCATACTTAGCAATGTAAATGTGGTTGTGTAAAGACAAGTTAAAAGAGAAAACAGCTCACTTCCGGTTGCCGTCCGCGTCTCAAAAACGCGCGTGCTTTAAGTTCTCGCCAGCTGCGCAAGCGATTTGCTCCATCACTCACAAAGCGAATTTAATAAACGGTTTGATTTCGGAAGGAATTAATGAATGGCTTCTAACACCAACTTAAAGCTGACAGAGAATATTCATTGCTGTTGATTTCGAAAACCTGTTATATGCTTTGCATTTGCTTGCGAATCAACTGAAGAATTTCCCAGTGTTCGAAACTCGTACCGTAGTTAATATTGCCGATCAGTTTGAAGCCGAAACGACTGCGATTTTTCATGAGAAAAATTGGTCAGAAAAATAAAACGGTCCTGAGATAATTTTCTATCGAAGATATATATATGTGGATGACAAGTTTTGCTTATCATTCAACAGCCAAAATGATGCTCACAGTTCTTTGATTATATCAACTCACGACATGCCAACATTAAGTTCACTATGGAAAAAGAGGGGAACCAACAATTACCCTTTTTAGATGTACTTATTGTCAGTATCCGAGCTCTCGCATATTCTCCCCACCCACCTTATGTAGGGTTGTGAATATACTCAGTAGGGAAGGGAACGATTTGTGATTGATCTTGATTAAATCCGGCCGGAAAGTATGCTACACGTATTGACAAAAGTCACCCTGGTTTTCTAGTTAGCGTTTTGTAAGAAAACTTACACAGGTCTGCTTTCTAATTTTTTCGGCTTTACACCTTTTCTCACATAAAATTGGCCTGATTCGTACATTAGTGGACAGGGCTTTCAAAATCAAGAACACATAGAGTGGTTTCCGATCCACACTAACATCCAACAATTAGCATCTAGTTTGATGCAAAACTGTTTTCCATCGGCAATATTATACAAAGGGTAATTTTACAGCGGTTATTAGTCACACGCGCCCCTCAACGCGTTTTTCGAAACTAATCGAATTCATTTGATTGATGGCAAACAAAATTACTTTTCGAAAGATGAATGAAAGGTCGTCGAGGGGCGCGTGTGACTGGTAACAGCTGAAATCACCCTTTGTATAATATTACCCATAAAAAAAGACAACAACAACAAAAGCACAAAAAAGAAAGACAACAACAACAACAAAAAAAACCAAAAAGCAATACCTTCTAAAGTGTACAACCCTTCACTTGAGTCACTCCGCGGGAAGATCTCTCAAATGTAACGACCAAACGATTTTTTTCAAATTACCGTTTACTGGTCCCTTAATTAAAAAACCTTTTTAGACATTAGGTTAGCCTTCAGCTCCTAAAAAGTTAAAACTGAAATATGACTGTGAAGGACCCGACCTCAAATGCGTTGCGTTCCCAGGTTGTATACAAATTTACATGTGCAGGCTGAAACACCTGTTATGTCAGTGAAACCACCTGACATTTTGGGACTCGCAAACATTTGCTTTCGGATCGTGATTCCCATATCTATCGAAATCTAGGAGGCTCCGAGTTGTGTAAGAACTTATGTTCGGGTAGCTGTTTTGCCATTTTAGACTCGGCTCATATTCCTTACCAGCTTAAGATCAAGGAAGCCCTCAATATTGAATGGGAACGACCCGCACTATAACAAACAACTCAAACTTTAACAAACTCAAACATGCTAATTTAGCCATAGTTAATGCATGGAGATGGTTATGAAAATGGACAAGTTCCTATGTTTCATGTTTTTGTCCTTATTTTTGGCCTTGACCCTGCACAAAACACACCTTTTTTCGAGAAGATAACCAATCAAATCCTTCGATTAAATTATGCGCAACTAATTTGCGAACCCGTGCGAAGCGAAAACAAAAGATTGTGCAGGGTCACGGTCAATTCAACATCGATTGCAACAACATTGTACTCGGTTTTGAAAGTTCTAAGGTTTCATAACCAGTCCCTCGATTAACTATGATTTAACACTTACACTTTAATTTTGTTGTGTTCCCCTTGCATTACTGTTATAATATTATTGTATTGTCGTTTGATTCCCGAAATTCCCAGTATCTTTTTGTTTGTTATTTGAATTTTGTATTCGTAGTTTCCCCTAGGTAAACGTAATTTCCCCACATCTACATTAATATATTATTCTGCTAGATGTAATTAACGCTCATTTGTTTCGGTGTACTTATATAGTCCCAAACCTGTTGACATCCATGAACTGACTATGCGGATATTGAAATATCTGAAACATGTCTTCCAAGTTCAACTTTGTGTAGTTTTTCTTAAATGATTAAAATTTCTGCCTAAATATGAAAATCTAATCAATTCCTCAGTATTTTTGCCCATTGCGGTGACCAGTTTGTGGATGACTGCAACCTCATTTCCAGGGTCTTCTCGGCTCTAATAAGTTGTAAGCAAGTTCTCAGCGAGCTTTCGCCAACGTTAACTGAACATTTGAATTGGACTTAAGAAACGGAAAATTTTAATTTATAATGCAGTGAATGCTCATCTTAATCAACACACAAAATATCCATGCAACTGGGCTGAAGGACGATGAAGGATGAAACTGAAAAACTGGAACGGGGAATGGGGAAAAGGCCACCTTTCAAATATTAAACATATCTTTAAAATGAAGAGTCTATGAAATGAGAAATCTTCGAGACTCTTTCAAGTTGTGAATGCGCAGCCAATCTATAGAATTGAAACTAAGAGCAAGCGATAGTAAAAGTGGTAGTCCTAAAATCATATTTTAGCCATTTCATCCACTGCTTTGATTTTGATCACCCCTTTCCTTTTTTTTGCAATTCAAGAGTATTTTGTCTTTTGAAGCATCAATAAAATGATGTTCTCAGTTCCTGATTCTCTATCTAAATGTTTCCATGAATTTCAATGAAAAAGGAGCACAAATATTTTAGTAAATTTATGACAGTGTCAAACAGTGCTTGACTAAGAAATCTTATCGCTCATTCGCTCATTCGAGGTTTTGGCGGGAATTTTGTATAGAAATGTCTTGCGTAATGCATCGTTAAAATTCTTTCTTCGTTACCTACGATGCTTTATGAGGACAATTTTGAAGCCCCACATGCATTTTCTTTAAAGAAAGAAAAGTCGATGGCCTTGAAGGTCTTTTTTGGTTCGGGTGAAGTTATCTTGGTGAAAATGATGTCATGGAGCACTGGGTCTTTAGGAGCAGTTATCGACAGTCTCACACCGCGGAGTCCGTCGCCAGTGGTAACTGAATAGGGTTGGGCAGTCAGTGGTGAGAGACACGCGCCTCTCACAAATGTGACCCGGGTTCGATACCTAGCCTGATTATAATAATTATCATAATTATTATTGTCCATTTATCTCTGAGCTCTGGCTGTTCTTATGCCGACAGACATCCCGAGGAAGCCGACGAACCATAGGAAATTACCAAGCCTTCCCAGTCACTCTCCTGGTACTAGAAAATCAAGTACTAAAAATTTCAAATTTCAAATTTCGCCTAAAGGAATATTTACTCAAAATTCTGGCCATTCCTAATAACACAGTTTTCTGTAGCAGTGCAATTCTAATCTTATCGTCATGTCCCAGATTAGGATGCGGGCTCCTTCGCCGTCGCCAGCAATTATCATTATTATTATATAGTGGCATCAAAACAGTATGCAGAAACACATCTGCATACTGAAACCCAGTCAGCTTTCACACGAATGATAAATTATTCCAATCATATTTTCCATTATTTCAGTGCTAACAGAGAGCTTACATCATTAGGTCAACAATTTACAGTTCAACGACGAAATGATACATGAAATGGATCATATATGAACTGCAGATATGAAATCAAGTGAAGCTAGGATCCTCGCAGTAATGAACGCAATTTTTGCAATTGCGTAAAGAAGCCTGAAAATTTCAGGACTTCAACGGGGTTTGAGCCCGTGACCTCGCGATACCGGTGCGACGCTCTAACCAACTGAGCTATGAAGCCACTGACGTTGGGAGCTGGTTATTTGTGGGTTCTAATGTTCCCGTGAGGAATGAATCAACGAGGAAATGATATGTGAAATGGATCATATATGAACTGTGGATATGAAATCAAGTGAAATCATTCCTCATGGGAACATTGGAACCCACAAATGACCAGCTCCCAACGTCAGTGGCTTCATGATAGCTCAGTTGGTTAGAGCGTCGCACCGGTATCGCGAGGTCACGGGCTCAAACCCCGTTGAAGTCCTGAATTTTTCAGGCTTCTATACGCAATTGCAAAAATTGCGTTCATTACTGCGAGGATCATAGCTTCACTTAGTTTACAGTTCGTGCGTCAGTGATAATTCTAAATCATTCATCTTGTCAAAAAAATCCGAAATATCCAGGAAATATATCATAGCAAAAAGTATTCAAGATAATCCGATATATGATGTTGCAGGTTTGCAGAGAAGGGAAACGAAAAGTTCCAAATTAAATCATTTCAAAACGAATGTACAGAAACATTGCCGTTTTTATTGAGGCATAATCCGTCCAGACGAATTTATGCGTCTAACTTGTTGTTCGTCTAGTGTAAAGACTGGACGAACTATGCAAGACCTATAATATGCCTGAGACGAACTTCCAATGGGCAAACATTTTTTCTGCGTCGGTGAAATTCATCTAGTATGAAGACGGGCACAGGACGCATTATCCGTCTGGACGAAGTATCCATCGGAAGTACATCTTCAAAGACGCACTAAACCCGCTGGATCGTTCGCCCAGACGCATAATGTGTCTTGTGCTCGTCTTTATGTTAGACGAAGTTAACAGACGCAGAAGAAATGTTTGCCCAAGTTCGTCCCAGACAAATTATGCATCTTTGGTATAAAACTATCATTGTTAATAAAGGACTGTTTTCACTGCGGAAGGAAGAGCACATGGGAGACCCTGGATGTTGGCTCATTCTAGCGGCATCATATTTTCCTGTATTCAGTTTACAAACACGTACTTGGTTTTAGTTCTAAGATCTTCCTAATAGTAAGGTCTTCCCAGCGGTGATCCTAGAGCGAGAAATTCCCTCTCCCATTCGGAAGACAATAGCACCAAGGACCACGAAGTGTATTTTCCACTGATATGGAAAAATAGAATATTGCATGGCCGCTTGGAGATACGAAATTTCTCTTCTCGTGCTGAAAAATATTTCACGCGTTCGCTGCGTTCACTCGTCAAATATTTTTCAACACTCGAAGAGAAATTTCGTATCTCCGCGCGGCCGTGTAATATCTTCTTTTTCTCAACCTTCTCAAGGATGACAAGCATGATATTTCGAGATCATGATGTCAAATTCTTGTGCGCTGTCCTTCTAGCCTATATAAGATAATGTTGGGAGCTGTTTCTTTCTCAGTTTCATTTTGAAGTTATCCAAACAACTCATTGTGACGCGTTTGTTTTGTTATGTCAGATTAATCGAATCGGAACCTTCTCGGAGTACCTGGGCCTACTGATAGCGGTCAACTGTTGATGTTTGTCGACCAACCCACCGACGGCCGAGTCGGACCTACGTGGTGTCAATAAATAAAAGCGGTCAACCCCTATCTCGAGCGTTTGTGTAACTCACCGACATGAGCTAGTCTCGAACTGGTCAGCTAAGTTTTCACGCTCTTCAACAAGTACCTTAAAAAAAAGAGACGAAAAAGGCCAATAGATCGAGGCGAAAATTAAGATGGAAAAGGAATCCGTTAAGCTCAAGTTCAAGGGAAACCGTATAAGCAGTGTCAGCTCACCTCGGCAACAGTTTGATCAAATCAAACAGAAACCCGCGATCACTTCAACAACGAAGCCGTCGGTATTCTCGTCGCAAAAGGAAAAGGAAATAACAAAGATTTCAGATCGCTTGTTATTGAGTACGAATTGGCTTCAAGATCAGAAGACGAGAAGAGACTTTAATATAAAGGTCGAGGATGCCTTTAGCCGAAAAAGGAAGGCCAAACTGATATTACACCAAGGATGATATTAAGAGATTTAGGAGTAATACTGCGATACTAATCAACTTTCTCGTGGTTAGGTCTTTCGTTTGTTTATACTTTGTGATTTCTCTGGATGATTGAATATCATCCAATATAATAATCTTGTGTTGCCTGCTTTCAGGGAATTAAAGTGGTAAAGTGTTTCATGTTCGTTTGAGCGCCGAATAAGGCGGCCGGGCGCTCATCGGATGTCGGCATTTTTTTTTGCGTGCATACATTACACATAAGTTTTCTTAGCGGCGTGCACTATGGAATTGCTGCTAGTATTCTGAGCCCTGTTTAAATGAACCAGTTTTCAAACATTTTCAAATGCATGGTGTGAACGGGGTATAAGCCATAAGCAAACGAATTGCGTTAAATACCCGGATTTATTTTGAAAGGCATAATTCTCTACGCATCTTAACGATTTTCCAGTCATGTGCATATGGAGATTTCGTGCCTAGAAACGTCTTGCGGTCTCTCATCACAATTTTAAATTCGTGTTTTCTTTTTTATTGATAGGAGCGAGCTTTCGCTGTTCTAAAATTTTCTGACCAGTTTTCAACTTTTGGGCAGATATCACAATCATATCAAAAATTGATGTTTTTATACTGGAGACGCATGATCCCTTCATTCGAATTATTCGTCTCTCATGTTATTCGTCTAGTGTAAAGACGGGAGGAACTACACAAGACGCATTATCCGTCTGGACGAACTTGCATGGGCAAACATTTGTTGTTCGTCTGGTTATGCGTCTCTAATATAAAGGAGGGCACAAGACCCATTTTCCGTCTGGACGAATAATCTTCGTTGTGCGTCGTTCTAGCACGTGAACGCAGACGTATTTCCGGCGGTCGTTTCTCATAAACGATCGCCGGAAATACGTCCGCGTTCGCAGGCTAGTGTCGTTCAAGACGCACAACGAAAGATAGTCCGTTTAGACGGATAATGCCTCCTGTGTCCGTCTTTACCCTAGAGACGCATAACCAGACGAACAACAAATGCTAGCCCAAGTTCGTCCAGACGGATAATGCGTCTCTAGTATCAAAACGACCAATCTCAATATTTCTTGTAAGTAGAACTTGAAATTAATACCAAGTGAGAAAGTCACCAAGCCACAAGGCTAGTTTACCTGCCTTTTTCTCACGCCGAGAATATCGTAGACGCCACGACTTCTGCATATAACGTTCACAACGAATTTCACATCAAAAGGTGTTCTGAAAACAGATATATATATATATATATATATACCAAGTTTATAGTGTGGTGTGAAGGTAAAGAGCGCTCAATACCATTACAAGTAGAGCGAAAGCAAAGTAAACACACAAGGCAAAGATCAGCTGTTGCTACTCTGAGTTTCACGCCGGTTGGCCAACCGGCGTGAAACTCAGAGTAGCAACAGCTGATCTTTGCCTTGTGTGTTTACTTTATATATATATATATATATATATATATATATATATATATATATATATGTTTTTAATTGTTATAACAACAACGTGGGACTTTGAAAACTCGAACACGCACAAATCCTGCGTCAGCGACTGCAGTGCTAATTAAAAAAATAAGATTACTTGGTTTTTTTGGTGTCTAATAATAACACTGACAATAAAATCGTGACACGTCACAAGCTTTCAAGATGGCGGCACGTGGGAAATTATCGAATATGAAAATGATTTATTTTCGGCCGATATAGACGCGTTTTTTAAAAAAAGTTTCAAATAAACCTGATTGTTAACATTATTTCCTGTAGATTTAAGTTATTACCTGATTGTTGGGGGGGAAGTTAACCTCCTGCAGCTCAAAGCAAAGTGTACTTACGGTTGCAGAACCTCGCGTTAACTTGTGTTTTAGTTCAGTTTCTTGGTACAATCTCATAAGCGTGCTGAGTGGCTCGGGTTCTCGTGCCTTCGAAACTTCTCCAAACTTCCTGGTGTCACTTATGACAGAGCAAAGCACGATCAAGGCTTTTTCATTTGTTCGATAAATAGATGGTGGGTTATAATTAAAAGTGTCACGGGGTTCCAGCAATTAATTCGGCAGCTGAATTATGACAAGCTGCCTCGGTCGCAATAAGGCCTAGAAAATTACTGTAGTTATCATCAATCCGCGTATATCTAGCCAACGTTTCTTACTGTGACATATTTAATACCTTTGGTTGACCTGATAAGAGTTATTTCCGGTTATCGTCATACTAATTTATTTCAGCGACGGTCGCAAATTAGTCATTTTGCATGCGCTCGAGACAGGAACTGAATTGCGATAACCTGTCTTGAAAGTTGATCTACTTGCCCAGGGACACAGCTCCTATATATGCAAATTGGAAGAGTTTGGAAAAATAGATGAAAGTCTCTCGCACTATGGTTGCCTTTGTCTAAGCTTTGTGTTACTATGGCCAGGTTGACACTGTTAGTAACATAAGCATAAACAAGACAACGTTCACACTTGTAAAATAATACAGAGTTTTAGCATCACTCTTTTACGCGCAGCTGCAAACAGAAGACGGCAGGTTGCTGTTTGACAAAAAGAAAAAGAAAAAAACAAAAATTCTCTTATTGTAACTTTGAGAAATTGGTTGATATTTGTAGATTTCAGGCATAAAATGAGCCAAATCAAACAAGTTTTTTTTATTTATCCCAGCCTGATATTTGCCGTTTGCCATAGACGCGAGGCAAAACCTTTCTTACTGGTGTGTCTAACACATAGTCATGTTGCTGTAACTTTTGATGATAGTGACATCACTTATCATTGATTAGGGCGCTTGCCTTGAGATTCGGAGATCCCGGGTTCAAGACCTGTCCTGACCACTCGTCGAATTCGTTCCTGGTAGTGACTGACGTCTCAACCACCTGAGCGGAACTCATTTTCAGAGTCAAGTGATGGGTGGAAACTCAAACTGAATGTAGTGATGCTCATGCTTTGGTCTTTGTTGTGATTGGTAGTTGGAAAAATAATGTGATTGGTTTGGAGGATGGTTAGTGGCGATTGGTGCATTACCATCCCGGTTGGTACGTGAAGATCGCAGTAATTATAAGTTTGTTAGCTGAGAGGAAAAAGTTGTGAGTAGTTAAGGTTTTCTGTTAAGTAATCGTTTGTAAGGCGCTGGTAGGGGTTGGCAACGGTTTAATGTAGTTAAACGGCTTAATATAGCATTACTACATTCGTTTGAATTGCCCGCTGTCAGTTGACTCTTAAAGTGTCTTCCGCTCAGGTTGTTGAAATGTCAGTCACTGCCAACAGCCCTTCTCTCGGAAGATCAAATTCCTGACCATAGAGGTAGATGTGATAAAGCTGCGGCTTGAAGCACATGGCAAGCTTAGAATCAGTTTCGATTAAAATGCATGAATCGCAGCACATTTGAAGATAAAGTGTTTCATCGTATTTGTTGTAATCATTCTACGAGTTTGACTGACGACGATTTAATCACATTTCTGCCAATGATTGTAGAACTCGACGAAAGGAAGCGTAACTACGCCAAACGACGAAATATTAAGCTCAAAGTTCACATGTCAGAAATGTCCGTAAGAAAGCAAATGATGTAACTTAAAATATATCTAGATTCACAAAACTTTCAAATATCCTTCAGAGGTCTAAATTGTCTGAAGAAAGAAGCAAAAACATAACTTGAAATATAGCAAACGAATCACGGTCTGTAGAATAACGTTGAGGACGCGTCTATAGGGGCATTAGGGAGCTTAAGATCTACGATGACGAGGTCGACGAAAACACCTCAAAACCGTGATATCATTGGTTAAAAGAGCACAAATAATCGTGCTGCATGGGGTTTAGCAAGTATCTTAGCGGTTCTCTGCATAACGACGACGTGAAATCGCCAAAAGTAGCTTACGAAACGAGGACGACGACGGCTACGAGGACTTTGTTTAAAAATACGAGTTCACGTTATTCAGATCACCACGAAACTATTTCATGTCGTTTCGCATTAAACATGTGTAGTGAACTGTCGAGGATTTAAACTGGTTTGAGTGGGTTGGAAGCATAGAGAGAGAACTGAAAGTTCATCGTCATGTGCTAACGTCCTCCACAGAACCTTGAATTTGGTCATTTCACGTCGTCATTTAGGAGATGACGGAAAAGAAATGTACCCAAATGTAAAACGCACATGCAGAGCGTGCAGAGCCATTGTTTTTTCTCACTAAACCTATTGTTTTGTTGCGTCGTCGTTGCCGTCGGCGTCGTCGTTTCTTAAGCTCCCTAAATTTGAGGTTTTGACGACAACGTAAGCATGCAACCGGAGAATCTTTCATTCTCTATTTTAACTCTGAAACCGCTCGTACCAATTTATTTTTAGGATACTTCGCCCACATTGTAGGACGTAAACGAGATGGAACAATGGCGAAAACCTTATAAATAAAGCAAAGTTCTATTTTGAGGTGACGGTTTCGTCGACTTCCGCTGTCTTAGATCTTAAGGTCAAGGATGACATCGACGGCTACAAGAACGTTGTTTTAAAAAAAATCCCTTCATTGCAATAATTTTGCGATTACTCCAATTAACTCGGCAGGGAAAGTGTGTATCAACTTTCCAAAAATAAAATAGTTGAGAACATTGTTGGATATTTATTATTATTATTATTATTATTATTATTATTATTATTATTATTATTATTATTATTATTATTATTATTATTATTTAGAGAGAGAATTGAAAATTTATCGTCAGGTGCTCACAGGGTCAATTCAAGTCGTTGAATTGTCAGAGCGAGAACGGCATAGAAATGTACACTGACAAGGGTACAACGCTCGTGCAGAGCTTTTGTTTTTGCTCGTGAGACCTATTGGGTGATACTACTCTAGTGTCAACTCTTTGGTGTTTTGAATCCCTAGGGGAACATTGAACAATAGAACTTGATTTAGCACCAGTGTTTAACTCCCTAATGCGACCGCAACTATTGATTCAGCGCGTTCTCGTGGCCGGCGTCGTCATCTTGCTTAAGCTCCCTGGCTTATCATTCACCTTCATCATCGAAAGCAAACAGGATTATAACGTCCTCGTTATCACATTTAGGTTGTTCATGGGCATGTGAAAGTCATGCACGACGTAAAATGAAAATAAATAAATGACACCACAGACACCACTCACCTTTATCTCGGAAGTCATCTAAGGTTATTCTAGGTTATTTATTTTGGTTGTTGCGGCGCAGTGCATTCTGGTTAAATGAAGTGCATTCTGATTAAATGCAATGCATTTTGGTTTAACGCAATGTATTCGAAAATTCGTCGTAGCTTAAATACTTTTCCTTAAATCTTTTCTTCAATTCACATTATGTTGCCGCTCGCTGCAATGGGCAAGCTCAATTATCTCCCGAATAAGAGATTAATTTGTGCGGATTCAACAAACAGCTGGCTTCATGCTAATGCCTTGGTGTCACCCGGTTTACAGAATAGCTATCGTAACATAAGTTTGACATATGTATAGGAAAATGAAAATAGTTCCTTTTTGCATGGCCACCATGGCTTACGCTCTTCCTTTTGCTGTTTGTATTTGCTCTCATGCTTTTGCAACCGCTTGAGTGCCTCAGTCAACCAGTAAATGTAAATGTAAATGCTTTGTTTTTAAAATGGCGGTTATTAAGACTCGCATCACATATATAAACCGGAAAGAAAAAGTATATTTATTACAATACAGTATTATTTATTACAATACAGTACAATCCAAGGCTTGGGCCCACTTCATGTAGTAGTCACGAAGTATAATCCTTCATGTATACGCTACCAAATATAATATGAGTCACAACATCGCCCCCCAAGTTTAAGATACCTATATAATTATTATTAAGTGCAATTAATGATATATGGATATATATATATATATATATATATATATACAACAAAAAGAAAAAAAACCGATGAGGAATAGAAATCAAGATAAATAAATAAACAAAAGCTATCCTTGAGTACACTATGTTCTGTGTAAACTAAATTAAATTAACTATATATACTTGGGTACACAACACTGAATGTGACCCATATCAGTCTTAAGCTATTTATGCTACAGTAGGTCACAAGCATCCCACTTTTAATAATTCAAACTTAACCGAAACATGATCCCCAACGTGCAGGAGGCAACCAGTTGGTTATTTACAAAGCGTGGTAGAGTTGAATCTGGGAGGCCCGGGAACAAATCCAAACCAGTGTTTCAGTCGTTTTAAACATTTTATCGCAAACATTTGGTTATTCATAAAGCGAGAGAAATGCATTTTCTATCTTATCAGAGGTACACAAGACAATAATTTATTTAAAGCGGCACATGAATGCATTTAGGACAGACAAAAAATTAACATATTAAACAGACAACAGGATCATAATTCCAGGGAAATAGCGTACATAATATTACTTTTGATAGTGAGTGAGTAAGGACAGTTCAAATGGCAGTGGCTGACCTGGTGGATGATATGGTGACCCAATAGGGTCACTGCTTTACAACTTAAAACAAAGCTGTTTCTACATCTAAACTCGTCTCCGATGAGCAGTGGTTCCTCCTTTTCATACAAGTTATAGGCCTATTCAGTATAAAATTGGCCCCTTTCGTACAAATGAGACTCCTCCGTAGAAATACTCCTCGTCTGTAGGAATGAATCTCCTCAGTAGAAACACACCTCCTCTTTAGAAATGGGTCTCCTCCTTAGAAATTAAATACGCCTCGTCTGTAGAAATGAGCCTCCCCCGTTGAAATACACCTCATTGATCCGTAGAAATGAAGACTAAATGACACCCCTCTGTGGAAAGGATGTTACTAAAAGTGAAAAGAGGGAACGGGGAACCGCAAGCTGGAAACAAGTTTACGGCGTTAATCCGCATAAGAATCAAAATGGCTGACGAAAACCAAGTAAAGAGAGTCATTCTAACAGATCTTACATAATACTGATATGAAAGCGAAGT
>OX421447.1:10891573-10906573 GCA_949126865.1 Montipora capitata
CTGGAGGTGTATTTCTACGGAGGAGTCTCATTTCTACGGAAGACTTGACGTGTATTTCTACGGAGGAGGCTCATTTCTACGGACAAGGCCAATTTTATACTGAATAGGCCTATAACTTGTATGAAAAGGAGGAACCACTGCACATCGGAGACGAGTTTTGATGTAGAAACAGCTTTGTTTTAAGTTGTCACATAGCATGCCTCTGGCATGTGACGTCATAAAACTAGTCGCGTGGCTTTTTTTTACAACTCTCACATAGCATCAGTGAGAGACTGGTTTTACGACGTGGTATGCCTATGGCATGTGACGTCATAAAACTAGTCGCGTGGCTTTTTTCTTCTTCTTCGTGGTCACAAATGTGCATACCTCGCGCCGGGATATTGAATTAAGTTCCGATCGGGGGATCCAATTTTATTTGTTTATCCCGTAGGAAGTGTATCATTTCTCCCGATGCGCGAGTCGAACTGGGCTCTCTCGCATGAAAAGCACATATCTTAATTGCTCGTGCGCCACGTACACACGTGTCAGTTTAAAGTATTTTGCGCAATTTTGATTTTCAGAGTTCAGATTTACAGTTTGATGCAAAGAAGCAAAAATGTGCTTTTCTAGCTCATTCTTGGAGTGGATGACGCATTAATTTGATGGAACAGGGTTAGATGGAAGTTGCAGGACTCAAACGGTAGTGATTTATACAATCATTTAAATTTAGAACAAGACGCCTGGTGGCGTATGCACGGATGCAATATTTGGGATGAATGTTCTGATTGTGTGAAAGGCATTGCTGTAACAGTTTCATGATAAAGGTTAATGATTCTAATTGACATTGTCATCAGACAAGCGATATGAAAAGCAAAAATCTTGAGCGGACGAAGACAATAATCATTATTGTTTGGGCAGTAAGATAGTAAACACGAACTCACTCAGGATAAGTGTATCGTCTGTTATCCCCCTCGGGTCTTTAAAGGCTAACAACTGTTTTTACAATAAGTAACTTCTAGTTAAATTGTAGATTTATCTTTCTGGTAATCTCTCGTCATTTTCCGAAGTTTACCCGTGGTTGTAGTTTACTGGAAGTGGACAATTTGTGTTAAATGTTTGTGCATCCCACGGATACGCCCTTATAAGTATTTTGTTTAAGATTAAAAAAAGTGACTTCTTCATGCCTTAGGCTGCATAATCAAAGAGAAAAAGAGCTAACCCCTTGACTACCGGTAGCTTCTCAATTTGAGTAAAAAAAATAAAGGATGGTCTATACTTTGCAAATATTCTATTGCATTTCTCCATGTGGTACCAATTACACGATGCGATAGTACGGACAGAACGCACGCGTATTTGGTCTTCTATACTTTGCAAATATATTCTTGCATTTCTCCATGTGGTACCAATCATACGATAGTAGGTACAGAACGTATGCGTATTTGTGAAGTATATATGGCAAAAAAAAAAAGGAAAAAAAGAAAAAACTCTTTTTGGGGTCCCCGTGCTACTTTCGATCCTGCGAGGGAGAGATTAATCGGCCCCTAAACCATAGGTGACTAATTTAGCCCCTTGACTACCAGTAGCTTTTTTTATTTGATATATAAAGAAAAAGGATGGTCTATACTTCGCAAATATTTTCTTGCATTTCTCCATGTGGTACCAACCACACGATAGTACGGACAGAACGCATGCGTATTTGTGAAGTAAAAAAAAAACTCTTTTTGGGGTCCCCGTGCTACTTTCGATCCTGCGAGGGAGAGTAATCGGCCCCTAAACCATACGTGACTGACCCCTTGACTACAGGTAGCTTCTCTATTTGAGTATTTGAAAAAAGAGGATGGTCTATACTTTGCAAATATTCTCTTGCATTTCTCCATGTGGTACCAATCACACGATAGTACGGACAGAACGCATGCGTATTTGGTCCTCTATACTTTGCAAATATTTTCTTGCATTTGTCTATGTGGTACCAATCACAAGATAAAGTAAAGTAAAGTAAAGTAAAGTAAAGTAAAGTAAAGTAAAGTAAAGTAAAGTAAAGTAAAGTAAAGTAAAGTAAAGTAAAGTAAAGTAAAGTAAAGTAAAGTAAAGTAAAGTAAAGTAAAGTAAAGTAAAGTAAAGTAAAGTAAAGTAAAGTAAAGTAAAGTAAAGTAAAGTAAAGTAAAGTAAAGCAAAGCAACCAGTAAAGCAACCATATTTAACGTCGATAACTCGTAACAGTAATTCAACTGACAAACCTGAGGTCGACGGTGCGCTCATTTTACTCCCCCCTCTCCATCAGTGCTCCGTTTTACGGGTATTTAAAGCTACTAAGCTACACGGAAAGGAAAGAAGTCGAAACAAGGATGCGAGATCCGGGAATCGAACTCAAGACCTCTTGCACCAAGGCCGCGCACTAACCGACTGTGCCATCCTTGCTCCTTGCGCATGCGTATTAGTGAAGTATATATGGCAAAAAAAAAAAAGAAAAAATTCTTTTTGGGGTCCCCGTGCTACTTTCGATCCTGCGAGGGAGAGATTAATCGACCCCTAAACCGTACGTGACTAAGCATAGAGTTCTACGTAAAGGTGTTACGAAACAGCGAAAGAGAATTTGACTTTGTTAGAGCATATTGGGTAGTATTAACCGCCAAGACGTTAAATAACGACGTCTGAGTGTGATAATGAACAGAACCAAGAGGTGAAATTAAAATATTCATTATTATCAATACGCGTGGCCAAATGACAAACTGCCCTCTGTAAAACGCGCCTTTTTGCGGACCAAACGGGAAATGTGCGGGCTGAAAATACATTTACCGCCCTGATAATGATTGGCTGCAGAGATGTCAAACAACTTCGCTCGGCCAATGAGATTGTCCTATTTAAGTGCGAGGATTACTTCTACATTTGGTCTACAACCCGCACTTGAAATATATACATTCCTTTCATTCTCACAACCTTTGTATACACTGAGGGACATTTCCATACCATAGTTTCATGCTACATCTCTGTTAAACAATTTTTTCTTATTAAATGAATTGGTACGATTTGGCCTTGTGTATTGATAATAATGATAATCAAATGACTTTTGTCGGGCATATAGTTTATTTGTGTCCCTCGTAGCATCATTTGCAAATGATGCTATACTCGGGCCACAAAAAAAACTATATGCCCTCCAAACGTCATGTGATTGTCCTATTAAACGCAAAGCTGGACGAAGAAAAAATACCAAGCAAACTTCCCGAAATTGTGAAAGATGACGCAATTTACTTTGTTTATTTCCTAAATTTGTTTAAACATAATTTAAAACTGGAAATCGGTCAGCTAATTATTTGTCTCTAACTTTTTTTTAATTTGGTGTTTTTTTTTATGAAGAGGATCCGCAAGGAAATTAAACCGGGGGCCGAGTCCCTTGCAACCAACTATGTACCGTTCAGATTGGCGTTTAATGTGAACGCATTGTATACTTATAATCTCAATGGCCATCCCCGACAAAAAATTTCGCGCTAAATCTCTTTAACATTTATCAAAGTTAAATGTGCATCTTATGAAGTTGATTTCCTTAGATAAGTGTCTTTTTCAGGCAATCAGAGATAAGCTAAGAGATAAGCGTCTTCGCGTGGGTTGCATGTACTCACTTTGTCAAAGCCATAGTTACGGACAGGCTCTAGTGAGAACCACTCATATTCGTTCTTTGAAAAAAGCAGAAATTAACCCTGAACAAAAAAGTACTTAATATGCCTTACAGGTTAAAAAAAGTAAAAAAAAAACAAAAGGAAAAAATTGTTGAGAGGGACAGAGGCACCGCCCGGTGTACGCATAAGGTCTTCGTAATCCATCTGAGCAATAGTAGAAGCGCCTCAAAGCTGCTGTAGGATGTTTTTGACGTCCTGCTTTGGACGAGACCACGTGACTGATTGACCCTCCTTGAGTGATATTTCACCATCTCCGTACGTGCTTCCTAGAACAGCCAATTCCTTGAGAGTCAATTCCCCTAAAAAACAAGGCATTATTTTATAATTACATACTTATATTGTTGGGTTTCCTTTGCTCAAAGTATAACAGCTAAACAGACGCATTACAAGCTTCTGCGAATGGAAAAATTATGAATTTACCTTAGCAATCCTAGGAGAACTGAACTCGGCTGAAGGGTTTTTCCGAATCATATTAAAAAAAAGCAAACAAGTGGATTTGCGAGCAGTCTAAAGTTCTCTGAAGCTCCTGTGTTCGAATACAATATGGAAGCACCTTCACTGCTTGAGAGTTTCTCGATCGCGCATCATGAGACATCATAGACGCAGTAAACCAGAGTAACCGATAAATTGTAGATTCAATATATTAATACTTAAAAAAAAAAAGAAAAGAATTACTGCATGGGTAAATTTGTTCCGAATTTCAGCACGCAATTAATACCGGATTCAGGACAAGGGTTGGATTAAGTTTAACTTTTGACCGCAGTTACAATTTTTTTTCCCCAGACCTTTTATAGGAAATCGCACGACCTCGAGTACAATTCGTGATTAATAGGTACGAGTAATTCTGAAAGTTCTCAAAATTGCACGAGCCTTTCGGCGTGCGATTTTATTTTTCTTTATAGTATACTCAACAAAATTGAAACTCTTCGGTCCAACGTAGGGAATCTTCGGAAGTCTTCGGGTCAACGTCGGAAATCTTCGGAAAGGTTCGGAAGTCTTCGGATGCTTTATGGTCGCCTTCCGAAGTCTGTTAATTTCGGAAAACTTCGTGTCAACTTCGGAAACAAAACTAATTGGTACTCCTGGAGAGTACAATTTGGGATTAATTGTACTCCTCTCGTCCAATCAGAATCCAGTAATTTTGTTGAGTGTACTATAATCTATAAAAGCGAGTTTCGTCAAGTAGATAAATGCTTGCCTCCTTTGTCCCAGCCTTCTCCAGACCGTTTCCCACAATAAACAGCTTTTGAAGACTAAAATTTGCCAATATGAAAATGACTTCGAATGCGATTTCTTGAGTACCGGCTAAACTTTGTTTGAGAAGCTAACTGGTCATGAAACTGTGAGGGTACTCCTCTGATGTAAGCATAATTAAAAGAATAATTTTAACAACTTAATTTTAATGATTCAATTAAAATAATAATAATTATTATTAAAAGGAATAATTGACTGCAGGAGATGGAATTCCCGGCCTGTGCGGACTAGCCTTGTAATGGGCACATCTATCTAGATCTATTGGAGCTTTCCTTTGTTGTGACAACCAAGTCTCTCCCTCAATTGAAGGATTATTCTTAATTGTCAATTTCTTCCAAGTGACGTATTATCGTTCATTTTGGACACTGAAAGCTTGATAGGGATCACGGGAAATGAACATATTTCTTTTAAAGTCTGGACTCGCAGGACTCGAACCTGGGAACATGTGATTAATAACCCCTTCACTTAACCATTAGACTGCCACGTTAACTACGAGGAGCAAACTAACAATGAAGGATAACCCTTCATTTGAGGAAGAGATCGTGTTGGTTGTGAGACCCTCATTCACAACCTACAGGTTGTAAAACTCAGTCAAATCAACATTAATTAAATAGCGATGTTTCTCGTGACGTCACAAATTGTTATTAATATGCCAACCAAAATCTAATTGGCTGCTGAAACAATTAGTTCTTTTGTTCCGTGGTAGGCAAATTTGAATATCCAAAGAAATGTGACGTCAATGTTTGTAAACAAGAAATGTCGCTATAAGCTGACCAAGAAAGTTTTCTGCAAAAATTCGTTTCGTACAATTATGCCATTTCGGAAGTTGAGTGAAAATGTTATTTCATTGACTAAAGCCGCCTTCATCACTCATCGTCTCAGCACTGTCGGAACTAATGTACTTTAAGTGTTTTCTTCCAAACAATACTAGACGCTTACGTGCGTGAACTCGGGCTTTCCTGATGTCCTGGATCTACCCTGGATTCCAGAGGTTATCTTCTCGCTATGAAAAGAGCGACAAAAGAGGGAGTCGCGAAGCGGCGAGAAAAACCTCTGGTACAGGCCGTTAAAAACCTCACTTCCATGCAAACCAACTTATTTTGATTGACTTCCAGAGTAAGAGCTTATTTTTAGAAACTTGGGCAAACCGGTTTTATCCACGTGATAAAAATATTTGTGCAATGTTTACCGGTCACTCTACTGGGAAATTCTCACGGTCGAGTGAATAGATCGTTGACACTGTCACGTAACGAAAAAATAAAATCGAAACTGTTCAATGAAATAAGCCAAAAACTTGGAATGTTGTAGGAGACAAATTCATAAATCACCTTACCAATAGGCCATTTTACAGTTGTTTGCTCTGCGACCTAGCCTATGAATGGCTGCGAGGCTGCCGGTGACCTTGCATTGATACAGCCCCCACTGCTTTTATCATGCAAATTGTGTTGTTGTAATTCTAATTAGTCCGTATTAACATTACAAAAGCACGGAGGTTTGTATCAAAACAGGGTCACCGGCAGCCTCGCTTCCATTCGTAAGCCAGGTAACTTAGCTAGAACTGTAAAATGGTCTATTCTCAAGTCTGTGCTATAAATCGTTTCTGAGGTTTTTGTCGAAGCGTTTCACGCAACCATTATTTGTTACAAATGCAAACGTGAATTGGAGAAATAAGAAAATTGCATTCAAGTCCTGGAATTAAAACTGAAAAAATTTAAAGAACTTTACGTGGAGTCCGTAGAGCAGTTTCAATATGACTCGAGGCATTGAGGTGTAAAAATGTCAGAAGCTCACACCGGTACCTTCGCCAAATTCCCAAACAAAATCTAAGCGTGCTTGTTCGATTACGCTCCTTTAAGGCCACCCAACAGCAAACATTCATCCAGCGTCAGAGACAAATTAACCTCAATCTGCCAGCCATGAATTTGTGATTATCTTGTCACGATCGCTACTGTCACGTTCATAGTCTTCTTGTATTACACCAGTGAAAAACCGGTTTGATCGTCCCTCTCGACTTAACCAATGGCAATCCTTATAAAAAACGGTTTGTCGATCGACCAATGAAATCTCCAGGGTCAAAACTCGACTCTGGAAGTGGAAAGCGCAACGTGATTGGGGCGGCATGTTCAGAAGGGTTAACAGCCTGTACCAGGTTTTTCTCGCCGCTTCGCGACTCCCTCTTTTGTCGCTCTTTTCATAGCGAGAAAATAACCTCTGGAATCCAGGGTATCCTGGATCTTGAAATGAGAAACAAAGAAAATGAAATGCCGTCGAGATGTCGCGGCAAGATTATTATTTATTATTTAGGTTAACGTGAGGGCAATGATTTTCGCTATGTTCACTCATAAATGTTCCTAAAACGCTCGACATCTTTTAGTGTGGGTCTACCGCGAACGGTGTGTGCATTTGTATGTGGTTGCGCGTATAAGACATCACATTCGTGCTTACTTTTAACGGCGCCATTTTCGTTCAATGCCACGCAAGCACGTTGGCTTAAACTGTGCGCATGCGCTATAATAGATGAATTAGCCATTGCATAACTATGCCAAGCACGCGCTTTGGTTAACTTCGTGCATGCGATTTACAAGCTTGAGTGCGATTTGTGACTGAACTAAAAGAAACACGGAGCCGAAATTTAACCTCAGGTATTCCCCCCTGCAGTGCCCGAAAAAAAATTCAAAATCGTTAAATTCCTCTGTTTAAAAAAAAATTAATAAATAAGTAAATGAGTAGATAAATAAATAAAAGCAGAAAGTATAAATGTCGAACGTACCCTCTTCATTAAAATATTCGCTTACCTGAATCTACAGTAAAAGTGAACATTTCTTCCTCTTCTTCATCGTCAAAATCTTCTTCTCTACCGCTTGCCTTCTCGTAAGCTCCTTGAATTGTTCCCCAAGCTTTTGGTGTAAAAAATGGTAAGTTGAAAGGAAACGAATACTTTGGCCAGAATGTCAACGATGCATTGCGAGCGGTGTACTGTTGCCCTGACAACGCTAGTGGAATGTGCCAGAGAACAAGGTGGAAAGAATAATGCGATGTCGCCCAAGGTAGTCCATCCAAACCGTACCCGTTGGATGCGATCAGACCGTGAATATTCCACTGATCATTTAAGGTAGACCTCCAGTGGTCTAGCGACTTCTTTGCGCGGTTTAGAGCCATGATTGGATCTGCGTCTGTCGAATGCAAAAGAAAGAGGTAAATTGCAGTATGCAAAATGAAAATTGGAATCGAACATGGATTACATCTCGTGGTTTCTCCGAGTGAAGGACTGTATGGATTCTTCATGGGAAGCGCAAGAAAGTGTTGAAAGGGAGGGAATTCACATGAGGAATATCGACAAGGGAGGTTCCTGCAATTAGGCGCCTCTTTCGCTTTTAACCGTGCAACCAAGCCGAGTTTCACGCGCGTTTCCACGTGCAAGAGGTACGCTTAATAAAACGCAAGAGCATGGGATAACTGAAACATACAGATTATTGCTGCTCCCGAGCATAGTGAATGCGTGGTACTCTAGTTGACGAACGGTAACGAAGAAATATCAATTGATTCCATATCATTACATAAGTCATTTTAATTTAAAAGATTATATATAAAGAGCGTGCTGAAGTGTCAAAGCGTCATATTTCGTACCCCGGCTGAAGTACGTGTCGCGGTTTGACCAGTTTGTAACGGAGCGTAAACGGGCGTATTCGCTTTACCATTGTTTTAAAACGTTAAATTCGGAGATTTTTTCCGCGGTCGAATAATCAATCTTTTTACTGGGTTGCCGTATACGGCAATCCCAGTTGGAAAATGAGTAGAATTTCTCCGTTTTATTTTTTTCCGTGTCGGTAAAAGTCTTGCCTGTCACTCCCCCGGTAAGTGGTGTCTTTATGCATAGAGCCTTCTGCGCGTATTTTCTTAGGATCGAGAGGGTAGTGGAAATGCGTACATTTCTCTGGTGGACACAGTAGAATCATTAACTTAACCTGTAATGGCGTCGAAAGTCATATAACGCGAATGGCGTTTTAGTGGATCTTTGAACAAAATATACCCTTATGAAGCTCAAAAATGGCAAATCAATTGGATACTGAACAAGACAGGCGACAAAATGCAGACTGAGGGTAAAATAAATATTAATAATAAAAAAACGAGTCATAAGGATAAAAGAAAGATTGTTTGAAAGACAATCCTGTTTTACATCTGTCAACAACTCACATTATTATGACTGCAGGTCGCTGCACCTTTTGGGGATGCGATCGTACGCGTTGAAATCATCTGTGCTTTGTTTTTGCGCTTCCAGATGCATTGCAATGTTCCAAATTATTTGTCACACCGGTACATCGAGGGAAATCGATCGAAAAACCAACAATTATTACTTCGAATACCTGAATAATCTCGGTTGTCTTTTTTCGGTGCAACGAAATGCACAAAGAATTTCATGTATTCCGAGCAATTAGGACGCGGGGATTTCATTGGTTAAGCTATGCGTGATAACCCCTAGGGAGAGGTTATAATTGAAAATTACATCTTCCAGATGCAAAACAAACGAGCTTGTGAACTAAAGGATAAACATAACGTACACGAAAGCGAATGAAAGGATCCTAATAAGAAATTTTTACACCTCAGTCATACTGGCTTAAGCCGACTGAATTGAAACGTTAAATGGTTGCAAAATCCACGTTATCTCTGTCCAGAGTTAGTAGAGTTACTAACTCTGCTCTGTCTTTGTTAATTGGTACTGTAGCCATGCGTGTCAAAATAAATTGAGTTATTGGGTAATTACTCGATTACTTTGTTCAGTGCAGCAAAATGGACAGTTGAATTACGGGGTGGTGACTTCTTTGCCTAAAAGCAACTCACTTAACGAAACTGTCCTTTTTCCAACAACAACAAGGATTCAAACAGCTTCAATTCTTACAGAGTTCGATAAAAATCCGGATTTAAAACATGCCGTGGGGCAACCAAAGCGATGGGAGCTGTGTTGGGGTTTCAGTGTGAAAGTACAAACGGCTACTAACACTCTTATAACTCTTTTTTCATTATTATTTTATTAACCCGCAGTCTGCAGTCTGCAGTCTGCATTTTACCCTCAGTCTGCATTTTATCCCTGGTCTGCAGTCTGCAGTCTGCGTTTTACACTGACCGGTTATTTGGGTGGTTTTTGGCAACAGAGGTTAATTATTCGTAATGCGATCGCTTCCGTTGCCGTTAGCAATGGGTCGCAAATTTGACACTTTTATCGCATTATCACATTACGCATTACCCACGTTATCTATTATTCCTAAAAATCTAAAAATATTCGTGCCTTATCAGTTTTCGGTCGAATTTATGTCCAAGAAAGCAGATAAATTGCAGAAAATATTAGTTTTGCATCCAAAAATTCGTAATCAACGCTAAAATGACCAAATTTTGCCTAGAAAACATATTTTACTGTTATTTTTCTTAAATTTTTTCGTTCAACTTTCGCTTTTATAAAATGTTTCAGTTGTCTGTAAATAAGTTATATGCTGTTGGAAAGCTTATTTTCTTAGCTTTAAAATGATGTATTTTTTTCCCCTAACTTTAAATATTTTTTTGAGAAAAAAAAACATTTTTTGGCGATGGCTGATTTACCGCGGTTTTCTCGCGGTTGGGAAAGTAGGAAAAAGAGTTAGGCCAGTAGCCAGGCTTTTAACCTCAGAAAAGGATCTGTTTCGTCGTACGAACGTGTGAGGACCTGTGAGCCAAAGGGCCTCTGCTGGTATGACTTCTGGGTGACCCCTTAATAACTTCTTACTAACCGAGCGCGAGGGCCGTACTGCCAGGGAAATATTGGCCCGAGGTCGTGGCAGTACGGACCGAGCGCAGCAAGGTCCGTACAAAAACGACCCAGGGCCAATATTCCCCAGTACGGCTCGAGCTAGCTCGGTTAGTAAGTAGTTTATTACATGGTTTTTTAATTACCTTTTGCTTTGTTTTTGCAAGCCCGTAATCGGCCCGTGGGCCAGTCACAATTTGCCTGGAACGCTGCACGTACCACAGGCAACCCAGTGTACCCTCACGGAGGGTCTAGTTTGGTGTTAATTTCTGGTACTTTATTCGTGTCCTTCCAGAACGTTATACGTCGGACCATCGAACACGATATGTCTCATTAACAGGAGAATTCCTACAGTGTTTAAATTTGGAAGAAGAAGAAGATATATATTCGAATTTCTCTTTTTTTTCTCGTCCTTCCGTGAATACGTTATAAGTCATAACATTGAATAAGATGATATGCCTCATTAACTAGAGGTTTCCTACGGCATCGAAGGCCAGAAAAAGCATATAGAATTGAAGGCAAAAAGAGAAAGATATGATAAGATTTAAAAGCTCCTTACCCAAATGCAACATCAGTGAGGCCCAATCCGCATCTGCTCCCATCCAAATAGAATTATGCTTCGTAATATTTTCCAGCGACTTACATCCGGGCGTGTGTCGACTCAAAACGATTGACGTATCCTCTTGTGTGATTTCCGGTTTTCCAGTGTGCAAAACTTTAAGTCCAAAAGGAGAATCATTCTGCTCGATCTCATTAAACAAATGTGCTTTCAATTTATCCCTAGGTACCAAGTCTCCAAGTCCCAGACTGTAGGCCCAGACTTGACCATATAAGGAGTCGGACATGATCCAATCAGGTGAACCATATTCCATATCCCACCATGCATGGTAAAATTGCTTGGTGCTGTCCCATAGTTCGAGATCGACTCTTTTCTGCGCACGCTCAAATGCTTGCTTTAAGGTTGATACAAACTTAGTATCGTTCGTAATTTTACCAAGTTCTTGGGCGGAACGAAGCGACAAAAGATATATAAAGGTGTTGTACGCATCGTGGTCGTACTTATCAAGTGCAACTATATCATAACTACTGACTTTTCTGAAGGGTAGACCGGTGCCTATGATACAGTAGAAACAAAAGAATGTTACCTAAAAAAGACCAAGAGTGAGACAAAGCATTTTTCCATATAAATATTTGCCGTCAAAGAGTTCTCCGTTAAATGTTGGTGACATAAAAAAAAAGAATTTTTTAGCATTTCTTTCTATAACGCAGACAAGGAAATAGATGACATGAGATGTCATAATTAGGACAAATTATGCCCGAAATACAAATAGCAAATTAAAACCACTGGAATCTGGCGCATATGAGTAGCTAGCAGCGAAACTCAAGTAGCTCTAGTTCGAGTGATCCTTCTCACATATCTATTAATTAGAGATTATTGCTTTTTATTCCACGAGTTAATTTATGCAGTGTGCGTTCACTTGACTTGGCTAAGGAAGAGTTCCGCTGAGGTTGTCAAAACGTGAGTGAATGTCACCGACAACAGTCGTACTCAGGACTACTTTCATTCGGACGTTCTTACCTTATCGAGTTCTGATACGACTCCTGGATTTCAATCATTTGCTACTCTTAAAATTAATTCTTCAGATGAACTACATAAAAAGAGGTGGGTAGTGTGAAGGGAATGCCCACAGAGGGGATCCGCTCAAAGAGTTTTAGCAGTAGGCACGCCCTGATAGATAAGGTCACAATCTCCGTACGACGGCCGTTCGCATTAGCGCGAGGAAGGCCGGAAAAAGCCGTACCGCGCTGTTAGGAACGCGTATACTGTTCTGTGCAGTGGGATTTTAGAGGATTTCGTCGCTTCTAAATATCCAAGTTACTTACAGCCAGAAAAGCAAATACAAACAACATATTAGTCAAGATAATCTTTCTGTGCAAATTTGTAACTTTTTTGTCCAAACTTCATCTTCCGTGCTCATGAATAGCGTTAAGAGCCAATATGATAAAATTTGGCCCTCGGCCATGGAGCACGGACCTTGCTGCGCTCGGTCCTTACGCCATGACTTAGGGCCAAATATTTTCCCGTCTGGCCCTCCCACTCAGTCAATAAGTACATATTACGAGAAGGCATGCCTTGACACGCCCATCATGCCTCGCTTGCAACCCCCCTGCAAAACATGCTGAATCTATATGAAATAAAATTCAGTTCTTAACATTCACTGCACCTTTTGTGGAATCCACAATCACCCAAGCCATTGCCCTTTTCGCCGCCGGCCAAAGTTTATCGAGTGTAGCACGGTCGCCAGTCCACTGGTAATAGTGGTAAAGTCCTACGACGAACATGGTTGTAGTATCCGCCATCACACGACCGCCAGCGTAGTCTTCAATGAAATCAAAAATAAGGGTGATCTTTTATCGAGACAAGACAAGACAAGAGGCCGACCGCAGTCGAAGGCTCCTTCTTGTTACCGGTTCTACCGTTATTACGGCAGGGGTGGGCGTTAATCCAATCCTGTTGCACGCACAACTTGTCCCCAGTAATACTACTACTACTACTACTAGAGCGGTTTTCAATTGAGTGTCGAAAGTAATTAGCGAATTGCTTTGGTTTATGATTACTTCACTCATTGATTGGTTGGTTCAAAGTTCTCGCGCCACTTTTTCAACCAATCAGAAGTGAAACGAAAACCAATCGTGGCTCGCGCGTGCACATTTTCCCGCGCTTTGTGTCGGCTACGTGTAATTACTTCGAGTTTTGATTGGTTTACCGGATGGTCTCCGTCCTTTTATGATTGGCTGAAGTAATTACTTTGGTTTTGGTTTTAAGACACTCGATTGAAACTCGCTCTATTTTCTCAAATTTATCAAATAGTACTAGTATAGTACTAATAGTGCTAATTTATCATATAGCGATAAATCAAACCAAGAGACCAAGCTGTTTGTCATAAATTTGCTGGAAGTTGTCGCTAATTATCAGTCGGATATTATTGAGCAAATTCAGGCAAAACATTGAGTACTCACGTGCTTCATTCAGATTTGACTACGAATGCAAACCACAAAATTAAAAAAAAAAGAAAAATCTAACATTCTTTTTCCTTGCTCCCTATGACAAAAGACAATTTAATGGGAATTGTCTGAAGCAAGGGAACTGGATTTCGAGTACGACAACAATTACGGATTTTCGGTACTGAGCATGCGCATTAGGTCAGAAGATCAATATGCGCGTGTTCAGAACCAAAAGCTCGTAGTAGTAATGTCGCACTCGAACTTCAACCCGAAGGTTGTTATTTCTCTTTTTACGTGCTGATCTTATAAGGCTTGCGCGTCGACATGGTAATGGTAATGGTAATGAATTTATATAGCGCATTTTCTATTGGCATATTCAAATGCGCTTTACAAGCAAGTAATCTATGAGTGAGATCGGACATCTGCATATAAAGGCGCCGCTGGCAGCCGCTAACAGTCCATTAGCGATCTCACCCAGCACATGAATGAATGAATGCCCGCAGGGCCCTCCGTTTCTTTTGGTCACTGGTGAGCAAAAGCCGGAAACCGAGGCTGCTGGGGAGGAGAATGGTTTATGGTTGGCTGGAAAGGCCTGGTTTCGCGGGAAACTGCCGTGGCAATTTTCCCTTTCGTAAACGAGCGATGCCATTTGAACGACACTTAGAACAAGTTTCACTGTTAAGTTTGTCGTTTGCAAATGAGGAAAAAATACTTAATCTAGGACTAGATTAGCAGGGTTATGTCACTTAAAATTAAAAAAAAACTGAGAAAAAACCTTAGAATTTTTTTTTTTAATTAGAAAAAGTTGCCCCAACTATGTCGAGCTCTGTCAATGGATAAAGAGCAAATGCACTTAACCTCTACACTACCGAAACAACAGCTTCAAATTGGCAATTTTAAAATCTTTAAATGAAGCTAATCCCAACAATTTATTGAAAGCTAACCGAATACAAAGGCTTGGTTACTAAGAATGGCATCGACCGTCAAAAATGGCATCGCTTGTTTACGAAACGGAAATTAGCACCGCCGTTACACAAATATAGCAAAGTAGCACGTTGACAGTCATGATTTTACATTAAATTACATTACATAGAAACTAAATTACCTAGCTTTCCTGTCGGCCCCAAACAGCCAGATGTAAGCGCTTCTTGAAGCATACCGCTAGAATATTGATTGTCGGCCCAAGAGATCAGAAGATCTCGCACCAGATCTGGTAAAAGATTTTGAAAGTCTGATATTAGCAACTTCCTCCCTAGGGATTTGTCGCCAAGGTCCATCCTCTCGTCGGCGAAAAAAGCCTTGGGAATGAGA
>OX421447.1:10911573-10936573 GCA_949126865.1 Montipora capitata
TGTCCACGTTCCATTCCCCTTTAAGGCCCGATACAATGCCGGTAGCCCAGGCGTGAAGCGGCATTTTGTCCTTTAAAAGACACGAGGTGGGTCCATTTGTTGTCCACGCCATGCACTTTGGCATCTTCGAGCACGCATGCGCGCAATCTGCAGGTTTTATCATTCTAGGAAAGAAGGATAAATACTATCAGTTCTTCAATGAAAATTCTGGAGCGCGAAAAATTTATTCAATTAAACCTCACGAGATGTAACTGAGGTCGGCAACTGAAACTAAACTATGATTACAAGGTACGGTACGGACCTTTCGCGAATGTTATTCATCACATTAGAAACCAACCTACGATTTGAAAAGAGTTAATTTGGTTTGGTTCATGTACAGTGTCGACAATAGACCATTTTACAGTTGCGTGCTTAGTTACCAGGCCTTTGAATGAAAGTGAGGCTGGAGTTGACAAGAAAGGCAGTGAGGTCTCTATCAAAGCAAAGTCAACTCCAGCCTCACTTACATTCAAAGGCTAGGTAACTAGGCACACAACTGTAAAATGGTCTATTAGTGCCACAGCGCTTAAAATACAGTTGACACCAAGAGTTTATCAGCCAAGAGTAAGATTTCCCCATTTTGGCCCAGTCCCCATCAGCGTCAGAAAAGTGTCATTTCTAAACCAGGTTTTGCGGGAAAATGTGTTTTACCCCAATTCAAACATTTGGTCTATACAGAGTGTTTTCATCAAGTGATCCGTAACCATGTTTTTCCAACAAAACAATAGAAAACGTTTGCATGATAATAGAGCTCAATTCCCGGAGGATTAGTTGGGGACACCAACATGGCCGCCATTCCATTGTTTAGGAACACCAACATGGCTGCTGTGATGTCACACGAAAACACACTATTCACTATTTTCAGGAACCCCATAATACATCTTGTTTGCCCCCAAAAATTTTGCATAATCATGGTTTGCAATTTCTCCTGAGACATGAAGATGTCCCATGAGAAATCGAAAACAATGCCTAGGCAAATTTTTTTGGGGCTAAACAAGGTGTATTATGGGATTTGAGAAAGTAGAAAAATATTGTTTATTTTCCCGCAAAACTTGGTTTAAAACTAGACGCTGATGGGGACAAACCTCATTCCAGATTCTTACACTTGGGTAATGGACTCTTGGTTAAACAAATTCACAAATAAAGAACAACAAGAAAGAACGAGCAAAAAACGAAACATCAAGGGAATCGAACACACTCCATGACGGATATTAGATTTGTGCCATACCTTGTGAAAACAACTTCTCCAAAATTTTCTCCTACTCTGATGGTATCATCTTGTTGTCCAAGGGGTAAGTTGAACAAAAACGACACATCCAGCGGTTTATCTGATTTACTGCGCAGGCTCAAGGTAAACGCAACTGCGGGCACTGCTGACTTGCGAGGCTCTCTCATGTGGAATGATGGGAAGGCATAAAGATTCATCTCTACATGTTCTGTTATGGAGCCCCCTGTTAGATTATGAAAATATCAAAGATTGTTGGACCCAAACTCTATTATGTGAATAGTTGAGTTAAATTGGCGACGAACTTTTGCCAAAGCTCAAGGCCGGTTTTCACGGTACGATCTGTCGGCCGGACGGCGTCGGAGCGCAAATCTTGCGTGTATTTTGACAGTCGATGAACGAACGATTCATGGGAATGAAAACCATTCCGATTAAAAAAATCTGTTGCACTGCAGCAGATTTTTTTAAGTCGGGCCGACACTCTGAGAGAAACCGCCATGCCAATCAAAGGATATGCGAGTGGGTAATGCGCATATATACTGAAAAATTTAATGCGTTCAAAATGGTAGATACTAAAAGGACAACGGGAACATCTTTGGAGGAAAAATTACACGTTTGACACAGTTTACAAGGTACGATTTATCGGCCCGACAAAACCGGCCGACAAATTGTACTTTGTAAACCGGCCTTTAGTAAAAGAGATCTTGGAAAAATTTTTATTGGCAGCAATGAGTTAGGTTATGTCTGTTTGTGCGATGCGATTACTTTTTTGATGTTGCTGAATCACATTTGATTGACACTCAAAAGGATCATCACATGACTTAAGACCACTTGCATGGGCCAATCACACGAGAGAAATTCTTATGAGGGAAGGCAACCTGCTTGCATCATCATCGTTATCGGTTATCGTCATCGCAGTCACCGTCAACGTCGTCTTTACGTCATCATCGTCAACCTTATCATTCTATAAAACTCTGTAGAAGGTAGAAAATAGAAAAAAGATTTAATTGGTGTTCGTTGTCAAGGTCATCATCATCCTTATCATCAAAATTATCATCATTATCATCATCATCACAATCAACATCAATGTTATTATCGCCATCATCGTCATCGCAAAAAAATATATGTGCATAATAAAACCTTCAAGTTTGTAAAGAGTGTTTACTTCCCATACAAACGTGTAAGCAAGAACGAGAGTAAGAAAACAGAAGCACTGTATCCTGGTGAAGGATTTAACCAGGAATATAAGTATTACAAAAGATCAAACGGAGGAAAGTTGATAGAACGGTGGAGGAATCGGAATCTTTAACCGCAGTACACAATATATGAAAGTTATTGTCTTAAACCGTAGATATTACTCGTAAGACGCTGATGGAATATTGGCTTAAGATCATCTATTCCTTCACCACTCAGTCAGTTATCCTTGCTATTTTTGTTTTTTTCACCTACCAGGAGTCAGTCTACTAACAGGATATGATCCTGAATAAGACAAACTTTCCACACCCGGGTATCCATGGGGAGCATGGATCCTCAACAATGCAGCCTTGCTTTTGTCTTCATCTGCGACTCTTACACCAAACACTGCCATGTTCAGAGCCCCTTTGTTAAGCTTCGCTGATCCGCCCGGAGACTGGTTCTCAATCGTCCACTCATGTATGGTCCCGTCCGCGCGTAGCTCAAATGATCCAGTACCAAGCCCCCCGAGAGGTACGGCAGATCGCATGCCAGGGGGCGGATGCCTGGTACTTTGACGGTGTATGACCCCGGATGTACATTCATCCGAATCGTGGATCGGTGATGGGACCGCGCTCTTCAGCCAGCAACAATACGTTCCTGCAGCAGTTAGAGGAACGACGGAATCAAACTACCAGATATAGAATTAAGAGCAGCAAAATTTACGAGCATAAAAAATAAAATTAAAATAAAATTAAATAAATTACAAACATTGACATTGATATTGCGTTGTGCATTTAATTTAACGCAGTTTCAAACAAGGACGTGTTAGATAAAAAGTTAAAGAAAATAAGCTATGAAAAAGTCACTATTCAGGCCAAGGTGGCTTGCAAGGCGAAAAATGAAAATCCTTGATTTTACACAAAGTAACTGGCATTTCAACTAGCCCCTACTCCTGAAGGAATTTAGTTCAATACAGAGTTTGGCGCCGGGAATTTTCCGTCAGCTTATCATTGACACCTCTTGACTAAAAGAGAAAATGAAAGTAAAGGTGAATAAAAGGAAAGAATTGAAGAAGCCATCATTTTGTAGTCTATAATGACCGTTTCTACGACGGAATGTGACGGAAAGATCTGAACGAACTCCCCACCGGTTTGACCACAAGAAACTCGTTGACATTAACAGGTTTAGCATTTTACGTAGCCTAACTTTAATCGTTTTAAAATGGAAAAAAGCGAATCAAGAGATTTAGTTAAATTTCGAGGAAATAAACCCCATTTTGCATGACAGTTCATGAATGAACAGTTGCATGACAGGATATAATTACGCTTGTGGAAATTCATATTATGAAACATTTTCGTTGTTTTTGTTGCTTAAAGTTCCCCTAATTCCGATTTTAAAAATATAGTCAATTTGGGAACAATAATAAGTAAATCTAAAAAATCCCCAAGTGCTTATGGACGTATACCTCACTCACTCATTCTGGTTCCGACCATTACGTCATACCCCTAGCTTAGCCCATTCTCCCAAATACGCGTTCGTGAACGAGAATGGTGGCACTTTTTTAAAACTATGAAAATTAAAGGCCCATCTTCAAACGATAGGCTTCTTGACCGTTTCTTTTTGTTATGGAAATTCGAATTGCTTATCGTAGCGATCTGATTGGATGAATTTCAGCTTTGGCGGGATTTTCATATATGAAAATCGTTTCACGGCACGCAATGCCTCTCGGTTGAAGGTGGGCCTTAAAGGAAAAGTTTTAGGGCGCTTTCCTTTTGTCAGAACTGGCCGGCCAGACCCATCAGTTTGCAAAGAAAATGCAACAATTTGAAGGAACACGTGCATGATAATCCCTCGCATTCTTCCGGAGGATTGTATATCATCCTCAAAGAGTGTTAATTTGAAGGCGGTGTAAAGTTAGTCCTTCCAAATGCCTGGTGCGGCCGGTCAGTTCTGTCAAATGGAAAGCGCCCTTAGTTTATTAGTTTATCCTAGTTAATCCTATATCATCGCACCAAAATGCTGAGGACGTCAGGGAGATTTGTTTAGGTGAAAAAAAAAGGGGAAAAAAGGGGGATTAAGGGCACTTTCAGCTCCCTATTTTGGCACTAGAATCACTGACCTTTTGCACAGTTGGCTGTATCCGCCTGCTGCAATCTCACTGTCCAGGACTGACAACGGGGCTCTTGGCAACAGTACTTCTCGCAGATATTGGCGTTATTGATCATAGTGTTCCCTTTGATGGACATAACCCGGAAGCTCAAGAATACATCGCCCCGCAGATCAGTGCGGTTCATCCAAAGAGATGAATTACAAGAATGGTAATTCTTCGGCATTTCGTAGAGATACGAATAAGGGGAAAATAGATCGTTATTCCACGACGCCCGAGTCTGAAAACGAAAGTAGAAGGATCAGCCTTTCAATTGACCGTATTCCGGAATAGGAATACATGGAGTTAGAAATCCTTCGTTTTGACGGAGATTCACATGCAATTTGTCAAACACCTGCTAAAATGCTATTTTAAACATATCTTAATTATCCTTGTTTCCTCAAAACGCCATACATACAATTTTAAATCATCATTCCACGTATTCATATTCCGGAATAGGGTCAATCGAACGCACCCTAAATATTCCCCCCTCTTTAGAGAGATTAATTAAGGGTCACATTAAAAATAAGCGACTTTTTGAAACATTTTTTATAGCTAAATATTTAAGGGTCGTGACTTGGATCATTGGTTTCAAAAGGGGCCAGATGGCTACTGAGTTTTAAGGCCGGTTTCCTATGACATAGAAACGGAGTCGACATAAAAAGAATTCAGTGTTACGAAAAACAGGATCGTCTATATAAACCAGGAGCAATTGGTTTGATTAGGATTAACTCCGTAACGTCCTAATACACAAAAGAGAAAGTAAGTAGTTTATTTTTCGGCTTCTACTTGGCGACTCCACAATCAAAGTTTCAGTGCAGGAGGTCATAAGTGCATAGCGGCGGAATCGAAACAAAGTGAAAAGGATTTGACGCAATGTACGAAAAAGCTCAGGTCCTCTGGCTTTCTATTCGAATCTTTTTTTGCTTTGTTTCCACGAGGACAAAGGAGCTCTTGCGATCCCATACATGTCAATTATAAATGCAGGGTAACTGAAATTTACAGTAATTCGCAAAGCGCCTTAAGTATCCCCTCAGGGCTCAGCTATAACTTCACGTGTTACTGCTTGGATAGGAGGGTTCTGGTGAGGGTTAGGGGGTCATTTATAAAATCTACACAGACTGCCGACAATCTAATAATGTGGCTTCTACAATCCCGATTTCGTCTCCGCCTCCCTTGCCTCGCTATTGACTTCTTTAGGTTCACCAACCCATATAACGGCGTGCGTTTGAGGGTCGTCTATAGATTGTGGTGGGAGGAACGGTGGCCTCATGGTTAGTGCGCTCGACTCCGGATCGAGTGGTCCGGGTTCGGGTCCTGGCTGGGGACATTGTGTTGTGTTCTTGGGCAAGACACTTTACTCTCAGGGTGCCTCTCTCCACCCAGGTGTATAAATGGGTACCGGCGAATTCAAGGCCGGGGGTAACCCTACGATGGACTAGCATCCCATCCAGGGGGGAGTAGAAATACTCCTAGTCGCTTCGTGCTACAAAAACCGGTGATAAGTGCCGGCTTGATGGGCCTTCTGGCTCGTAAGCAGAAACTTTACTTTACTTTTACTACAGATTGTACCATATACTTCATGGATCTAAATATTCCTTGTTTTATGCAAAGAACCCCCCGCTCCCACCCAGACAAACGGCATTCGGGAGCTTAAGCATGCGACGTTTTTAAGACAAGGACGGAAATATCGCATTCCAGTACAGTATTCCCTTCCAGAAGCGACTACTGTGAGGACTGGAAGGGACTACTGTGATATGTGCGATACAAAAATACCATATGCCGAGGTTCACAGATATTCGTACCTTGGAAACATTGTATTCTTCCACATAAAGCCCACACTGTTTGAGGTACACAAATCTACTTCTGTTGTAAACAGTGGATGGTCCGTTTAAGAACTTTATCTTTTCCAGCGCTGAAAGAAGTTTGTCCTCTTTCGGATGTGTTTCACCTAAAACATTACAGTAATCATACGCACAAGAGGAAATTTACTAAATAAAAAATGTAAAAAAAAATACTCAATACTGAATTGAACAATCCCTTTTAGAATGGAGAAATAATACAATGAACATAGCGGAGTTGAGGACCCTGACGGCTCAGAGGAATCCCAGTTATCACCACCGCCGCAGCTCGGGAGGTAAACTCAGGTACTTCCCAGAACAACTCAATAATAAGGTACTTATTATATAGCGGGACGTAAACGGAGGGCCTCCGCCGGGATTTCAAATCCCGCGCCTTCAATGCAAAACAATCCGGCCATGCTGATACCCACTCAGTTAGGTCATAAAACGAGCTCCTTGACAAAAGTTTCTGGAGTTACAGGAGCTGACCTAGTGATCCAGTAGCCCGGAAAATCAATGAGCCCTGTTTTTCACATGGAAAATTTTCAGTTAATGCTCTGACGAAGCGTGCGCTCTTCAGTTCGAACTGCCTCTGCGTTCTTAAAAGGGAAACGTTTTAAAGTACGAATTATCTTTGCAAATGTTTTGCTGTTTTCCCTCTTGCAAACATATTTTTAGAAAACTAGTTCCTCAGAATAAACGGTTCCCAGTTTTGAATTGTATATTGTTCTTGGGGCCCGTATAAAGTTTTCGTGAATTTTGAAATTTGGGCCCTTGACACACGACATTGTCCCTCGAGTTCATACGTACCTCGAAAAAGATCTTCATCCACCGGCGCGGGTTTCGCTTTATCCACTGCACCTTTGTTGCTATCCTTCCAATGACCATGGTTATTCGATGGCTTCTTTTTTTGTCTATTGGCCTCAAGTTGTGCAATTCTGCCCAAAATTAACTCCTCCAACGTCTTTCCTATTTCCAGCCGCGTCTTGTCAAAAGGTTCTTGTTTATCGAGTACAACATTTTCATCCTCATTTTTATTTTCAGTATTCTTAGCTTCGACGTCCGATTCATTTTGTTGCTCGGTGGCTTTACTTTCCGAATTCGTGTCACCCTTGTCCTTCTCCGATTTCACCGTTCCATTTTCCTTTTTTCCCTCATTATTGCCATCCTCGGGAGTTAACTCCTTCATTTCTTTTCCCAAAAGAGCGAGTCTAGTGGCTGAATTTTTGTCTCTGGCCTTGCTCTTTTCGCTAATCTTCTTGACAAACGTCTTTCCCGCCTTGTTCGCTGAATAATGCCCATCCATCTCCTTTCCCAACGGTTTCAGACGATTCACGCTTTTGCTATACTTGTGTTTTCTGCCTTTATGAAGTTTGTGCAATTTCGTTTCGGTTGAATGTTGGGGCAATTTCAAAAATTTCACCTTGCTTTTGCGACTTTTATGACTGCCATTCTTATGTTTTTGTGTTTGTTTATGTTTTTCATCAGATTGTTTGTCCTTTCGCAAATCGAAATCAATGAACGCAGAGCCAGTCTCGTGTTTACTTACAATGTTGTAAATCTTTTTAACTTTCTGTTCCTCTTCTTTCCCCTTTGGTCCTTTCGCTACCATATCTAAGTCCTTTTTAGGCGCAGCATATCTCCAGACATTGTGCAGATTATGCTCAACTTCCTTCATAAGTTTCGTGTTAACAGTAGCACTTGCATTAGACACATTCAAACCATCACTTTTTCCACTACTTTCCCCAGAGTGGCCATTCATATCCTCTTTGATGCTTTCTTCCCTTTCGCTTCCAAGACGTTTGTCTTTATAAACTCCTGAACTACTAGGACTTCCTTCTGAAACTTCCACATGATCATCGTTTCCGCTGCTTTCTCCAGAAAGGTTGCCCATGTCAACTTTCTCGACCTTGGTGTCTACACTTTCGTGAAAAGTACTCTTAGCAACTCGTGAACCACTAGACTTTTCACCCGACACTTCCAACAGATCATCGTCTCCACTGTTTTCGCCAGACAGAGTGGCAACGTTAACTACTATTTTCTTGCTTTCACCACTTTCACTTTCCTCAAGTTTCTTAGCTACAAGCCCCGAACCACTGGCACTTACATAATCCAAAGCATTTCCCTTTGAATTGCTTTTCCCTGCAGAGAGGCTATCATCTTCAACTCTCACGCTCTTATTCCGTCTGCTCTCTTCCTCCTCGCCAGATTCTCTATCATAATTTTCCACTCCAGCCTCAGCAGATCCCATTTGTTCTTTTTTACCTGATTCATCTCCACTTTCGCCTGAGAATCCCGAAGGCTCTTCAACGAACCCACTCCCTTCACCAGACACCGCCTCGTCTGGTACACTTCTTCCCGCACCCGCTGTCTCGTGCTTTATTAATAAGTTATAAATTTGCTGCAATTTTTGCTCTTCCTCTTTGCCTTTCGGGCCTTTTGCCACCATATCTAAGTTTTGCCCAGAGGATGCATAACGCCACACTTTGTGTAAGTTATGCTGCACTTCTCTCATTATAGTCTTGTTAAAATGCCCATATCCACTGCCTGAGCTTAGATCTTGCTCATCATCTGATATCATTCCCACGGCACTGTTACTTCCAGACGCACTAGAAAATTCCATAGGTCTTTCTTTTGCGGAATCAGATTCTTCTGCACTCAGCTCTGGTGTTCTCCTATCACCTGTGAGGTGTCTTCCTAAGCCTCTCGCAATTCCGTCATCGAATTTAGATTCATATAGCTCTATTCCACGAGGATCAACGGCCGTCGCCATCTCCGTTCGTTTCACAGCAGCGACTTCATGCGTTCGAACGTTGATTACGTCATCAGTTACGTCATCATCTTGCTTGTCACCTGATTCGTCACGCACACTTCCTTCCCAGTCCCCTACGTCAGATGATCCTTCCATCCTGAAGTTCATGGTCTCTGAGTGGCGTTCGTAATAATCGCCGCTGAAGAAAACTTCCCCTCTTTCACCTATGGTTTCTTGTTCAGCGCTACCTTTTATTGAATCAGACATGTTCTCGTCGTCTTCTATTTCTTCAAGTGATCGTATTATTCTCTTGACTTCAGGGGAGGATGACGCATCAAAAGGGGTGTGTGTCGCACTGTTGAAAAATTCATTCCCGGGAGTCATGGGTTGAATTTTGTCATTGACCTCTATGCGGCTGGGATTGACTGAAAAAAAAGAAGGATACGATAATAATAGTTGACTGCAGTCTTTTTTTTATTTTAAGCAAGATAAATTCAAGCTGTATTCTAATTTGGGCAACTCAAGGTTAATCTTAAGCGACTAAAGCACAAAAAAGGAAGATAGGTGGCAAAAAATAGACAACAGACCTTATGTCGACTATACGACAGATATCCCTCTAAGACTTTAGAGTGAGTGAAAAAAAAAGGAACAACTGAATATACACAGCGAGTGAGTTAGTTTCAGAAACAACGTTGCACAAGAGAGGCACAAAAGATTCTCACTGCAATGTACGAGAAGAGTCAAAAGCGGAAGACAGGCAGACCTGTCCGAGAGTAAGTAAAACAGTTTTAAAAGACAACACAAGGCTATTCACGTAAAAACTGCCGACAGGTCTCGGAGAATTACCGAGTTAACGGATGCCAGACAGGAGCGGCCCAAGAAAAAAGCATGTACATATGTGAACTTGCAAATCGATCAATGTCGCATTCATAGAGGATGTGTAACGTTTAGGTCAAATGGAACTTTTTTTCATTTGTCACGTTGAAGTGCATATAAATTAATACTGAGGAATTCCGAAAAAGAATAAATGTTTCACACCTTCATCCTCAGCATCTTCCCTTGAGGCAATGTACATAAGCCTCATGCCTCTTTGGTAGCTTGGCAATCTCATTGGTTTGCAGAGCTCACGGTTAAAACAGGATACTGAATAACAGTGGTCACCAATCCACGCAACCAAATCACATGACCTGCGATCGCAACAACGCTGGATGCAGAGCTCGGTGTCATCCGGCGGACCCAGTCTCCTAAACTGGCCAGCCTGAAGACCTCCCTGCAGACGCGCGTTTGTGAATGTGTAGCTTTTGGGGCAGTTAAAACGTTGAAATGAGAATGGAACACTGATAGTCACTAAAAATGGTAGAGAGTACGGGAAATGATCAGAGTAAGTGAATACAAAGAACAAACATCCAGTTTAGCCTGAGTCTACCTTTAACTGACAAAGACAACTTAGAAATGCCTCACATGTGTGTGAAAGCCATAGCCATGGAAGGAACAGGTTTTGTGGAGAACACAAGAACACAACGGTAACTTTTCATTTTTCTCGTTAGTGTCGACCACGCCGTACGCAAATTATACTCCTGACCACTTGGCTCTCAATCTACATGCCGATCGACTTGAACGAATCAAAGGATCATCTCAATAATACTAAAGACTTAGCTATTATCGCTTTGTTTCGACTAGTACGTAGACAACACCAACAACAGGTTGCAAGAACAAACGTGAACAAAGGAAAACACGAATTTTAATCTAAAAATAAACCAAAAAGAACACCAATAAACTGAAATTACGCTTAATCGGGGAAAAAACCAAATGTCGGAATCTATTGCACAAAATGACTAAAAAGCCTAATAATGTAACTTACCTGGAAAAATCAGTAATTGCAACATAATTGTCAAAATTTCAGTACGTTGTCCCCACATTTTGATCTTTTAATTTTGAACAATGTTGCAAAGTCTTGATCTGTTTTTAGTTCTTCAAGAACAGTTCGTTGTGCGCCCAATTCCAACAAGCTTGACAGCTGAGCTAGAAAACGTCAAGCCTTTGTGTCCTGGCAAAACGATTATTCCACGCGAATCCTTTGTCTCTTTGAAATCAGCGCGATCGAGCGCAGTGAATTTACATGAGATCCTCCCGGGAAAAGACTGCTCATAACACAAACGTATCTGGTAAAAACAATGCATGGAAATACATCCGCAACTTGGTCGTTATTTTGGCGACAAAAAATTCTTCTTTTCACTCCATAGTGAATTGACTTTGCGTCAAGAGGGAACTACAGCAGCGGAGAATAGTTCAAAAATTCATGGCTCAGTAACGACAGAGCACTGGTGGCAGCGGGTGTCGGTTGTTTTAAACTCCTTGAAAATCAAAGAGCTTCAAAGGGGCCAGTGCGCATGAACCATTTCAGAGCAAGAAGAACCAAGTATAATGCGATTTCTATGCGATTTTACAGTGAATTGACGCCGCGATAAACCGAAATTTAGGTGCAACTCACGGAGACACAGTAACCTTGAACAGCAGTTTCGCTACAGTACAGGTTTTCAAAGCGGCTATTTTTTGCGTTGACTGACCTCTTGTTCTACAAAAGTCTTGAGACAATTTAATAAAAAAAAGGGAAATTGAAACATTAATACCGGTAAATGAGTCGTTCAATTGCTCTTCCATCTTTGCTTTTAATGCGACGAGAACGTTGCGTTTAAATCTTTTTTGCCGTTCTTGTAATAATTTCACGATTTCTCCAATTCGTTCGGCGTGAAAAATGTTTATAAACATTCCAGGAATAAAATTAGTGTGAACGCTGCGCCGGTGGATGTTTGAAGACAAAATTTAATACTTATATATCGTCAGGTGCTTGCGTCCTCCACACATCCTCACATTTGGTCGTCGTTGTCAGGACAAATGAATGGCTACGAAATGTACCATGCAAACGTACATACGGATCGTGCAAAGCCATTGTCTGTGCTCATTAGAGCTATTGTTTTGTCGAAATTCTTGTAGCAGTCGTCTTCGTCCATAATTAAGCTCTCTATTATCTCTTTGTGACCAACAAGTCAATAAGCAGGGACTGTCCAAACAGGGCGAAGGTGCAATAACAGTCCTTTTCAAGACTGCTATCACTTCATTGATTTCAGCTGAGATTTCATTACGTATTAAATTTTGTGGACCACTCATCAAAGCGCGAGTGGTCAGCGTAAAGAACGGCCTAAAACGCAATTTACGCATGATAAGACGATCTGAATCTATTGTAACCTCTTTTCATGATAAAACCTACAAAACCACTTACGCAGCCATCTTGCTTTCACATGTCTTCCTCTTCCGATCTGTTCGGCGTCGGGATTAAAAAAAAAAAGGATCACTTACTCCTGGATTCACATCGTCCGCCATATCTTGCAGAAAGTACGCAGCATCTCACAAATTAACGAAAAAGCTTACCTGCTTTTCTCCAAAGAGGTATTCCCTTCGGCCATCATTCACTTTTTATGCTCACCCTAGTCAAAAATGGCTTCCATTTTAATACTCTTTGATTGACCTTTTTCGCTTTAGACCTCCTATCCTCATTCTCCAGCTCAAAATTTGAACAAATGTTTCCTTCAGTAAGAAGAGATAACTGAAACAACTTGATCATGAAAAACAATAAGAAGGCGGCCATTTTGGAGAGCTTGCTCATGAACCCTAGAGCCTGGGGATGATATTTTGGCATGTGACCGGGCTTACCGACAACGCCTCCATTCTCTGAAGTCTGCGCAGCCATCTGGGCTACCACAGGCGACTGTATATTAACACAAACTTCTTCGAGATGTTTGGATGCCTGGTGTCTGGACGTCTGGTGAGTTTTGTGCTTTTTTGAAAGCATCTTTTCCGGTTGCAGATGAGCAAATCGCTGACTTATTCTCCTTCGAAATTATAGTTCAAGATTTGCCGATATTTGATAAGCTTCAGAAGTTTAACAGCACCTGTACTGTGATAATCTTAAATCATAACTTTCTCGGGGTTGCCCAACACAATAAGCATACTTGTTTCATCGACACGTGCTTCGTTTGTGTTATTTAGAAACGACACTGTTCTGGCCGGATGGTCGTACTTAAATCAGTTATTTCAATCATTTTCGATCACTAAAAATACAAAGGAAGCTTTTTTTCACAGGGGTGGGGATGAGTCGGCGTATGGACAAGATATAAATCGTTCTTGGTATATCGAGAAAATTACTATGTATGGCTTAACATCAGTGTTTTAATTTATGACCTAAAATGAAATTATAGAGAAGCTATTCACCAGTTACGTGGATCATCTCCTTCCACCAGTGTTTTCACTTTCCCCGTCCTGGTGCAGGTTGGAGAAATGGGGGAGTTCATTGCTGCACTAGGGAGGCACTTACCCCGGTCTGACTTCACTTACATGGAGTAATCGGCCATCACCACAATAATTTATTGAAAGCTAACCTTTTTCAAATGGGTCCTTAGACTTAAAATAATACTGTTGAGCAATGCCGTTTAAATGGGTGTTTAGGCTTAGCACTAATTTTGATGCTGCTTATAACCAATAGTTCTCACTTGAAATGGTATTTTTTGGTAGTCCATTTGGGTAGTCTATGGACTGGGGGTCGTTGTTTTCAACTCCTCCATTTTTTATTCTTTTTCACCTGGATGCCTAAAAAGGTCTTAAGGTCTTATGAATAAAGGTGAGAGTCATTTGACTTACTGTAGTCAATTTAAAATAGTACATCGGATCAAAAATAATTGAAAACAATGTAGTTCTGATGCCTTCATGGAAAATGTCCTAGATGTTGACTTCTTTGCGTCAGCCATAATTTATACATCTTATTCCATTGTGAAATATAGAAGACATGATCTAGACATCCTTTGCAACTATTTAAGTTGTTTACAACTGTGATGATGACATTCTTGCTCACTATCTAGCTCAAAATTGAGAAAAGTTACAAGGGCTTAAATAAATTTTAAAAATTGTTAAAAATTTAACCCTTTGACACTAGAACTGGCCTAAGCCGGCCATACTTAGTATTTTACTCTGCTAATGCCAGACTATTTTACTCGTCAATGGGGAACCCTCAGGAGTCAATGGGTTAAAAAAAGGGGAAATATACAAATGCAATAATTACTTTGGAGGTACATGTAAAATATATTTATAATAAGTTTGGGAAATGTGAGATCTGAAGCATCAAACATTATCCCATCCAAGCTGATAGTGAAACTCATAGATTTTACTCTCGCTTGCCGATTGGGGGGAGGGGGGTGGCGCGTCCTAAGTGTGAATAGGTTAACAACATCTTGGTCCACTCGAAAACTTTGTCCCCTTAAACCCTTCCACACGCCAGAGTGAGACATATAGATTTTACTAAGGCTGACGCCACACGATTTTACTCGCCGACCCAGGGCACCATACATGCTACATGTGAATGAGTTTAATGGAATCTAATGACTTGTTAACCTCCACTTCTCTTAGGTACAGACAGAGGCTCAGCAGGTCGGTCCAACTCAATTTGTTTTCACCTTACTTGATGTGGAGAGCATTCACCATGTGGTAGTGTTCCTCACTGGTGTCACACCATTTCCAGATGGGATGGGTGGGGCAGTTTATTACTGCTACCCCACCCCTGAGGGGCCAGCTTCACAGCTACTTGGATTTATTGCAAACAATAAGCCAAGTGCAATCTTTAAACTGGCAAAGGTAATAATTCTTTTATGAAAATGCACCACAATGACTAGTTTTTATAACAGCTGAATGCTGTAAGCAGTTCCGCTTTGGTGACACTATGATGTCAAGTTAGCTTCTTTTGACTGGTCATCGGGCTCCAGAAAATAAGCTTTAAAAAAAATCAGTCTGTAAAAATGTCATGACAGGAATGTTACAGGGCTGTTGTTTGCTCCTTAAGTCAATTGGGCACATGTACAATTTAACATGACTATATCTTTGACTTTTCTGTTCTCAGTGTGGTTGTTTAGGAAAGATTCAGCCTCAAACCTACAGTAATAGGAATGCCCATCAAAGAAAACACATATATCATGACATCTGACAGAATGCTGCGATGCGGATCCGCGTAATTCCCTAAAATGTGCATCCTCCGCATAATTACGATATTTTCCGCATAAAACAGAAGAAATGCTTGATATTTATAGTGATAAAGCAGGTGCTTACCATCCTCACAAACATAAACGCCAAAGAGACTGACTATTTTGAAATGCTTATTTTCCTGAACATGGAAGAAAACACGCCATTTCGTTTGCAAGATGAAAGTTCATAAGCAGTTTCCACGGATTTTTCGTTAGTGAGCCTGGACAATAACATACCCTGGGTTCGAAATTATAAAAGTTTGTAAAAAAAAATTGTAAAAGTAGGGACATTTTAACAAGACAAAATAGGGGCCCACAGTTAGTATGTGTCAAGGGAATGGATCGTGGTCCAACCACATTACAATTTTGCTCCATATATCCAAATTGAAACAAAATAATTTTTTATCGCTTTATTTATTTTAGCGGTGAAAGCCACTCACAAATTGGCGACTCCTCCAGATATGTTAATCGCAAAGGAAAAAATTTCAGTCGCAAATGCGACTGTATTATTGGTCGCAATTTCGAGTCCTGATTTACCACAAGCCTGTAAATACATTGGTCCGGTTTAATTATTAACTAGTTTCATAAATTGTTTAAATTTCCACATAATCCGGACCGGCCGGGTGTAATTTCCGCATAATCAACGCATGTTTACATATAATATAGGCAAAATTTTCCGCATAGTCTTTCATTTATTTCCGCATACTATCAGAAGCCCAGATACATGTACTTGTTGCCCAGGCTCAAATGGGGCATGGGTTTGAGTAGCACTCAAAAGTTGCATCATTAACACTGGCATGATCTTTGGTTTACAACATGTGTGTCAACCCTTAAATGACTAAAAACATTCATTGACACAATATGAACCTAATATATTTGCAAGTATAACCTTTTTCCTGTTCAATTCCTATGTATCCTAGGAGGCCTGGGTCTAGCAGAGGAGTTGCCCTTATTACAGATTAAAGTTATTATGACTTTTAAGGTTAGGTTCCTTAAAGATACAGCATGATAGATTCGTTGCCCTCAAGTCTTCACGGATTTTATAAATTCCAGTGAGCATTTTTTCATCCCAATCCTTTCACACATTCTGTTTTCGCTGATAATCACTTATATTTTGTTTTATGCCCCCCTGGTTTTTTGGATAGAAATTGGATGTCCCCACTCCTCTTCTACCATAGGATTACTCTCAAATTATTATATACTCAACAGAATGTCACATTTCTGATTGGTCAATTACAAATGTGCAAATAGGTTTTACATAATAAGCTCAATAATGCATGTATTTTGGTTGGTGCTGTGACCTTAATTAATGATCCTCAAGTTAAAACCATGTAATTTATTTATCTGGTTCCATTCCAGGTAAAGCCAGAGGACAGAATGCAGAATCCATTCTCAATGGATACTATGGAAACCACACATACAGGGGCTCAGATAGGAATCTCCATTGAGCCCCTGGACCAGCTGGCACAGCAGACACCTGTTGCAAATGCTACGCCATCCACTTTAAACTCTTTTGTTGAATACACACAGAAGATGCTAGAGAATTTCTTCAATTTTGCATCTTCCTTTGCCATAACTCAAGCACAAATGACACCCAATCCTTCGGAAACCTTTGTTCCTTTGAGTGTGGTTCAAAAATGGTATGAAAATTACCAAAGGAAAATGGCACACGATCCGAACTTTTGGAAAAGGTGATGCGATGAAAATACAGCTCACTGCTGTAGCTATTAATGAAGAATGAGATGTAGCAGTTTTTTGGAAATAACTTTACTTCATCATAATCAAGGTGTTTAACCAATGAAAGCAAGTACATGTATACCAAAACCCAAGCTGCAGAAAACTACATCTTGTCCAAAACTCACTACTTTTACTGCAATGGTTCTTTCTGTCATTATAGAAAACGGTACCTGAGTGAGTCCATTGCTGAATGCGATCTCAAGGATCTAAAAGTGGAAATGCTTGTTCCAGTGGATTTTCTCTCATGTGATTTCTTATTAAATAGGACTTTTTTTCAATGGTTCAGAGCGATATCCAATTGAGTTCAATCACACGAAGATTTGTTGACAATCAACTTACAAATCTGTAAAAAAAATAAGTGAAAATAGAAAATGGAAGAAAGGCAGTGCACCAATCAGTTTCGTTCTTTGGCCTGATTGGCCGATTTGAAAACCAGTCACAAAGTGTATACCTGCCAACTTTTTCTGAGATATAGCCGTTAGATTTTTATCCTGGGAGTGCTGGGATTTTTGAAGACGGCACGATCATTTCCGAAGATTTCCAAAGACGTCCGAAGTCTTCCGAAGAAGTCCGAAGTCTGTCGAAGACGTATAAACGCGAGCTCGCTCCCAGTGCTTTTCACTTCAAAAATCAGAGATCGCGAGGAAGGTATTGTCATTTATTTATTTTACACATGGTTTTCGTTCCTTACATGGGTCTGAGTCAACATATTTTTGGAAATTGTGTCAAGCAAGACGGCAACAACTCACATTTTCCAATCAGGCGTGAGAAATTGGCCCGCAAGCGTGAGCCGGCGTGAGATCGAAGTTTTCAACCCGCAGGCGTGAGACTCACGCCTAAGGCGTGAGAGTTGGCAGGTATAAAAGTGTGATGGTGCAGAATTGAGGAAACCTGAACTGAAAGCCACTCGGAAGCATTAACATTTTATTACTGACAAAAGGGAATTAACTCTATATAGTTAATTGGTATCCATCAAAATACAGAGTAAGAACACGAGATGTAGAAAAATGGGTTTGCTATGGTAACTATCAAAATAACAGTCTTAGGAAGAAAGTTTGTAAGGGCCTGTTGGCATGGAGGGAGGGTGCCCCAGCTAACCAAGTTACCCTGCTGACCCAGCTACTCTAGGAAGGCTCGTTCGCGCTAATTGTTTGTGCGCAACTTTTGCTCTGCCGTTAACGCGACTGTAATATGTAACGCATTACTTCAACCATTAGTTAAGATCACGCCGGGGAAAAATTTCCAGGTCGGCTAAAGAATGGCATATTTATTTCCAATTTATCTGGAAACGTAAAGAGAAAGGACCGGGAGGCTGGAAAAGGTCTCTAAATCGAGTTGTGGTTGAAAGTTTTGAAAACTCGAGGAAGGTTAGTTTTAGTCAGCGACGTTGCGTAAATTTAATGGGGTTGGTTTTTTTTAATGTTTTTATTACGTTACGAACTTCCTAGTACATAATAAATGCATGTTTTTGAAGTTCTTTTCCTTTTATTTTTATGAAAATAGAGCAGAATTTTCTTCTCTTGCTAATCCGCTTGACTGAGTACGGACCTATGAAGAAACAGCCAGAGATCATATTTCAAAAAAACCTCACTCCAGAAGATGAGCATGACGGCAAGTGGAGAGATATGATACAAAACACCAACCAAATAAAGATAACGCCTACTTCAAACTTCGTTGCTATGCTCGAGAAAGTTTTCTTTTGCAAAAACCTTTCATCGATCGATCCCGTCTTGGGTTCCAGTCCTTCCCCGACAGGTCACGCAAAATCGTGACAAACGAGATTTTCCAGCACTCACCCGCTGACCAAGACGCCCGAGGACTCTGGGTTTTTTTCCAGCCTCCCGCTCCTTTCTCTTTAACGTTTCATGATGAATTGAAAATAAATGTGCCATTCCTTTGCCGGCCTGGAAATTTTCCCGCGGCGTTTTTGTCGCCATATAAAGATCTTAAAGGGGCACTGTCATGAGCTGCGCATGTTCGAGTTTGTTTGCTCCCGAGCCCACGGGAAATTCTAGCCGCCATCATGGATTCACGCGTGAGTCACGCATATTCGCCGGAGTTTCTCCTTTGTCCACCATGGCCCTCCCCAATGGACACCATTTTGAATTTGTCGATTCAACTTGAAAAAAGTTAACCTAACACTTTTCAAGTTTTCACAAGACGCTAGCGCATGCGCTTCTCGTGACTGTTTCCCTTTAAGTAATGCGTGACATATTACAGGCGCGTTACCTGCGCAGTAAAAGTTGCGCACAAACAATTAGCGCGAACGTCCTTAACTATGGAGGGATATCTATGGCAGAATTCAATGGTCCTTATTTGAAATAAAATCGTCCAAATCATGAATTCATCAATCCAAAGCTGAATGGCAACAACCCGATTCTGTAAATGGCCATCGCGGAAAGAGGCATAACGCAGGGAGGCATAACGCAAACAGCCATAACGCAAAAAGGCTTAATGCAAAGAGGAATAACGCAGAAAGGCATGACGCAGAGGCATAACGCAAAGGCCATTGGAAGAATGGAGACTAGCTGTGTACGCCGTAAATAACTTATGCTCTAAAAAAAACGTCAGTCGATTGCTCAAGGGAAAGAACATATAATCGCGAGGTTAACTATCAATAGAGTTATTTCAGTAGAGTTATGACTTAGAGTTAGAGTTAACGACTTCCAAAATCCTGAATTCGAGATTTTGGACTGCCAAAATCCTGAATTCACGATTTTGGACTGCCAAAACCCTGAATTCAAGATTTTAGAAGACCTAAATCTTGAATTCCAAAATCTTGAATTCAGGATTTTGGCCGTCCAAAATCTTGAATTCAGGATTTTGGAAACGTAACTCTAACTCTACGACATAACTCTAGCTGTCCCCTATAATCGCTATCGAACTTTTTCTTCCTGTTTAAGTTATGTGTCTCCGTTATGGCTGTGCGTTATGCTTTTTGCGCTATGGCTATTTGCGTTACTATTCGCGTTAGGGCTATTTGCGTTATGCCTTTTTGCATTATGCCTCTTTGCATTATTCCTTTTTGCGTTTGGCTGTTTGCGTTATGGCTTCTTGCGTTATGCATCTTTCCGTGATGGCCATTGGCCTTGTTGCCATTCAGCTTTGGATTGATGCATTCATGATTTGGACGATTTTATTTCAAATTTTGTCATAGATATACCTCCACACTTAACATCGACAATTTACACAAAAATATCGTAAGTCAAAACTGTCTACTCGCTGTACAAGAGTGCGACTTTAGGAATCACGTTGTTTAACATTCGGAAGAAAAACGAAACTCAAAGAACAAAATAAAATACCTACACGTTATATAATAAGCTTACAGTTTGATTTGAGGTCGATAAGTGACATACGAACTAGAAATTCCTAAACCAGGGTCTTTTCTCAACGACAATGGAGGCAGAGAAGAGAGACCCTGGGAACGAGGTTGTATTATCTGCTGAAAAGCGGCCGCGCGCGGAATGCATGATAAAAAAATTAAACTTGCCACCAAACAGTTTCTTTGGTTGGCCATTTTATTGTTGTGCTTAGCAGCCACGCAAAGATAGCCCACACACCCCACTGACTATCCCGGTTAGGTGAGTTGCATGTAAAGGCGGGCATGTTTAGACAATAATTTACATGTGTATGTAGTTGTAGCTTGATTGATTTTGTCTTATTGACTGACTTTAATAGCCAAGCTAACTTCTGCAACAAACACTCCCAACTGCATGAAGACAAGAGAAAAACCCTTCTCTCTAGCAGTGCAATTAAGCTCTGGCCAGGAGCACTGCATTATGTTGGTTTGAGCTAAGTGGACCACAAAATTCTCGAAGAGCTCCAGGGGATGTAATAATAATAATAATAATAATAATAATAATAATAATACTCATTGATATGTCCATCCCTACTGAAAAGAACACTTCAGTTAAAGTTACTGAAAAGCTGTCAAAATACAAAGACCTCGAAATCGAGATTGAGCGAATGTGGGGGATGAAGGCCACAACGATCCCAGTTGTGATTGGAGCGCTGGGACTAATAAAAAAGGGCTTGGAGAAATACACCAAACAAATCCCGGGTAACATCAAAATTAGTGAACTACAGAATATTGCACTGCTAGGAACATCTCGCATCCTAAGAAAGACACTCTCTATCAAGTAGGATAGACTTCTACCTCATTTTAGCCCTAGGCCCAAGGAATGGGCTCGGCTATTGTGTTGTAAATGGGCATAAAGTTATAGGAGATAGTATAATAATAATAATAATAATAATAATAATAATAATAATAATAATAATAATAATAATAATAATAATAATAATAATAATAATAATAAACAATTATTCTACAAGGGTGCACTGGATATGAAGTGATAGATAACAAACGAGGCATGTATCGCCTCCAGGAACAACAACTCTTCTATGTTGATTTTATTTGGCACAAAAATGGCAAAAATGTTTTCATCTCACTTTATTGCTGATGCGTTCCCTAACCATATTACATTTAGGTTCAGCTGGTACCTGAACTGATAGCCTGTGCCCGGCAAGCCAATGAAAATGCTGGAAATCTGATATCCATAGTCCAGTGTTTAATAAATAGATTTAGCCAAGCCTAAAAGCACAGCTCTCGTGTTAAATATTCTTACAATAAGTTAACCTGGTTTGAGCCTGCGATCCAACTAAAAAAGAAAGGCCAATGAGCTTGATGAGCTTTAAACTTTAATGAGCCCATGATATGGTCACCTGATACTGGTCAGTGGATACACTGCTTTGACAGCTATGAATTAACTATAACATGGATGTCTAATATCAAAGATGTTCCTGCTAAACAATGCGGGTCGCACCAGAGTTTCACATGGCATACGTGGAGGGATGGACATACCCTGTTCAGTGTACTGGTCACATGTGTAATTTAAATTAAGAAGGAAAAAGAGGGGGGGCCAATGAGAAGGAAGGGGAACTCTCCTCAGCTGCATCCCTCCCCTATGCATACTTAAAACAACTTTGCCAAGAAGAGAGACAGTGTCCAAGAAGGTTTCCGTTTCAGTTCAATAGCACCAACAACTTGTAAGGTGGCAGAGCCAAGTTTAAACCATTGACCCTGACAGTCTGTTTGCATGATGTAAGTAACCACACCTTTACTACACTGTACTATGAAAGAAACCAAAACTAAAGGTATTTGCCCTGATTGATCCCTTTTAAATTTTCTTCATCAACGCCTCCTTTAGCTCTGAAGGTTGAAAGACTCCAAGTTCTGTGATGATACCTCCCGTTATCAGCTCAGCTGGAGTAATGTCAAACCCTGGATTCCAACAACCAATCCCATGAGCTGCAATACGGGTGCTGCCAACAGTTGTCAGCTCATGAGGAGGTCTCTCCTCAATCTCAATGTTGTGGCCACTCTCCAATGTCAGGTCAATGCTGGTAGAGGGTGCAGCAACATAGAATAAAACTCCATGGTATTTGGCTGAAAAAATGATATGGATTGATTAGAGATCCAAAAGTTGGAATAAAGTTCAAAGAAAAATCTGCTTTGCACCCAGAGTCAAAATGTTGCTTTTTTTTAATATGGTAATGTTGAAGTTTACCTTCAAGGCACCAGAACACAACCCCTAACTCTAGTACAAAAGCCAGAATGTTCAACATTAGTAGCCATCTCTCTTCAAAAGCACTTGCTAAAATTTAAATGAAATTATATTATAATAATTATTATGACTCTACTTCTTTTCTTGAATGCATTGTGTGCCCATACACGTACCTTGTGTACGGGCTTCTGTTATTTTTTTACATACAAGTCTTGGCATTCTATTTATAAGTCTCGGCAAACGTACTGCAGCTAAGCTCCTAACAGGAGCCATTCTTACTGCTAAGCTGCTGCCAAAAGGCTTGTTATTGTTTTTTTTTTTTAAAATACCAAGAAACAAACTCTTACTGAATGTTGTGTGAAAGTTGTACATGTATTTCATAGGGATTACATGTATCCAACAGATTAGCCATCTGCCTCTAGGATGGTTTTAACTAAGACCCTACCAAAATTAATAAAATGTACACTGCTTCCTGTAATAATGATCTTCTCATCTGCCAACAGGCTACATACAGAATCATCCATAATACTATGAGTGAAATAATAATGATGATGATGATGACTTTGATACAGTGCTTCCGAGAGGTGGCTCTTCACCTGACTGTACATAATTAAATATAAAAATTAATGTACCGATCTATTCCTTACAAATTACTCACTTGATATGATATAAACTCACCTACAGTGTACATTGTACTATAATTGCTAATGTTTGCTATTGAACAAGGGCTAAAACTAGAAAAATAACAAACCTGTAAAATGATTAATAATACATGTACGTTGTATTGTAAAGGCTAATATTATGCAAACGAAAAAGAAAAAAGCAGACATAATTAATGTTTGTAAGATGGTGACAATTACATGTATATAACAGCCCTGAGTTAACTTTCCCTTCCCATATCCAACTTCGTCAAAACTTACCAGTAATAGCAATTTGATAAGTTCCAATTTTGTTTGCAGTATCACCATTAGCGACCACTCTGTCAGCACCAACAACAACAACATGTACTCCTTGAGTTTTCATAAGCAAAGACACCATGGAATCTGCTACGAGGGTCGATGGGATGTTTTCATAAACTAGCTCATAGGCAGTCAGTCTGGAGCCTTGATTGTATGGTCTTGTTTCAGTGCAAAACACATGGTCAATGTTGCCTTTTCCATGCAAGGTTCTTATGACGCCTAGTGCAGTTCCATACCCAGCTGTTGCTAACGAGCCTGTGTTGCAGTGAGTGAGTACTTTCAGCTTTTCAACTTCTGTCTGCTGTAAAATATGTGCTGCCCCATGTCCTCCTATAGACTGATTATCCTCCACATCTTTGGCCAACATTCCTTCAATTTTGCAAACTACTTTCATCTTCACATCCTCAACATCCATTGCTACTGAAGACAAATGTGTCACAAAAGTGATCAATTCCTTTGCTGTTTGTGAAATATTGACCGCTGTGGGCCTTGCTGTTGTAAGGTATTCCATCTTATTGGTAACAAACTGAACAATTTCCTCCAGAGAACTGAATGTCACTGGCAGCATTTCAACTACTAAACTCAGAGCACCCACAATGGCAATAGCTGGGGCACCTCGAACCTGCGCAAACAACAACACTTAATTATGAGAAAATGATCACAGGTTTCAATAAAATTTGAAGATGAATATGCTTGTTTGAATAGAGTAACCAACTTTATCAATAAGGGCTAACGGCCCCCTTCTCTAGGCATTGTCTGGGAGCATGGCACTTTTAAAAGAACACTCACCTGCCAAACGCCATTATTTCAAAAGCAAAATAATACTAATAATAATACTGTAATAATTATTATTATCGATGATCACGTTTAGAATAAGTTCATGTTGACATTGTTTTAGTTTTAGGTCAGTATTTTCAGAGTATTGAAACCTCTGAAGACCTTAGATGTAACAAGACAGGGTTAGATTTGTAATGCCCTTTCTGAAGTTCATATGAAACTGGGGTCAGATTTTTCAATTTTTCAATTTTCAGATTTTTCAATTGATTTTTCAATTTTCCAATTGTACTATCTGAAAAAGCTGTTTAATACCCACCAAAAAAGAAGTGAAATCCACAATACATGTAAATCACTTTGCTAAGTACAAACCATCTAGTACATTGTACATGTAGCATTAAAAAAAGACAAAAGAACACGAAAGTTGGAGACTGTGAACAGATCATTATGGAAGATGACTTTCTGGGATCAGAGGTCTATGTTTGTGGTAAGTTTGGAAAACTGCAGTGGTATAGCCAATGGAATGATCAAGCCCACTGCACTCACAAACAATAATATTAATTACTCGTGTACACTTAGGTGTCTCATGTGATCTATTTCTGTTTGTTGTCACACCATTTAACGACTGGTTGATATTATACAATTAATTTATGGTTCAGAGGGAAACAGTTACAGTAGTTTTGTTTTCCAGAGAGTCCAGGACTCGAGGGAAAACAGAACTA
>OX421447.1:10949073-10956573 GCA_949126865.1 Montipora capitata
GCATGAACCCCACATGTCAAAACTTAACATCTGCGGATCTTGTTCAGCTTTAAAAAGGACTTCCAAACCCATTTCGTCGTTGTCCTCATCACTGTCAGACGTCATTGGGGCCTGTGGCTGTGGGAAAATTATAATACATTACATACATTATAATTATACGTTTCAGGATAATTCACAAATATGACAATGTTATCAATGATAATAATTTATTAAGCTTGCTGAAAAGGCAATCTCGTCAAAAGTTGGAAGGAGATAACTTTGAAGAGTCAGGTAAGACGTCAATGATGACTAAACTTTCAAGTTTCAAAAATTTCAACCAATTGTTTGAACGGCCCTGCATGGGAGGGAGTTCAGCTGAGTTCGTCGCCCAAAGCAACAGAGAGTTACTAGTAATGGCTATCGTTTCTGCTTCTACTTCGGAGCTGAAAACGTCAGGAGATTCAGTTGCTGCCAAGAAAGACGGGGCCAAAAGAGATGCTCCGCCATCCTTCAAAACGAAGAGCAACAAAGACCAATTTAATCCCTGCAAATTCATTTTAGATGCTGTAGAAGCCCGTGGTAATAAGCTGGAACGCACAGATCTTGTTAAAGCCAAGGAAAGTTTGGACGAAAGGTATGTCCTTATTAATTAAAAGCTGACACGTCTCCCTACGGATGGAACAGAGTCTTGGAATTTAATCATCACGATTAAGCCGATGACGAAGAAGATGTAAAGAAAGTCTTCAGAGCCGAAGCGGGGCCGCCAGACCTTCCATTCAGCGTTGAGCATCATGTATAAATGCCACTATATATATATAGAAGCTCTTTGTCTCCCAACCTCCTAATTCTCTTACATGGGGCTATGCACTACTTTTGGAAGGTAGATCGATCCGGTGTTTGCTTTGCGTGTACCAAATCAGTCAACTGGAGAGTCGTGTGTCCTTTTTTTTCTCTGTAAGCAATTTGTAGAATCAGCGGACTAAGAAGTCAGTCACTCGACGAGCCTAGATTAGATTTTCATATACCAGGGGCACCCAACGAGAATATAGTTCAAAACCACTTAAACATAGCATTGTTAAACTTATTTTAGTATTTAAACGGTAGATATAGGCATATTTTTATCCCCTAAAAAATTTTCATCTGTTCGGATTTCCTAGCTAAAAGTCTAGTAATCCGAAAATTATAGAGATCAAAACGTACCTTTTCGAAACTTTTAGCCAGAAAAAGGCCCTCGAAAATTCTAGGTGACCTTTTTAGGGTAAAAATCCGTCAAAAATGAGCAATTATACCATTTTTCAGATGTTCGAAAATCCTAGGAGAGGCAGGCAAGCAAGAAATTTTACAACAAATGTTCCGAAAATTATAGATCTCAAATCGTCTTCCGAACAGATATTTTCCGAAAATTGACGTTGGGTGCCCCTTATATACCACACTAAAATGGCGCAAGACAAAAGAACCACTGTTATTCAAATTAGGAATTTCTGATAAGATATTGTTTTATTGGTTTTGTTCTTTTGTTTCATGGACATTAATTATTTCGGATCCGGTATATGAAAGAACAGACTTTGAGTCTGAAGCGTTGCGTGTTGCCTCCTCCGCAATCCCTTTTGCAGAAGTCGCTTCGTCAAGCTATGGATTTGACATAAGTCGGGAATACACTTTTTGACAAACTTTGAATGTATAGTTGTTCGATCTTCGATAAAGCAAGAGAAAAAACGCGCAATTTGGAAAATATGACTACAGACTGGCCGCCATTTTAAAATTTCTTGTGTACCATCAAAATCACGTGACATGCGAAAAAACACAACAAAGTGTTCGGTCTTTGAAGTTCGCCGGCTTTCATAACCAGTCTCCCTCCACTAACTATGGTTGAAACGAGCCGGAATTTACGTACACCAATCACAACGGAACTTCAGATTCTGGAAGTGCATTTTAGACCCTGAGAAAACTGCAAGAAAGAAGTTGGGCTTAGTGTGTTGGGCATTTACATGTAAAATCTTATCAAAGACAAATAGGAGCCTAAAATTTCATGCTTTGGCTTAGATGTTTGCGGTTCTTCACAGAATGAGTACGGTAGAATTTGTATGGTTGAAACATCCCGTGCGATTCCAATTTATTTGTGATTGATATCATATTTACATGTACATTTCTTTCCACGCTATTTCTCACAAATCAGTGGAGTCGTTTCGTTTGAATAACCCCATTTCTTGTCGTCCTTCGGTTGAACTGATTTAAGGTTTGCTTTATTTTTCAAATCGAAGAAACACTGAGTACAAGCGATCGGTTCGCAACATAACGACATTAACTCAAGTTTTAGAGACGGTCATCGCCAAAAGCAGCCTGAAAATCTCAAGCTTAAACGTAATGGATTTTTTTTCAAGTTTTCTTTTCGCTATCCTAGTTGCGTTCATTGCGCTTGAAGGTAATGGTTCTCGTGCAGTTCAAATACACTCGCAGTACTAAATATTTGCATTCGTATTTATATATTTCCACGGCGCTTTCAATTTTACTAGTAGATGAAACGACACCATACCCTTGCTTAGTACTCACATTTTGACTCGCGAGAGTGCAAATACGTAACCCACAGAGGAAACAAAATTAATGTTTCTGAGGAATATTCTGACACGGCTCCGTCTCTTTCATGATTCATCCAACTAAGATCTCAACCTCATTCCCAGGGTCTTCTCGGCTTTTAATATGGCGGCGGGTCGGAGAAGACCCTGGTGCTTTTCTCACATGAACTCTGATTGGTTTAACGGCGGGTCTAAAACCCAGGTCACATTCCACAGGTCACTCGTTGCAGGTCATTGTTTTATGTTTTGGAAAGTAACCAAAACCCTCAATTTGGCTAACCCTAGGCCTAAGGTTGGTTTTTAGGCCTAGGGTTAGCCAAATTGAGGGTTTTGGGTTACTTTCAAGAAGGTAAAACAATGACCTGCAACGAGTGACCTGTGTTTTAGACCCGCCGTTGGTTTAATGTCGAAAGAAAGATGGCGGCTAGTGAGGAGAGCCAGAAGAAGAACAGAATTCGTGTGTAATCATTTTCAAAATTGTAGCTGTTCCGTAAGAAGCAGCCGCAAATTAACAAGCATAACAGTAAAAAATAATTCGCCGTTTTTTCACGTTGCACAGTGACCTACATCAGGCTTCGATTCCAATTAAAGCTACGTTAATAGCGATCGCTGGATATATAAAAGGACATAATGGTGTTCTAAATACGTAACGGTAGTGAAGTGATTTTATTTCGTACGTACCTTTACGTTTTGGTTGATTTTGGCGTCTCACAATTGTAACTCCCTGACGTGAGCATTGTTACTGTTGTTCAATGTTTCACCATGTCAGGTTATGTTACAAATTACAAAATTGTGCAATAGGGTTCATAGATTACTGATCTGGTTGTTTTAGCAGTTGCATGCGGCGCAGTTGACTCGTGTGACAGCTGCAAGGTCACATTCCACAGGTCAAGAGTAGAAGTCGCAACTCCAATAATCAACAACTAAGCCAAAAGTTTCCCGAGACCTGAAATAACATTTTTGTTGAGTGATTAGCGCTAGGAGACACTTTTGGTGTTGTTTATTTGTCTGCAGCACAGTGACATGTACACTCACCTGTGGAATGTGACCTGTGGTTTATTTTAATAGACCTGCAGCTGCAGTAATCCATATTCTTTTCCATATCATCCCTTCCACACTCTTCAGCTAGTGCTGCACAGAGAGATATGAGAGATTTAGCTCGGTCGGTTTTCATTAATAAAAAATATTAGTCTCTTCACCCCAAACAAAGTGCATGTCATCTTGTAATTTTCCAAGAGGGTTATTTGTGAAGTCTTAACAATAATTATTATTCTTGAAAATAATTATTGTATGGCTTATCATTATAGTCTTATTGACCTGTCAGTTCACTAACGACTTCCATTTTTGCTTCTTTTGATTTAAAAATATAAATATTTGTATTAAACAGTATTCTTTAATTTTGTACACATGACTTTTTTTGGTTAGTTTAAAGCATCACACTCCTGTGAGTTTTCTTGTACTCCAATAATTTAAGTTGAATTATTCGTTTTCAAAACATGCTTTGAAAATATTTTCTAGCATTGCTCAAGTTGAGGCATTACTGTCTGAAGATGTGGTACAGCGAGTGATTTGGGGGAAGACTGCGAACTGGACAGGGGGATTGGGAAATAAATTGAAGGTAACAAAGCACAGGAAATTTGCAACTTCACCAGCAACAAGAAACTATTTCAAAAAAAGAAATAGTGTTTTGTTTCTGGAATGGTAAGGGCAGGAGAAAAATTTACGATAAAATACTGTAGTGTGGGTCACTTGGTCTGTCATATTTATTTTGCTTTGTCTATTGAAACTCTCAAGAAATAAAGACAGAAATGTGGACGCAAACTCTCTGAACGGTGAGAAGCCTGTCAAGGAATATTAACCATTAAAGAGAAGAAAAGATACGTGTCTACAAATACCTATTTCTTCACCAGTACTAGCTTTAAAATAACTGGTTCCTGGAAAACCCAATTTACTACTACCACTCACCAGTGTGAAGATTGTTTACATTACTCATTACCATGAAGAGAGAGAGAGCTTTGGATTTTTGAACAATATATCCCTTTAATGTAACCCAAAATCATTCAGACACTTAAAACTTCATATTTATGAGCCATTTCCTTCACTTTTGTGTTTGTCAGCATTATGATTTGCTATACTTCAGGTTCACGTGTTCACAAGTTTGGTTTTTACGTCTCATAGATGTTTAGATGTTCAATTACAAACTCTGTTTTGAATGGCCACTCTACCTCCTTGTGTAAATAGTTCACCCTGAAGTCAAAATAGATATGATTCCTTTCTAAGGAAACGGAATGAAACAAAAATGTAGTTTAAGGAATGGAGGCAAAGAAAACAAACAGTGCCTTTGTCACTGCCTCCAAAACAGCAGATTAAAAGCCAGTTTCATAAAACAGCAAAGATCCATCCCTTACCCTGGGCTCATTCGACAAGAGCTGCTAAAGATGATGAGATGCTTATGTTTAGCACTTGCACAAATTGTGCCCTTTTTTAATTAGGCCCAACAGATTTCATGAGCAGCATTCCAAGCCATCGCATTGTCTTCACTGGTAGGACAAGACATGGAAAACTGAGTTCTTTTCATAGCTTGAAAAGCACAAGAAGCAGATTGCTATGGAATAGCATGCTCAACAATGTACATTGGCTTGATTACTTTACCACAAAATATATTTACAATATCAAGATGTAAGAATGTGGGCACTAAACATGCTGTGGTTCCCTGTTGGCAATCAGAAAAGAATTAAAATACTGATTTTACACTGACATGACAATACGTGCAGTCAATCAATGAGATGAGAGATAAAACCACAATAGAACATTCAAATGGTTTCACTGTGAAAATGAAGTACCACAGATTCTCAAAACCAAATACTTCCTTTCAGGAAAATAGCTTTGGGTCAATGTATACTGGGGAAAGTCGTTGTCAGAAGGCTCACATACGCCGATATGAAATCAGGTAATTATTTAAGTGTATGAAAAATTAACGATAATCAGGTTGAATTGATTGAAAATAAACATGCAATACTACCGGTATCGGTCAGTGTAAAACGCAGACTGCAGACTGCAGACTGTGGACCGGGGGTAAAATGCAGACTGAGGTTATATTAAACGTAACTGTTGAAAAAGCCCAAACCCCCCTTAGAAATGCTAACCTTAGGCCTGATTAGGCCTAAAACAATATTTAGGCTTAACTGTTAGCATTTCTAACGCGTTTAGGCTTTTTCAACAGTTAAATTATAACCTCAGTCTGAATTTTACCCCCGGTACGCGGTCTGCAGTCTGCGTTTTACACTGACCGCTACCGGCCGGTATACATTACGGAAGACAGTGAACACACCTCCGTGATTAAATAGCTAGAACCAGGGCTTTCATTAAACCTTAGCTCACTGGATTTTACGGCAATCAAACGTCTGTGATGTTACAGGTGAAACTGCGTGCAATGGCTGTTTCCAAGCTGTTTAAAAATCACAGCCCCGAGAAATAATGGCCGTATATAAACTTGCATTGGTTTAAAATAACATGAAATGAAAAAGAAAAGCAAGATTCCTCTGTCATTTACCGCATTATCGTTGCTCGTGCATTCATCCATCCGTATTTTCGGTTTCTTACATCAAATTTTACAGCTTTGGGTTCCCTTTCCGTACTCCATGACGTACTCCATTTTGTTTTTTTGGCAGTTGTCGTACCCAGACTTCTCTCACCTTATTCGTTGCCGCCATTTTGAAAAAAACGCATATTATGTCCATCCTTTGTCCATCCTCGATGGCCGATGGATGGACAAATGTGATCACGTGATCTGCTGTGTGCCAGGGTCTTCTCCCGGGTAAAGAACCGTCGCCATATTGAAGACCCTGGGAAACGAAATTGCGAAGATCTAGAAGTTGACGTATCGACGCTCCCAGGGGAAATCTACACAGCACTGATTGGTTCCTAAGTAACCCGCACATAATTTCCAGATGACATCCAATGGATTCCTAGAGAGCTCAACGTTCTTGACGATGTTATCGGCAAGATCAAGTATTTTTCACATGACGTCAGCACCTCCATGTTACTGGACGAAAACGAAAGATCTCTCATTAGCTTCTTTTGTTCGTCCATTTCTCTATTGTTATTGGTGTCACTAGAGGTTGGTTAAAATTATTTCGGATCCGGTATATGAAAGACCAGCCCAGACTGACGACTACATGGTGAGCGATAATATCAGTTCTTTGCCGTAGGTGCTCATTGCGGTCCGCACCGTGCACACCTGTGACAGATTTGCATGTCACTACAACGCTAATCTCCCAAAGTTCAGACTACAAGATTTTATCAGCCTTGAATGAAGGGGTAGTTTCTAAAGAAACTGTGGTGCTGCGTCGGTGGGGAAGTAGTATACAAAAATTTGGTTTTATCAACGGAGTTGATAATGTAAATTGGCCACCGTACAGAGATTCTAAAAGCTGACGTTTCGAGCGTTAGCCCTTCGTCAGAGCGAATCGAGGGGTTATGGGTTACGTGTAGTTTTTATAGTAGGGTAGGAGCTACGCTATTGGTGGTAACATGGCAACGTGAAAATAGGAATATATTAGTTAAATGAAAAGCGTTCGTTAATACCGTGAGGATTAAGGGTGCCGATTTGAAAGATGAATTTTTGTTCCAGATTCTTGCGGCTTTCCGTCGTACCTAGATGTAGGGAAAGGCAGCAGACTGCCATGTGTTTTTTGGAGTGGTTAGGCAGATTAAAATGGCGAGCGACTGGCTTAGATGCATCCTTGTCATTCTTCTCAACATCGCGAAGGTGTTCGCGGAATCGGTCACCTAGTCGTCTACCTGTCTCACCAATGTATAATATATTGCATAACGTACAGGTTATGCAATAAATGACATTTGCGGAGGTACATGTGAAACGATCGGTGATCTTAACAGATCGCTTAGGTCCCGATATCTTGCTAGTGTTAACAATGAAACGACGAGT
>OX421447.1:10964073-10969073 GCA_949126865.1 Montipora capitata
ATATGCAGGGGTTTCAATAAAATTTGAAGTAGGCAGCTGGTTCGTCTAAGGGGGTCTGACCCCCACAAAAGTTTGAAATCTGGAAGCTCTGAAATGCGATTTCCAGCGTTCTGGGCACCAAATTGAGTACAAAAGATAAAGGAAGATCAACAGCAACGGTTTTTTTACTATTAGCTTTTTATTTGGGATACTAGTGAACTGAAAATAACATATATGTATGCATTTCGAGTCGCGTGAGATCGTGAGTCGAGCTGCGACACTGAGTGTGCACTTAGCGCATTCTTTTGATAATTTCCAGCGAAGAAAGATTTGGAAAACCATTTCAAAAGGAAAGTTAACGATTTAAACGTTACATGACGTTTTGACAACTTCATGTCATAATTACTACCAATTTCAAGCTACCGTGAACGGCAAACTTTTTTGCGCGTTTTTCAAGCGGCAATTGAAACATTTCCGTTTTATTTTGTTTAGACAAACCGCAATAACCTTTTTCGGTCATTTTATGTCATTTTAATGTGAACGAACGAAAAGGCTTAAACAATGAAAACAATTCTTGATGCAACTATCAATAACAACCTGTTTTGAATAAAGCGTCTTGATATGTTTGCGGACGCAACTAAACGTAACTACTTCGCTCAGAGAAGTCGGCTTCTCTTTCCCCTAAATTGAATTAATTGAAGGATTCCTTCCAAACTAAAGTAAAGGTCATCTTTGATAGACTTGAATGTACTTTTTTTAACCTCAGTTTCAAAATAATCATCAGATTTGATATTGCCATCTTCGGGCTACAGTGAAAGGCTAACTTTTTTTCCGCATTTTTACCAAGACCAACCGTCACATTTTTACGTTTAGTTGCGTCCGCAAACATATCGTCTGCCGTCGGTGCATTGAAAGCACTGTATATGCATTTAGTTCTTCCAATGAATGTTAAGTGAATGTTCGGGAGCAAATCCTTGTCGTCAGCGTCTTGAGGTTAGAGGGTTAAAAGAACAAAAATCGCCTTTGAGTTAGGCAATACGGTGAGGTTATTAAATTTTATACTATACATGTGCTGTAAATATTGTTTTGATGTGTTACCTTACATATACCCCCTTTTCTGTAACGGACCCCCGGAAGATGACCATGTGTTTGTTGGATTTAGTTCGTGGACGAAGAAGCAAAACAAGAGAAGAGATCGTACAAAAGCTGTGGTTTATTACGTATTACTTTTCCTAGAAATTTACAACATGGTGTCAGAAGGAAAAGGAAGGTTATATAGGATTGTACAGATATTGTAACTTGCGCCTTACCAGTATACTTAAAGATAATTTGACAGGCATAAGTTGACCCTAGAGATCTTTTGGATAACACCGATTCGAGATAGCGGAGAAAGAAATGTTTAACAAGCCTGGTCCCTTGATAATTGACGCTCAAGCAGCGGAAAACTGGAGAAAGTTTCTAATGACATTCAAGATCTACCTTAGTAGCAACTGAAAAAGAGAAGAACTCCGACAAACTGAAGGTAAATCTACACATTTATTCCCATCGCAAGTCTCGACAAGTTCGTTCGCCCTTTTTTCTTTTTCAGGCTCTCCCCGCGTGCTCACTCGAGCTGTTTTTGATGTCATTTTGCGAGATCTTGAAAATTGATAAGGCAGGCAACACCGAGCCGCCGGCCAGTGACCTCGTCTTGTTCAAACGGAAACTGACGCCAAGCCAGTGAATTTCTCACCTTAGAAACACCAGCATCCGATCGATTAGGGATATTTAGAATATTTCGTGTATTCCGCTATTCCGCCGTTCCACCCAGTTCTTGTCTGTCATTCCACCATTCCATCGAATAGGGTCACCCCTTGACAGACGTGGTCATTTTTTTACTTCTTGTGAGAGTTGTTGTATATGACCTACTTAAGAATCCAGGCTAAAGCGTAATATATGATTGGCTTAGTATATTCACACTTAACACACCAAATTTGGTAAAAACCGGAAGTAACAATTTTTCCGTGAGGTTTTTTTTGTTTTGAGGGTCCATTTGGACCCAGAACGCGCGTGGGGACCGGAAACTTATGTTGGAAAATAAACATTCGCATATTTAATACAGTAATTCTTCATTGACGATGGTCTCGAAAATATTTTGATCTTTATCTGCATATATCATCAAATAAGTTTGTGACGGGCAAATAAATAAAAGTCAAGTTTTTTGGAGGAACGAAGCATGTCATTAACAAAGGTTAAGAACAGAAGCGGCGGACCAAGTACAGAACCTGGAGAGACACCACAAATTACACTTTGTTTATGAGACACAACAGTATGATCAATTTGCGTTGATTGTGTTATGCCTGAGAAATATGATGAAAGCCAATCATTGTGTAACAATATGGACAATAAAAATGAAAATCAACTGGAATATAGTTTTTTGATCCATGTTAGGTTGGATATGATGTTGAGTGGAATAATTCTCAGTTTCTAAAACCACTGATATTGCTGCAATTTGAAAAAGATATCGTCTTTGTCTACAGAGGAAGATGAGACGTTTATACATAATTTTTTCAAAAATTCGGCTTCACACAGACAATAGCAATATTGGAATAAATTTCCGCGTTATGTATAGGAGCTAAATGCTTCAATTTGCCAGGGTAGGTGCCACACAAAATAGACATTTGATACAATAGTTCATCAAAGGGGTGAGATCCAAAAATGACGCGTGGACTTAAGAAGACGAACTAGACATAAATACGCTTTTGGTTTGATGGGTACTCAAAATTGTCATTTCAATCAATTTCAGAAAAGGTGACAGGGTCAAAATAGAAGAAAGTGTTGTAGTTTGACTTTCCAGGCCCGTAACCAGGATTTTATGTGGGGGGGGGGGGGGGGGGGTGGGGGGGGGGGGTGCTAATGAAGCCAAAGTGGACCAAAATGTATTTTTTATCGTCAGATCCCTTTATTTAGGAACGTTGCCGCAATACATGAAAAATTGTAACGGCAAAGTACACGGTCGGAACTGAGTATTTTACCACAATTGCTGCTAATCTCGCAATCTGATTGGCTAATTTGCTGCCACACTGCTTGCGTCGATGTGTCGAGCAATGCCTTTTTCAGCTCCCGCTCTGAAAAAAAAAAACATTCCTTTTAACGTTGATATTGTGGTAAAAAACAAATTTGGTTTAGCGTGGTCTGTACTCTTATCGACAACGAATACGCCTCATTACTCTTTTCCCAAACATTTTTTCTTATTGTTTATCCGGATTTTTGAGATTCATCAATTCAGCGTTTTTTTTGGGGAAGGATTTGAAAAAAGTATTTTTGACAAGCGGTTTCCCATGCAAAAATGATACACAACAGCTACTGTACGTGACAGTTCATCCCAAATGTTTTTTTCGCGCCATTTTTACCGTACGATGGAAAACATGAATAGGTCGAAAATAGTTAGGTTTCCCGCAGCTTTCACACCAAAAATTACACTAAAAGTTTCTTGAAAGCAATAATATTGTTAGCACTTTTCCTACAGCGAAACAAGCATGTTTTTCGTCATTTCTTTTTATCGATCGCTAAGGTATTTTCATTTAAGAATTTCTCCAAAACAAACTCAACTCAGAGCGTTGTCATGGAAAATAATATCCTTTTTCGGATTTTGCGCTCACCGGTGGCTCAGTTGGTTGAGCGTCGGGCTGTCACGCGGGAGGTCGCAGGCTCGAACCCCGGCCGGATCAACACTCAGGATCTTAAAATAACTGAGGAGAAAGTGCTGCCTTTGTGATTTCATCTGCAAATGGTTAGACTTTCAAGTCTTCTCGGATAAGGACTATAAACTGTAGGTCCCGTCTCACAAATACCTTCTATGTTCATAAGTTCCCTGTGGGACGTTAAAGAACCCAAGCACTATTCGAGAAGAGTAGGGGATAAAGTCCCCGGTGTTGTGGCTGCCCTGTTCTCTCAAGCAGAAGTGGCCGGCTTGAAAGTGATGTCTCTAAAAAGGCTTGTGGTGTATGAAGCCACCTAAGCAGAAACAGCCACAAGTCAATAAGGGACTTTGGCGAGTGCTGGAATATGTAGATGCATGTAGAATCCCGTGATCCGAGATCAGAAATCCGTTTTTGGATTTTCGCAAAAAAACGCACCTATAGATAAGCTCGGACATCTGTGCGCTCTTTGAAATGTTCTGAATGGCTCGGGCTACTAGAATGCAGCTGGTTTTAGTTTCCCAGTGAATACATTACTGCTTTTCCATTCTCTGATTTTGTTTAAATATCACTGTTAAGTTTTAAACTTCAGTTTAACCGACTGCACTCATTAACTTGGATATTGAGTATCAAAATGCGCACCTTTGGGGCCTTCTTCCCTAGATACACCCAGTATCCTCAGTAAAGCGCTATAGTAGATGGCTGGCGATATATTATTTGGAAGCAATGGTCTGGCAGAAGCCAGACCATTGATGATTGATGAACCATGTTGATGAACCATGATGATTCAATACTTTTGCTATTTTTAATTGATTTTGAGATGTTCCTGGCCCCGATTGTTACGAAAGCAGACGAGTTGACACGGTCTTTGAATGCCTCTTCTGATGATTAATCAGTATTGTATTGATACCTTAATTTTACCATGTCTTTTTCATATTCTTAAGGTTACTCCTAAAATATGCTTTTTTCCTGAAGCATAAACATTTGTCAACAGAATCACCCGCAGGGAAACCCTCCCAGTCGGTTTATAAGCCAATAAAGTTGTACCGTATCAGCGAGCGCTGATACATCATTGAGCCATGAAATGAGTTCCACGTTACTTCAAGAGGTGATTTTTTGAATTTTATTTTATTCGAAGACTCCTTGTCAACAAGCCCATTGTCAGAATGGTACCTGCATTCCAGACTTTCAGCTGAATACGTATCACTGTCGTTTTTGTCAGCCTGGATTTGGTGGCGACCAGTGTGAACGCAAAGGTAGGGTAGGTGGCTTATAATAATGTTTTTGTCAGAAAAACCAACCGACTACAAAGAATTTAATTACACGAAATGAATTAAAAAT
>OX421447.1:10976573-10981573 GCA_949126865.1 Montipora capitata
AGCATTTGGCGGGAACAGGCATTTACTTTTCTTTCCTGACTATACAATCAGAGGGTTTTAGAATTATTTATTATATGGCTAGTGTTTCTGAACGATATAACACGCGCTCTGATTGGCTAAGAGCAGCTAAGCGCTAGGGCATTATTCTCTCGTAATGCCCACGGGCCGATTTTGGATTATGTAAATTAGTTTTTTCTTCTTTAAAACGGTTCTGATAGCCATACAATAAACAACTTAATAACCTCGACCGTTCCGTCGTTATAGCAAAATCTCAAACCCCGGCCTAGCTGTATTGACCTCGCTATCGCTCGGTCAATAAGGCAAGGCCTCAGTTTGAGATTTTGCTGTTACGACCTCACTTTCGGTTATTAAGTAGTTAATAATGACGCTAATTAGACGAGAAAGCACAATATTACTGATTCTGATTCTGATTCGCAATTAGAGCGAGTTTCAATCGAGTGTCGTAAAGGACGGAGACAATCCAGTAAACCAATCAAAACTCGAAGTAATTGCACGTAGCCGATACAAAGCGCGGGAAAATGTGCACGCACGAGCCACGATTGGTTTTGGTTTCACTTTTGATTGGTTGAAAAAGTGGCGCGAGAACTTTGAACCAATCACTGAGTGAAGTAATGCAAAACCAAAGCAATTCGCTTATTACTTTCGACACTCAATTGAAAACCGCTCAATGAACTTAATTTGAGCAGTAACGAAATGAAAGCATTACTAATTTAGGCTTGAAAGGGATTTGAAGCCTAAGGAGCAGGGAGGGCAGGGTGGTGAGATCACAATGTGACCCGTGTTCGATTTCCAGTCTTGGCATCACTTGGGTTAAGTTTGTTGGTTCTCTACTCTGCTCAGGAGAGGTTTTTTCCCCGGGTACCCCGCTTTTCCCTTCTCTTCAAAACGCAACGTAACCTACGATTCTATACCAGTTGCTTTGATTTCTTTACAATGTCACTAATAACGTCCTAGCGCCAAATCCACTTGAAACTTAAGTCGAGTTGATTACTAGTTCTCGGATGACCTTGAAAAATAAACGTACAAACAGAACGTAAACAAAAACGCAAAACGTTTAATTGGCTTGGCTGACAAATTAAAACAAACGAGTGCCAATTTTCATTGTCTTAGCGAGCGCGGATGCAAACAACGTCATCTCTCCATAGAACTTTATGGAAAGCGATCGGCATTTTAAATCATATACTACTGCTTTTTGTCGAATACAAATTTTGCACCGATCAAAGTATGTGTTGAAACTCACCTGAATCTCGTGTAAAAGCCAGTCCTGCATTTTTCTGTGACTAATTTCATTTTGTTAAAACCACTTTAATTAAACTTGTCTTGTTGGTGTGAATGAGGTATAAGACTCGTGTGACAGGATTGAAATACTTTGCCCTTAATTGGCTACATTGGCGTCGAGGCTGAAATGACTACATGTTGATTATTTCCGAGTTCACTTCAACTTGTTTTTCACAAGTTATGTGTATGATTTCCACTTCTCGCGTGAATAAAGTACAGTAATAAAACACGAGAAAGACTTGTGAATCACCAAATTCAACTTGACAGTGGTCAATACTCCACTAACAGCTTGATTCAGTGCTCGTCTTCCTTTTTAAACCCTTTGATAAAAACAAACATTATGACATGATCATAATGTAATTTTATCTCGAGACCTGTTATAGCTAATTTTAATTTTAAAAATACCAAATTTAAGTTTTTTCCGCTGGTGTATGGGGCGTGGGCATTGTTTGACAACTAGTCATTGAAAATGGAAATTTCGCTAAGCTTGTTTATATCAATACGCGTGATGTGGGGTGAAATAAAAGCCACACTGGTTATCATCAATTATTATTATTTCAATCTCGCATTTCTCGTGCTCTGATTGGTTCACTCAATCTCGGTTATCAGCTCATATGGGGTCATGGGGTAGAAAACTAGCACTTCACATTACACTATAATCAGTTAAGTCCATCAGCTCATATACCTTAGTTTGACCTTATATGGTAAATGATTGTGCTAAGCGTTGTTAAGCTAAAAGAAATTTCTCTCAGATTAAAGCACAAAAAAGGCGTTTTTGTGAAAGTCTGGATCAATTCCGACATTTAGGAGTAGATTAACAGGTAAGAAATGTTTTTGTGATGAGCTTGCGTCTGTGTGACCACAAGGTCTTACACAACATCGTATCAGTTTTCATTAAGTTTTTTCGACTTCGCTCGGATTTGCTCACTTTTTCCGCTCGTATTTCGTACTTTATAAACTTTTGGAGTTTGAGGAATTTAATAAAACAATTGTTCCATTCGTGCTTGTTGGATATGAGACTGGTTATAGCCAACTAGGCGCTAAGCGCCTCGTCGGCTATTTACCATCTCATATCCAACAAGCGCGAATGGAATAATTGTTAATTAATGTCTCGTCAATCTATTCAGCAAACTAGTGCGACGTTACGCAGAGCTCCTACTTGCGGACCGGTAGTTTAATTAAACGGGAGTCGAGACAAAGTAAAAATGTTCTCACGACAAAGGTTCACTGTGAGGCGAGGTTTGCATCAGAGTGGATGTGAGACCATCGAGATCCATGACATGTTATTGCCTTTCGTAGACAACATATACATCGTAATGCCTTTTTTCAATCAGAAGACTCATATTTAACAGAATGCCGACATTAATCACTTTAGGAGGTATGTCTTTTAATACTATATATCATATGAGATCGAGGCCATTAGTAAAGGACAGTCTAAGATTGTCTCAATCCCGAAATTAAATGCCCTGGGTTCGGATAAATACCCGCCTGAGAAAGAAGACATGTGTGTCAGTCAGTCGAAGATGGCATCAAAAAACTAAAATCGATACCCGAGGGATATCATAGAACGCGCGGGACTAAAAACGGACATGGATAGCATGCGTTCTCCTTCTTCGAACGCAATTATTGTTATTTGATCTATGACCTTTGCGATACTGGTCACGAGAGTTCCAAATCAGCTCAAGCCTGATTTTTTTTACTACTTAACTATCATTCATAACTGTGGTGATCAAAGACATGCTAGCGCTTCTTTCCGAAATTTAGATATAATATCTTTCATATTCTTATTCTTTATGTGAGGGATTCTGAGAGTTGTCGTAAAATGGCGCCATCGCAAAAGAGTCCTCTTAACCGAGCGTATCATGGCCTCTGGGAGCAGTTTCCTTCCAAGATCTCTCTTCTTTTTGGGATTAGCCGAGACACGTGAACAGAATTGAACTGCCCGCTTTACAACGGTAGAGTACGATGTTGTCTTGATCAGCCGTCTTCAACACCAACAGACAAAAAAAAATGGAATCGCCTCATGCAAACTAAATAGGGGCAAAAAAACAACAACAAAAACAAAGAAATAAACAGTTCGGTTAAATATTGAGTTCCCTCCTCTTTATTTTCACATTTCACCAGTAAAAGATACTGCCCCGTGGCTAGCTAGTGTGACACCTAAAGAAAAGAAAAAATTGCTTTCAGTTCTCATGCCTGTGGGGGAGGTATTTCTTCTATGTAGATGCGGGACACTGAATTCCATCCAGTGACTGCATCCGCAACAGCCGCGTAACCAGAACACCGACCGACCCAGAATCCCACGCGCACCATGCCCTTGTGAATTTTTTCGCACACTCCTTCAATATGGCGAGGGCGGTGTAAATTTTTCACTTTGCTTCCCTTTCCATATGCCATGTAGATCGTGCCATCAATAGCTGCTGGGGATGAGCACTCTGCTCCGTTGAAGGTAAAATACCATCGACTGCAGCAATTATCACAGTTATATATGCGAAGATTCCCATCCCAGTACACTTGCAGCGCAGTTTGATCAGACATTTTCTTGAAAATGCATTCCTGGTAAAATCAATAAAACATTTAAAAGGCAGGGGTCAAAATTGTAGTGTATAGGGGAATCTTTTTTTTCATTTTTTGCCTCATTATTACAAGGCTATCGTTTTCTAATACGTCAGCCGAGAATAAAGTGTTGAATATTGAAAAAATTAAATATTGGATATTGAAAATTTGAACTCGGTATACCGGATAATTTCTAAGCAATTATGATGATCTGAGAATTTTGCAATTTCACAAAGAATGTATGGATCATTAGAGCCTTTAATACCCAAGAATTTGCTTGCCATCATTTTTTGATGGCTTCTAATTGACTCGTTATCAAGGTTAAAAGGCAGAAAATTAAAAAGGTTAGCAACGTTAAAAAAAGTTCTTTTACCTTTCGAAGTCATTTGTAAATAGTATGGTGCCTTCAGTCTGTGAGCAAACTCGTATCATTGCAATGCATGAAACAAGAGACGTTTCATTCTATGCTTGTTGTAAAATGATTTATACCGAGCCTTTTTTGGGGGCAACCTATGCATCATGGAGACCAGACGCAGGGGCTATGTTCACTGGCACATTTTCATTCCATTGGGGTCTTTACTATTTCTATGCCTTTCCTCCTATCAGCTTGATAGGCCTTTGCCTTTTTGCGGAAAACATCAGATAACGGCATCAAAAACTGCTTTCGGTGTCAGTTTTGAAGGTGCCTTTGCAAGCACGTAGTTGGGACGACAACGTATCAAAACTCACCCTGAGCAATCCAGTGTCCTTTTCATCATTTATGCTCTTAAAGGTGCACTGTTTCCAACTACGGCTCAATGAACCTGCAGGACCCTGGAGGCCTTGTGGTCCTTGTGGACCAGGGAGACCTTGTCTTCCAGCATCACCTTTGTCGCCCTTCCCTCCCGGTGGACCTTGTTTTCCTTGAGTACCTTCATCACCTTTGCCTCCTGGGGGCCCCCTAGCTCCGGGTAATCCCGTGGATCCCGCTTGTCCAGGGATTCCAGGAATCCCGGGAATTCCTGGCATGCCGCAACAAGGGCTGCTGGTACAATAGGTTGGTCGAGTCTCCTTGGGAACAAGGCAAAGTGTAAAAACAAAATTACGGATATCATTTATTCACCACTTTTCCTACTTTCAATTAAAGGTATTATATAGCTTCAAAA
>OX421447.1:10986573-11006573 GCA_949126865.1 Montipora capitata
ACTTCGGGATAATTTACCATGGGAAATGGCATTTACCAATGTGTATGAAACCGCACTTTTTATGAAAAATTCAATTCGGTGAAGTGGCGCTGTGCAGTGGAATTTTGTTTCGGATTATTTTTATGAATGATTTTAGTTAATTCAAGCAATCCTATTCTCGGTTTTCACATGACATCACGGCAGCCATGTTGAAGCCTCGACCAAATCCCCCGTGAATTTAACTCTATTATTATGCAAACGTTTTCTTTTGTTTTCGTTGAAAATCATGGCTGTTGATCACGTGAGTGAAAACCAACAATAAAAACTTCAGATCCGACCCTTTAATCGTGTAGCTTAGCTTTAACGCAACAGTTTATAAATTTAGTCAGTACCTAAGAAAATGTCAGATTTTGAATTTTAGATTACGAATTTTATCTACATCCCTTATCTGTATATATCCTATGTTTCCTACATAGGTAGTTTTAGTTTTTATTTCCGGTACTGTACCTTTATTATAGTTAGCACCCCACGAGCATGTGTCTTTAATGTTGATCGTGTATACATAAGGGATCTTGATCTCAAGAGCCCTAAATTATTGAAAGTCGAAGAAAACGATTTATGGTTGCTGCCGGAATGTGTGCTGAAGAGAATGGCAAGAAAAGGAATAAATGAGGGCCGCCCCGAGCGTGCAGTACCATTACTTTATCTCTTGAAACCAAAAGTACTGTTTTGGGGCATTGCTTCAGTGCCTAAGCCTCGTTGTTGTTTGAAATCGGCATTGTCACAACCCCGAATTTATGACAAATCTTTTGCTTCTTGATCTTGTCTTCCCCACCGGTTTTTCCTTTGACATGGTCGACACAAGTTTGAATTAAGGCCTGCCTTACAAGGAAGTAGCCAAGGATAGCCGTGGTTGAATGTTTTAAGAGTTCAATTCTGTTCTTCAGACAAATAAGCTCTTCGCAATATCCCCGAATAAGACAATAAAATCATTTTTACATTCGAAACGATGCAATACAAAATGATCAAACAATGTCAAAAAACATTGAAATCTCAAAAAATTCGTACGATGTCTTAAGGCCTGGCCAAACGCTCGCAACATTTCAATGCAAAATCTTGCAACATTAGGGCCGTTTATACGAGAGAAAATAAGCCGTGGCTATCTCTGGCCGCGGCTTACGTAAGCCGCGAAAGGAACTATTTATACGAGTATAAACTTCCCGGCCAGGATAAGCCGCGGCTTGAGAAAGCCGTGAACGTAGATTTTGTACCATTTATACGAGGTGTTCGCGGTTTACGTAAGCCGCGGCCAGAGTTAGCCACGGCTTATTTTCTCTCGTATAAACGGCCCTATTGTTGCGCTAGGGTATGCGCGTTAGGTCCACTTCTTGCGCGCCAGGGGCCTGGGGCACATGAACATTGACATGTTGCGTTGAAAATGATGAAAATGTTGCGTGCGTTTGGCCACCCCGTTCAACACATGTCGCGACATCATGCAACAATATTGCAAGATGTTGCGTTGAAATGTTGTGAGCGTTTGGCCAGGCCTTTATTCACGTTACTTCCTTCAAGCCATAAGTCATTGTACTAATTCATGCAGTTAAATTAGATGAGTACTCCTTAGCGCTAGGGTAAACCCGATCGGCGTTGTAAAAATGTTTAAAGAGGCAATAAACTAACAATAGGATTTTCTTTCCTTCTTGTATACAGGGCCTAAGATGTTTGCGTTGTAATTCTGGCATTTGAGATTTTCCCCCACATAGTACGTTGCTCAGTATAGCCAAAAATTGGACAATTATCCCTTAGCAACCGATCGCAAAGAAGGTATAGATGACACAATCAAATCAAATAAAATTAAATGTACTTAAAACAAAAACATTGAAGATGTTATTTGCCTGAAACTTCTACCTGTATTGTAGAAAAAATACTCAAAGACTTTGAGATAGATAACACTACGTCGTCTTTGAGTTTAATTTTAAAATATTTATAATAAAGTTTCGATATAACAAACACTCTGAATGGTCGGGTAAAAACCGCGTGATTTATGTCAGTACAGATGCACGGCTGACGCCACTCGTGGGATTTGGAAAATAAAGTTTTCCGAAATTTTTAGCCGAATGCGTGAGGAATTAAGAAATCATTTATTATAAAACAAATAAAGAAGCCTTGGATGTGATCTGTTCTGTTGTAAAGCACTTAGAAAGCGGATAGAGCACTCAAGAAGTATAGGGAAAACACGCTACTCTGTTTCTCCTACTTTTCTTTCGTGCTCTATTCAATTCCTAAGTGCTTTACAATAGAACAGATCTCAGGGGAGGCTTTTTTATTTGTTAAATATTAAGTTACTCCTCTAAGTTGAGTAATGGAATTGAATACGGTTCCACCTTTCAAGTTCACTGTTTAATTTCCCGAAGCAAAGCATTCCATAATTACTCTTCCTTTTCAGGGAAAACACCCTATGTTAAATTTCAACCTCGTCTTTTTTTTTTTTTTGCTTTCAGTCACAAATCGCAACTCAAGCTAGTAAGGCGCATTCGCCAAGTCAACCAAAACGCAGACGTGGCATGATTGTGCAATGGCTGATTCCTCTTGTATAGCGAACGTGTAAAGTTTAAGCCAAGGTGCAAACGTGGCATTGAACGAGAATGGCATGGTTGAAATTAAGCCCGAATGTGGTGTTTAATACGCTCAACCACATACAATTTCACACACCGTTCGCCGTAGACCCGCACTAAAAGATGCCAAGCGTTTTCGGAACGAGGGCCCCCGAACTTTACGAGAGATCACTTTGTGAGCCAACATTTATGAGTGAATATAGCGAGAATCGTTGCCATTACTCTAACCTAAATAATAAATAATAATCTAGCCAATATCTCTACTGTATTTCTTTTTCTTTGTTCAGATTTCATTTGATGTTCGACATCAGGAAAGCCGCAGTATAAATATGCGACTAGTTTACCAAGTAAATTCTAAATTAAGAGTTCCTCATCCTTTTGTCATTGACAAAAGAGTGCAGAGGATCTATGCATCCATACTGAATATATTCAACATGATTGAAGCCGTATTCAAATCCTACGCAAGCTTAAAAATTGAACAATTGTGCCTTGATCATTGAAACAGAAACTGCACTTTTGACTTTTGGGCCCGTACGCAGCTATTACAACGGCTCCCGTCACATCAGCACTTTGAAAAAAGTCAGAGTTAAGAAACGACTTCAAAAAATGTAAAATGCTCCGCAAATTAATACATAGTGATTAGTGTGCCTGATGATAAATAGTCTGATTTAAGTTTGTGACGTGTTCGATCGAGTGGTTTCAAAATTCTGACAGAACAAAGAGAATACTGTAGCGCTTTCAAAACTTGCGCCACATGCAACTTTCAGTTTTGTGAATCGCACATGTTTTTTCACGAAAATGTCATTGCCCTTTGTGTACGAATTTTTTGCTTTTCTTTTCGTGCAGGAAAAGTTACTTTTTTAGCTTTAACATGAAACACTGGAAACATTGGTTTTTACATAACTGCGAATGATTTCTGTGTGAAAATTCCTCGCGGAAACAACTGCTTCCAAAAAGTTAAAGTTGTCAGTAAGGACCTTTAGATTTGTATGTAGCTCAGATGATACAAGAAAAACCCACCCTTGCTATACGTAGTCTGTGTTTCAATACACCTGAGAAACCCTCTTCTTCTCTGTGATGAGTAAAGTGATCGATTTTGTCTGGTCTTAGCTCTTAATCAGTAAGCATAATTTACACAAAAAGAAAACGAGTAACAAAAAACCATCTCCTATTGGGTGAATTATCTCTGGGTTGTGACTACTTTTGTCCTTGTTGATTTTTGAAACTCTTATAGGCCCGGTTCAAACGTCGCATTTCACATGTGCCGAATATAACTCGAGAGTTAACTGCATGTGAAATGCGACGTTAGAATAAATTAAATTCGACAGTCAAGAGTTAAATTCGACTTCAGTCGAATCTGCGACTGAAACAGTCGAATATTCGGCTTTTGTTCGACGTTTGATTCAGACGTCGCATTTGACATGTGCCGAATATAATGCATAAATTATAGTAAATTATTACGATTCATTTAGCAACCATAATCCGTAAATGCCATGCGCAGAAGAGTCTAAAAAGCAATTTAAAAAATGGCGGGAAGCGAAGGAATGTGCAGTTCGTGCTTGTCAAAAACAAAATATACTTGTTTGAAGTGCAGCAATTATTATTGTATGAGGTGCTCGGTGTTTGGGTGGAAAGAGGGAAAATCTGTGGCATGTTGTGAGACGTGCTTCAATGAAACGATGAAAAGGCGCGAGTCGAGTGAAGGCCAAGATGACGCTGTTGGCATTTTCGATACAGCCTGTCCAAGTGGAGACTGGGAATATTGAAGGCGAACAGAGTTAAATTCGACGTTTGAATCAAATGCCGCATTTAATTGTTTTAAAAGTCACTGCTTACGAGCCAGAAGGCCGGCGCTTATCTCCGGTTTCCGTAGCATGAAGCGACTAGGAGTATTTCTTCTCCCCCCAGGATGGGATGCAGGGTTACCCCCAGCATTACGCCGGTACCCATTTATACACCTGGGTGGAGAGAGGCACCGTGAGAGTAAAGTGTCTTGCCCAAGACCACAACACAAAGTCCCCGGCCAGGACTCGAACCCGGACCACTTGATCCGGAGTCGAGCGCACTAACCATGAGGCCACCGCGCCTCCCACATTTAATTGTTTTAGTCGACTAAAATAGGAGTTATATTCGGCACATGTGAAATGCGACGTTTGAACCTGGCCTTAATTAACTTTTTAAAGGTGGTTTGGCCTTTACGCATTGTAGACAAAAGCTGTTATTGGTCACACTGCTGGCAAGAGGAGGTGACCAATGCACCTGAATACGCATTGGTTGCTGTCGCATTAGGGAGTTAACACTAGAGTTGCATCAATTTCTACTGTTCAGTGTTCCCCTGGGATTCAAAACACCAGAAAGGCTGCGGTCGTATTTGAGAGTTGACACTAGAGTAGTGTTGACACTACACTGTTTCTCTCAAGTGTGATTCCAACCATTGCCTCCTTTGGGCTTACGGGCTTTTGTCCGTAATGGACTATGTCATCGAAACGTCGATTTTTTTGTCCGTAAGTCCGTGGTGTCAGTCCGTGGTGGCAGGATAGGTCTTCAAGGCGTGCATGTCGTCTTCTTGTTTAAAATCGAAAGTTATATCTTTCCTGCTTGGTAACGTAAACAACAACTTTAAATAAATTGCTTTTTTGAGGTAATTTACACGGTGTCCGCAACAAGGCAGGTTGGAGTTCCAGAAAAATCATTCGTTAGGATAACAAGATTATAACTCCAATTTCCTTTTCCTTTCAAAGTTTTCTTCTTGTTGATAGAAAAAAAATTGACAACAGGCTACATTTTCGATAAAGGTCTCAAAAATACAAGTGACGAACAAAAATGGCTAGGAAATTATCGAATCATAAATCGAAAGTTTTAACTACCTTTATGATATTGGGTTCTCCTGAAGCGTTTTCTTGTTAAAATCCAAAGTTTGGTAGTGTAAACAACAAGTTAAGAATAGAGTCCTAAAAATAATTTGCCTTTCTTGGTAATTCGATCAGTCAAATTAAACATGGAATGTGTGTCCACAACATTCCGGAAAAATCATGGAACAGGATAACAAGAATATAATTCCAATTCTTTTCCTTTCCTTGAAATAAGGCCATCCTCCTATTTTTTTTTTTTTTTTTGGTAAGCGTCGAATGCGTTTCCTTATATTAATATTTGGTCGGTCGGTCGGTCAGATTGAAAAAAAAAAACCCTCAAAAAAACTACGAGAAAAGTTTCGGAATAGGAGGCCTGGTACCCCAGTATCATTGCTGTGGAACCTGGAAACAACAAATCGATATGGCGGAAAAGTTAGTTGATGTTATTGAAACAGCGAAACAGCGAATGAAAAGCTTCCTTTTTGAGCGTGTGAGCGGAATAACCTGGCAAAGGCGCTGGGCTCGCGTGTTATAATATTACGTCATTCTTCGGCTTTGTACGATTGCGGTCTGAAATTTCGCAGAAAAATATCATAAACGACAGACCTCCGCCGCAAACCTAATAGGGAGCTTAAGATTTTACGACGGCGACGGCAACAACACCACCGCAAAACAATGATATAATTGGTTAAAAGAGCATAAATAATCGTGCTGCACGTGCAGCACGGATTTTAGGACGGATTCTTGCGGTACTCTGCTTAAGGACGACGTGAAATCACCAAATTTGAGGTTTTGACGACAACGTGAGCTCGCAACAGAGAATCTTTCAGTCTCTATTTTCACTTTGTAACTGCTCGCACCAATTTATTTTTAGGATACTTCGCCCAAATTGTAAGAAGTGAACGAGATAGAATAACCGCGAAAGAATTATGATAAAGCAAAGTGATATTTTGAGGTGACGTTTTCGTTGAAGTCGCCGTCGTAGATCTTATAATAGGGAGCTAACGAAATGACGACGGCGATGGCAACGACGACGCTACAAAACAATAGGTTTAGTGAGCAAAAACAATGGCTCTGCACGTGCGTTTTACATTTTGGTACATTTCTTTGCCGTCATCTCCTAAATGACGACGTGAAATGACGAAATTTAAGGTTCTGTGGAGGACGTTAGCACATGACGATGAATTTTCAGTTTTCTCTCTGCGCTTCCAACCCACTCACACCAGTTTAATTCCTCGACAGGTACTACACATTTTTAACGCGAAACGACATGAAATAGTTTCGTAGTGATATGAATAACGCGAACTTGTATTTTTAAATAAAGTCCTCGTAGCCGTCGTCGTCCTCGTTTCGTAAGCTCCCTAATAGGGAGCTTAAGCAACGACAACGGCGACGGCAACGAAAACGTCATCTCAAAATATAAATTTGCGTTATTTTAATCGCTTCGAGACTATTTCAACGTTTTTAATATGACAAGGGTGTGGTAATTCCTCAAAGATGACACCAGTCGGAACGGCACTCCATTTTAGGGGAGAAAACGAAAATTTATCCTCAAGTGCTGACGTTCTTCATAAAACCAAAAACTTGGCTATTTCAAGTTGTTGTTTTGCTGACGACGGCAACGAAATGGACAAAAGTGAAAAACGCACGTGCAGGGCGTGCAAAGCTATTGTTTTTACCCACTAAATATACAAATTTTTTGACGTTCTCGTTGCCGTCGCCGTCGTCTTTGCTTAAGCTCCCTAGTCCCTAATAGGGAACTTAAGCAACGACAACGGTGACGGCAACGAGAACGTCACAAATGTGCGTATTTAGCGGGAAAAAACAATAGCTTTGCAAGCCCTGCACGTGCGTGTTTCACTTTTGTCCATTTCTTTGCCGTCGTCAGCAAAACAACAACGTGAAATAGCCAAATTTGAAGTTTTTGAAGAACGTCAGCGCTTGAGGAGGAATTTTCATTTTCTCCCATAAATTAAACGCCGTTCCGATCAGTGTCGTTCTTGAGGAGCTAGCACACACTTGTCATATTAAAAAGGTCGTCGCCGTCGCCGTTATTGTTGCTTAAGTTTCCTAATAGTTGAAGGCAAGCGGTGTTGGGCACGACTCGCAAAGCATGCTGGGTGAAATTTTCGATTGCTCTTATTTTCGTCTGATCACCGGACGGTAAACATTTCTGTCAGGTGAGAAGATATGGGGGATTTCAGAAAAAAAATGAATTTGAGTGAATGAATTTGAGAGAAGCATATTTCGTCATTCTGTTTTGATTTACGTACTGTATGATTTAAAAGACCAGGAGTCCATGAGTAGGGCAAGCAATTCCCATACTTAACCTATGTCACGGAATGTTTCAGACCAATCTATTTTTGGACAACCTTTGCCGCAGAACAGCAAAGTCACTTCCGGTTCGGTGATGCTTTGACGTCAAGTTATTTTCCTGTGATTGGTCATCGGGATTCTGCGGGTTAGGGTTAGTCTCATTCGCGGGAAATTTAATCTAAAAATAAATTTGTCTGTGAAAACGCAGATAAAGAATTATATGGGAGGTTCTCGTTCCTACTTATAGGCTCCTGAAAATACTAATTCAAAACTCTTAATAAAATTGTTGCTAAGGTTATTTCCTTGTTATTTAGGCTTGCAGGGAGAAGGAAATTCAGTATGTGGTTTCCCCATTTGAAGCTGATGCTCAGCTTTACATGATACTTGAACTTGGAAGGCTTGACTGACTTGCTGGTTTTTGGCTGTAAGCAGGTACATGTATAATTTGCTCTTGGAGCTTAAGGCCATGTTTCTCAATTTAACCATATTCTTTATGGTTTAATAATTGGCAAACTCATAATAATTTCTGAAATTAGTGAAGCTGTCACCCTACACTAAATTTGTTGACCTGGCTATAGCCTGGTTTCCATATGATCTACAACGGTCTGCGACGATCGGAAGCTGTCTGCGTCGGTCTTATCGCAGACGCTCGTAATCATCGCAGGTAAATGTTTCCATTTAAATCTGGAGCGATCGCAAGCAGCGTACCACTACTCCTCTGAGAATCGAGGAGAAAAGGTGAGCACTTACTTCAAGTCTGATTGGACGTATTTCAAGGCGAACAATAGTGTGTCGCCGATAGGACACGGATCATCTCAGACAAACGTTTCCATTAAATATTGTCGTAGTCGGAAGCGTCGTAATACATGTAATCGGGAAACTAGAGCTAGATTCAACTTTCCTGATCATCCAGACCATGTGCTGCCGGGGACAAATGTTTCCATATGTCTGTGACGTGCAGTGGTACAGTCCTATCGGCGATCGTGTCCCAAACTGATTGCAGACCGTTGCAGATCATATGGAAACCAGGCTTATGACGTACAGAAATTCCAGTTGAACAAAATTTTGAAAATAAACACCCAGGTTTATCTATTAAATGTACAGGGGGTGTAGGGCCTGAGAGAAAGGGAAAGACATTTTCAGTTAATTTATTTATTTTAACACAAGGAGTCCCACCTCGAAACCAAATCGGGAAAAAAAATATTGTCATCCTTGAGCCGAAAAAACCGGATACACTCGCAGGCCAACATCGCCAACGAGTGTCTTTTTTCTCCCTCGAACTGGCTGTTTCCTGAATACTATCATAGCGATCTGTTCTCGGGTGTGATCCGAAGCCTTCTGTTCCTCGACTTGCTCACTGCGACATAATCACACAATATTAAGTAATCGGTGGAATATTAATTACACGTAAGCATACTCCCTCAACCTTCATGTCCTCTCAGGGAACTATTTTTTGAAGTTGTAGTCAAACTTCCAGTTGCGACCACCTTTAATACGCGACCACTTTTCCAAAATACCAAAAGTTTCCAATTAAAATCACTATCTTTGGAACCTCTTGTAAGCGACCACCTCTCATAAGCGACCGCGACCACTTTTAGAGCAAATAGTTTGAAATTTTCTTTTGCTTTTAACCTCCCGTAAGCGACCACTTCACAGGTAATAGAGCGGAAATTGGATAATAAGGGGCCGTAACATTATCCCATTCCTGGGTAGTACAACAGAGCCGGGGAAATTTCTCAATGGGAAGTACCGGATTTTTTTCTTGAAATTGACTTTTTACATGAATAAAACAAACGTGTTCCAAAATAAAATGCGTTTTTCCAAAATTGCGTTTTTTCGATGAATACCTGAAGACTGCTTCGGATCTTGAATTGATCCAGTGTCAAACTTTGTAAACTCAACAACAAGTATAGAATAGTTACATTTAAGCGCACATACACTGTATCAGATCAGTTTAAAAGAGAAGACCTTCAATGCCTTATAATTACAGAAAATTAGAAGTAATTTCCCGATTTAATGTTCTCTCAAGAACAGTCAACAGTTTAAACAGAACTATGGTATGAAAATCGAAATACAGTGCTGATTCGGCGCAGTCAACAATCATTCCCCAGTCAGCCCAAGTTTGATTTTTGATTTCAGCCAAGGTATCGATGTCTTGTTGTCTCCGTAAAAACATGTGTTTAGATCGGCATTGGCGCATGGGGTAACTCTCTGCAGTTACCATATGCTGATGAGGCAAAATTTTGACTTAAATTAATATGGTCTAAGCTCTAGTAAGCGACCATCTAGGCTTGACATTTTGGATGGACGTCGCTTACGTGAGGTTCGGCCGTAGTACGATCTTCGCTACGTTCATGTTTACGCGACTCATACAACTTTTCCAAAATGGTCACCATTTTAGTATTCTATTTTTTCCTTGCAAATTGGCCCTTTTTTGCCTCGCTTTCAAACGCAAAATTGAAACGAATATTTAACCTTGAACGAGGCCAAAAGGGCCAATTTACAATCAAACAAAAGAAAAATAAAATGGTGACCGTTTTGGAATATGGTGTACATCATGCAAGATGTCGGTCGACGTCGTATGCAAAAGTATACATACATGCGTTGCTGTTAACTTTTTACGGCACGGGTTTTTAGAACGACTCATGCTCACATTGTCTCGTTTATTTTGGTATGCGCTTGTGTGTGTTCATGTTTATGAAAACGGCTCATCCACAAATTGGACCGCATAAAAATGCGCGACATATATACTGCCACTAAAACATGCAATAGTCGAATCAACACGGGTCGTAAAAGCGATTCACGAATCGTACGGATCGTTCGATTGGTGGGGAAAGCTGCTGTGCGACTGTATTGTCTAATGAGATGCATTTTTTTGGGTCGACAAATCGTATCTTCGGGTCTTAGTGAGTACTGGACATGCATAGGCAAGAGCTGACTAATTGGCGTCCGAAGTCATAAGAAAAATCAAACAAAAGTCACTTTTTCCCGCGCTAACGATAAACGCATTTTGAATTAAAAATCTGGGGGCTTATGCAAACTCTAGAATACCTGGCCGCCTATTTGAACACGAATAGCGTCAATAGACTTTAATTCACGATAGCCGCCATGTTGGATTTGCCTTTGTCATGCAAATTAGCTACACACTTCTGAGGGGGCAAACAACACAAGTTCGACAGGTTACAACGAACATCGTAGCCACACAGATGATTTGTTTCACGTTCATTGAACGTTTATCACCTAAGTAGTAAAACAGAATAATTACAGAAGTTACTTCGTTGTGTTTTAGTGAAAAATGAGCAGGTAACGAAGTAGAAAGTCAAAATGTCGGAGGCAATCAAAAGATATAAAATTTTTATTAAAGCAATGATAATTCAATATTTCGACGAGCCGATTTTCCGCAATTTGCCTTTATTCCAACGTTTGCCCCCCAGCATAACACATGGCTATTTTGCATGACAATTTGAAAACTAACATGGCGGCTATCGTGAATAAGGGCTATTGTTATGTGCCTCGTTGATGTCATCATTAGGGAAAGTCACTTCATTCTATCTGTAAGTAAAGCTGTTGTTTACTGAATCTCAGCCTGAGTGTTTAAAATTTCTCTCGCTAAATTGAGAACAAGAGAGTCTGACTCGTATTGTATCTCAAGATTCGGCAAATCCAAACTATAATTCTTAAGACCACATTTGAACGGTAAACAAAAAATGCAAAGTTTTAACAGCTTTCAATCGATAACTCTAGCTGCTAGGCGTGATTATTGATGAATATGAAAATGGGAAATTAAGGTAGCATTCATGAAGCAACCCGTTCATTGAAAGGTGATTTTGATTTTAGTCAATTGCGACATCAAATGCCTAAAAATACCATAAAATTAGTGAACAAAAGGTCCCCTACAGGTACAAGACGTCATTTAACGATTGACCTTTGTTTGTATCCAAAGCTTTCATTTCATTTGCATCAGTAATCATTGCATTTTGTAACATTGCAAAAAAAAAAAAAAAAAAAAGAAAAGGCACGCATAGGGTACGTATGGTAGTGTAGTAACACAGCGGTTTATTCCATAACTGTCAACTGAGCTGCGTTTGTTTTTCCAGGAGATTCAAGTTGTCTTTGCGTTATATGTAACCCTAATAGTACAAGATGTTGTTTTGGTATGCCATGGTAGATGTCTTAGGTAAATAACCCCCTGAGAAGACATGCATGCATATATGCATATCATGTCTTCTCGGGATTTCTCGATTCCCTCTTATTTTCTTCAATCTTTCTGAGTTGAGTATTTACTATTAACCACATATACATGTGGTTAATACTAAATACTAAACTCAGAAAGGTAAAAGAAAATTAAAGGGAATCGAGAAACATTGACTTTGAGACTGACAAGTTGATCATTTCAAGATCCCTTACCATTTCTTTTTCACCACAAGTTTAAGTGCATACTCGGAAACGTTTAAGCACTGTCCGGCTGGGTAAGTATATGTATGGGAGACCTTAAAATACACGACTTGCTGTCAGAAACATAGGACCGAAAATTCTAAATTTAACGCTCAAAAATGCTAACAAGGTAAAGTAAAGATTATGTTATCCTGCTTTATGCAAAACAAATATTTATGCAAAAGAAAATAAATATTGATACACAGTTTTTAGGAAGAGCAGAAGGAAGTTTTCAGAAATGTCGATCGAGAATAAAACATTTTGCCATCAGCAACAAAATTTGCGACATGAAAACAACTAAATTTTGAACCGCGAATGTAAAAAGTTACCATCAGCGAAAAACATTTTGGGAGATTTTTGCCACGTTCAAATTTTCTATTGTACTTTTGGCTGCACAAGTAAATCGCAAAATCGAAAGTGGCATCGAATTCAGCGGCCGCCGTGATCAAGTTACCTTGCGTGTTTATTAACAACTCGCAAAACAAAGGATACATCTGTCTCAAAATGATGGCAAGATACCGGGTTTGTTTTTGTTAGTTTGATTTTTTCTTTCTTTCAAGTGTTTGACAAGAAATGTGCGAATTCAACGCAAAGATCACAATCGCCCAACTCTTGAGATTGACCATTGTTTCTGCAAAGTCAAAAATTCACTCTCCTAGTCGAGGTTATGGTAATTCTATCGTTCTGGGAATAGCAGCTGCTTTATTATTCATCAGCGTCACACTTATATTACACCCTTCTTACACCCCAGTGACGTGTGTAGTGCACCAGAGTGCACTATCCCAAAAAGTACAAAACACTACTGGCCGGTGTTCTACGCTGCATGTTAATCATTTCCGAGTTCACTTCAACTTATTTTTCGCAGCAAGTTATGTTTTCTAGTTCCACTCTTCTTGTGAATAAAGTACAGTAATAGCACACTTCGGAAAATGCCATAATACTTTGTTTGGCCCCCCAAATTTTGCATAAGCATTGTTTTTGTTTTCTCTTGGGACTTATAATGGTTCCAAGAGAAACTGGAAACAATGCTTAAGCAATAATTTGAAGGGAAAAACAAGAGTATTATGGTATTTCCCGAAGTGGCCTATATAAATGAGAAAGACTTGTGTATCACTAAATGTAGCTTGACAGTGCACAGGCAGCCTAAGCTTGGTATGCGACTGTTCAGACTTTTCGTTGATCATACGCAACAGAAGATTTATAGACTTTGAATGAGAATATTAACCTTGAGCTTATAAATGCTAAAGTAAACTGTAATTTTTGAAATAAACTTCACTTACCTATACGTACGGTTGTTCTCGTCTTTTCTGTGCAATCGGAGCACAAACTGTGTCCGTTTTAGATGGGTTTCACTGAATTTAATCCCTGTGAGGCGGGGGTTTGTATCTGGATGTGAGACCATCGAGACGTTATTGCCTTTGGTAGACGCCATATGCATCGTGATGCCTTTATTCAATCGGAATACTCATCCTTAACGAAATCCTGACCATTAATCACTTTAGGTGACATAAGACTTATTAAACTAAATATCCTATGAGATCGAGGCCATGTGTGAATGTCGCAAGCCTGAAATGGCCTGGCTTGGGATAAATACCGTATTTATCGATCCGAAGCCAGACCGCTTCAGCTTTTCGAACCCATCTTGGCCTCATACATGTCCAATACACTCGACCTGAGTCGGGTTGTCTTCCCTCGCAGGCGGATTGAGTCCGATCGCGACCGGAACCGGAATTGGGTGCATGGCGCTTGATCAATAGTACCGGAAGTGAGGGTTAACAGGAGCGAGAGGGGTTGAAAAAGTTGGCAAACAGACTCGATCGGATCCGATGGAGACAGCTCTTCCTGGCAAGAGTCAATCGGACTCTCGGAAGTCAGTTCGCGCGTGACAACAGAAAATATCTCTCAGCCATGACGCGAAACAAGCACACGCTACACGTGAAATATACGTCGTTCTTAAAGCCATGAGGCGATACAAGCGCGCTGCACATGTAACATTAGTCGTTCTTTAAGACATGAGGCGAAAGTTAACATCACGAAATATTGCACTCCACACTATACCTCGTTCTTTAAAGCATGAAGCTGAACAAGATTTTCACAAATCCAGGTCACTGAATTTCCGATTGCGACAGAAATTCTTGTCATCCAATCTCCGACAACAATAAATTATTAGCTTTTCAGTCAAATCCACTGATTTCAGTGACGAAGACAAAGATACTCTACGTGAACGAGAGCCTTTCCCTGGATGAAAACTTTCATTTGTTTTTCTAATTGAAATTGTGATTAATTCCATAAGACATTAGGAACTTCTATAGCATTCTGGAACTGTTCTAGTTAAAAGAGCTCTATATTGATTATGTGTGAAATATAGAATGGTCAAGGTTATGACATTAGAAAGTTCTATAGCATTCTAGAACTGCTCTAGTTTGAAGAGCTCTATAGAAAGTTATATATCATTTTAGAACCGCACTAGTAAAATGGTCGTATGTGCAAACTTCTAAAGTTCTGATTAAAGTCAAAATTCGCAGTTCTAGAGTATCGATTTCTAGAGTTCTAAGTTCTAGAATTCTCAATTGTTATAGTGTTACCCTCTGTGGGCTCTAGAATGTCTAGAATTCTAGAATAGCCAGACTCTCTAAGTGAGTTCCAGAACGTCTCAACTGCACACTAGGCTTGGTTGATTTCACTGATTACCATTCACTAGTTTAAATACTAAGCACTCATTTAAGCAAAAACAAATCCCAATGAATACCATGTAACCACGTTATACCTCGACCGTATCCAAGCACCTTAAGTGAGCTAAAACGTTCCCCCGTTTCCAAAACGAATTAAAAATGGACATGAAAACTTGACTAAACCAGGTAGTAGAGGTGTAGAAGACAAAGATAATCTGAACGCCTTTCCCTGGATTAAAACTTCCATTTGATATTCTAATTGAAATTGTTATTAATTCGGAATAACTGATACGTTATTTATTTATGAAAATAAGTAAGTGAAAACAACATTGAAGGATGTTTAACAAACCCAAAAAATTATTACTACCCCAGCAAGAACTTGTTCGCCGAACGTCCGGCTCGGTGTGCGCTTGCAATGTCACTGAACCACCGAAGCCATCGGAGATATGTCCAGAAATGCACGCAACAACCAAAAATGGCCAAAAAAGAGAAAATGTTGGCGAATTTGGCAACTATGGCGAAAATGACAATTTTGCCACAATCGCCAACAAGGTAAAGCACAAAGCAGAGAGTGCTTAGGCCTAATCACTGAAAGCAGCGCTTAGGCGTAATCAGTAAACGACTGCTTTCTTCGAACCGTAAAATGAAAGCTAAAATTTTACAATAGTACTTAGGCCTAATCACTGAAACGAGCGCTTACACTTTTGAAATATCGCTATAATGAACTGCCATCGCGGTCCGCAATCCCGTAGTCGAGGACTGAAAATTGTTCAAGGGCAAGACGATCTCGTGAAAAGTGTAGTGAACCGAACAACAAAATGAAAGCTAATATTTCAAGAGAGTGCTTTGGACTAATCACGGAAGCGAGCGCTTCGGCGTAATCAGTAAACGAGTGCTTTCTTCCTCACAAGATCTCGTGAAAAGTGTATTTAAGTGTACTGCAGTGCTTTCTTCTTCACACGCACTCGTGAATAGTGTAGTAAACCGAAGCACAAAATGAAAGCTACAATTTTACGAGAGTGCTTAGGCCTAATCACTGAAATGAGCGAATCGAGTGCTATTTCCTGTAGTTAACCGAACCGTAAAATGAAAGTAAACCGAATTGTAAAATGATTCGATCAACGCACTATAAGAACGAGAGATACATATCAACAAGGGGATTGATCGCGCTTTAAGAAACATTACTGTTTTTCACTCGATCATCGTGCTTTATGAACGAGAAATACATATACATCAACGGTCCTTCGCTCTTTTTGTTTGGCGCCACGGGAAGGAGAAATACTGCGTATCAGGGGCACCCAACGTCAATTTTCGGAAAATATCTGTTCGGAAGACGATTTGAGATTTATAATTTTCGGAACATTTGTTGTAAAATTTCTTGCTTTCCTGCCTCTCCTAGGATTTTCGAACATCTGAAAAATGGTGTAATTGCTCATTTTTAACGGATTTTTACCCTAAAAAGGTCACCTAGAATTTTCGGGAACCTTTTTTCTGGCTAAAATTTTCGAAAAGGTACGTTTTGATCCCTATAATTTTCGGATCACTAGACTTTTAGCTAGGAAATCCGAACAGATGAAAATTTTTTGGGGGATAAAAATATGCCTATATCTACCGTTTAAATACTAAAATAAGTTTAACAATGCTATGTTTAAGTGGTTTTGAACTATATTCTCGTTGGGTGGCCCTGGCGTATCCACTAAGCTCGGTGTCTCCAGTGCGTATCTCCATATCAGCGTATCCACGCAATTTAGGGTAAAGCTTCGAGGTGGCAGGGTATTGCAGTTAAGCCGTTGACTTCACCGATAGGGTTTTTTTTTCTCTTGTAATTTATTCGCACAATTTGTGATTTTCACTCCACTTTTCTCTGAAGAAATTATTTCTGTATGAAAAGTGGAGAAGCGGAAGCCACCAAGTGTGTTAGATGAGAGGGAAAACAAAGCTGAAAAGCCTTTTCAAATCCTCATGTCATTTAACAGTTGCACCGGAAATAACTGGGTGAAACAGGAAATTAAACAGGTCTGTTGGAAGCGTGCTTGAATTTCGACAAATGAGCCCCAAAATCAGCAATAATTTGTGACGCTGATGACTGAAAATTATTAAAGGGCAAGCAGTATAAAGAGCAGCCACCGCGGTCCGCAATCCCGTAGTCGATGAATGGAAATTGTTCAAGGGCAAGACGATCTCGTGATAGGTGTAGTTAACCGAACCACAAAATGAAAGCTAAAATTTACGAGGGTGCTTAGGCCTAATCACTGAAAGGAGCGCTTAGGCGTAATCAGTAAACGACTGCTTTCTTCGAACCGTAAAATGAAAGCTAAAATTTTACAATATAAATAGTGCTTAGGCCTAATCACTGAAACGAGCGCTTGCACTTTTGAAATATCGCTATAATTGCCGATTTTGTCAAATTCGCAAAAGGCGCCAAAACCGCCAATGCTCACCGAAGTGGTGTCAACACCAATGGATGAACTAATTTGGCGAAATTGGCAAAATATCGCCAAAATTGCCGATTTTGTCAAAATCGCCAAAATCGCCAAAAACGCCAAGGTTCACCCAAGTGGTGTCAATACCAATGGATGAACTAATTTGACGAAATTGGCATCGCATCGCTAATTTTGCCAACTTGTGTCAATCGTGGAGCTCTTTCTCCAAATCTGCTATTTTTGTCATCGCGTGCATTTCTGGACATAAGTGAGCCATGGTCAACCTTTGGAAGTAAAATTAGGATATTTGATAAATGGAACGTTTTCTTTTCACTCGGTCACACAATTACTCGCCAAAAATCTACTCGGTTGAATCGCCTGAATAATAAAGTACATGTATGATTGTATCGATCGTCTCCTCAACTATACTTTGCATATACATCAATGTCCTTCGCTCTTTTTGTTTGGCGCCTCGGGAAGGAGAAATACTGCGTATCCACTAATCCACTGCGTATCCACTGCGTCTCCAGTGCATATCTCCGTATCAGCGTATCCACGCAATTTAGGGTAAAGCTTCGAGGTGGCAGGGTATTGATCCGATGGAGTCCGATTGCCGACATTTCCCATCGCCTCCTCAACTATACTTTGCTGTATATTTACTAAGTCTCTCGCGAACTGACTCGCGGCAGTCCGATGGATTCTTGCCACGGCAACCCGCCTCCATCGGATTTGATGGAGTCCGTTTGCCGACATTTTCCACCCCCTCCTCAACTATACTTTGCTGTATATTTACTAAGTCTCTCGCGAACTGACTCGCGGTAGTCTGATGGATTCTTGCCACGGCAACCCGTCTCCATCGGATCCGATGGAGTCCCTTTGCCGACATTTTCCACCCCCTCCTCAACTATAGTTTGATGTATATTTACTAAGTCTCTCGCGAACTGACTTCCGGTGAGTCTGGTTGCCCATGGCCTTCGTCCATCGGACTCAGTTTGGGTGTATTGGACAACCCTCCTTGGCCTGACTGAAACACGTGGCCGCGATCTCAGGCGGGGCATCGATACCTGTCATAAAACCAGCGGGACTGAAAAACGAATTTGAAATCTATAGCAAGCGTTCTCCAACTACGTCGAATGCAATTATCATTATTTTATCCGTGACCTCTGCGATAACGGTCTTGAGGGTTCAAATTCAGCTCAAGGATGATTCTTTTCACTGCGTGATGCTCCACTATCATCATTCAGGTGATCAAAAACCTTAAAATGCTAGCGCTCCTTTTCAACATTCAGATAAACCTTTCATGTTTGTTCTTCATGTGAGGGCTTCTGAGAGTTGTCGTTAAAAGTTGCTATCGCAAAAGTGCCCCCTTAACAGAGCGTATCATAGCCTTTTGGAGCAGTTTTCGTCCCAAGATCTCTCCCTTCTACTTGCATTGAGATTAGCCGAGACACGGGAACAGAATTGAATTGCCTTAAGTTTACAGCGGTAGAATACGATATGGTCTTAATCGTGGCCCCAGCCGAGTCTTCAACATTCACACACAAAGAAATTAATCATGGTGACCTTATGCAAACTAAATAGGGGCAAAAAACAACAACAACAAAAACATACAAATAAACAGTTCGGTTAAATATTGAGTTCCCTCCTCTTTATTTTCACATTTCACGAGTAAAAGATACTGCCCCGTGGCTAGCTAGTGTGACACCTAAAGAAAAGAAAAATCCGCTTTCAGTCCTCATGCCTGTGGGGGAGGTATTTCTTCTATGTAGATGCGGGACACTGAATTCCATCCAGTGTATGCATCCGCAACACCCGCGTAACCAGAACACCGACCGACCCAGAATTCCACGCGCACCGTGCCCTTGTGAATTTTTTCGCACACTCCTTCAATGTGGCGAGGGCGGTGTAAATTTTTCAAGTTGCTTCCCGTTCCAAATCTCATGTAGATCGTGCCATCAATGGCTGCCGGGGATGAGCATTCTGCTCCGTTGAAGGTAAAATACCATCGACTGCAGCAATTATCACAGTTATGTATGCGAAGATTCCCATCCCAGTACACTTGCAGCGCAGTTTGGTCAGACGTTTTCTTGAAAATGCATTCCTGTTAAAACCAATAAGACATCTAAAAGGCAGGGTTCAAAATTGTAGTGCATAGGGGACGAATCTTTGTTTACATTTTTGGCCTCATTAACATAATGAGCTGCCACTGAAAATTTGAACATCATTTTTGAGCAATAATGACTTGAAATTTTGAAATTTTACAAAGAATGTGTGTTTCATTAGTACCCTATTAGCCATCAGTTTTTGATTCTATGCTTGTTGTAATATTATTAATAACGAGTCTCTTTTGGGGTCCTTTCCAGATGGATGCCTCAAGGCTTAACTATACGGTGCCAACCTCTGCATCATGGAGGCCAGACCCAGGCGCTATGTTTGCTTATGCCGCATTTCCATTCCATTGTGGTCCTTACTATTTCTAAGCCTTTCCTCCTATCAGCTTGATAGCCCTTTGCATTTTTGCGGAAAAACATCACATGACATCAAAAACGTCTTTCGGTGTCGGTTACGGAGGTTGTTTATAATACAAGCAGTTGTGACAACAGCGTATCAAAACTCACCCTGAGCAATCCAGTGTCCTTATCATCATTTATGCTCTTAAAGGTGCACTGTTTCCAGCTACGGCTCAATGAACCTGCAGGACCCTGGAGG
>OX421447.1:11011573-11031573 GCA_949126865.1 Montipora capitata
GGTGTTTAATATTAGAAAGCTCTGTTTGAGAATTCCAACGCCATATATTCCTCCCAATAAAGGAATCAAAAACGTGAAAAGAACATTAGAAAAACGCCTTTAACAACAAAATACAAAACGAAATCGAGTACTAGCAAAGAAAAAGAATTAAGTATAATATGCATACAAATATAGGCAGGTGGGACCAGCAGCGAATCCAAGAATGTAACCACGTGGTCGCCCCAGTGAAGAAATTTTGCCGAGTGAGACTGAATACTGGTTTTTCAATAAACAAACAGAAAACAGAATAACCGCCGCCAGGAAACATTGAAACAGGGAAAACTCCATAAAATAAACAGGTTGTTTCATGTTAACACGCTTTCAGCAGTAAAGAGGCATAAAATTTGGGACAGATACTTTAATGAAAATTCAAGCGTATCTTGGAAAAGAAGCTTCTACCTTATAATTCTGGGACTTCGCGATGGCAGTCGTGTAACGTACAGTCCATAGTTTTTATTTAATTTCCTGCAAAATTGCTCATGGATCGCAATCGAATTCTCCCTTTTTGTGGGCGTGAAATTTCCATTGCAGAATTTCCACAGTTCAATACAGTGTTTAATATCTATCCGAGAGGACGAAAACCATGCTTCCCCGCTACATTAAAAGGAATATATTTCGCAGCACGCTCAATGTGCGTTTCTTGGGAGGCATAGCTGATGGTGGAAAAAGCTACTGGAGAGAAAAAGTAAGCTAATTAAAAAGGAGGCGTGAGTGCAAATGTTACCCCACTCAGAGAGGCATAATGTAAAATGACCTGAAAAAAATGACAATATCGAGTGCGTGCGTGCTAACGCAAAACGTATCAAAAGGCCGAGTTCCATAGCCGTGTGAGAAAAAAACAGCGGCCGAGTGCATTGGACACACCTAACCTACTCGGTGGTCGAAAGGATTGTACACCCGTATGGCTTTTGTAATTAGCTCACAAAAAATATAAGAAGTTGTGAACAGCGTGGAATGTTGCAGCTAAAAAGTCAGCAACGTGTCAGATTCCAACTGAAGGCTGATTGAAGGCTTTTGTTAGAAGAAAAAAAAGCCTTAAACAACCAAATACGAAAAACGAATCAAATACAAAAAAGACATATGACTCTATTTGTTTCACAGGTAGAAATGCGCATGCGCGAAGTTAACCAAAGCGCATACTTGGCCAATCTCTTTCGGTGAGCCTCCGTTACTCTTGTCCAGCGGAACGGGCGCGGTAGGCTCTGGAATAATTCAAAACCGGAACCAGAAAACTCTGGTTCCGGTTGAATAAGTGCGCAAGCGTGAGGGGAGGCGGTCAGAAATCAACAAAAACATCTGGAGTTCACCTTCCCATGAAAGCGCTTACTTTTCACTGGAGTTAATACACTTGAAACGTTTAAACTGCGGAGAATCAAAAATAACAATAGACATTTTTGTCAATCGAAACAGATTTCACGCAAATGGCAATTCGGAAATTTAAAAAGCTGTATTTTAAAAACAAAAAACGTTATGGAACTGGCAAGTTGTAAAAGAGGCATTATTCCTGTAAGGAATGATGCCATTTATGTCGTCGACTTTGACCTCTTCGGGTCACGAGATGTCCTGGGCCAGAAAAATGAGCCAATCATAGATAAGGGCGGAGTAAGGATAGGTCTAGTTAAGGGATTGTGATCTCCGTGACTGACGTTCTTAGCTGTACCTTCACGGAGTAAATTTGGATTATCAAGATTTTTCAGGCAATTTTTGTTCTTCTCAAGTTCGGTTTTCTTTTTTGTTTTTCAAATAGGGCTTTATTCTCGCTAAACGCTTTGCATGGCACCACCCCGGGTATTGATTCTTGGCCACTCCTTTATCCGCCGTTTAAAGGACTTTATTGCCTCTCATCCAGAGCTTGACGCCAATTTTCTCATTACCGAAGACTGCGAAATTAAATGCCATGGTGTTGCATGGCTGTAGAACTATTGCAAAAGTTCGTGCCTTTGATTGATTTAACAGTGGTTGAGTCTTGTCTGCCACATATTGTAATTTTACAGCTGGGATCAAACGATCTCGTACACGCTGACCCGTTGTCGATAGTTTCTGCTATTGAGGATTTAATCACCTACTCCATGGCCGCTTTCAGGTCAAACGTGCTTGCGTTTGCCAAACTGTTTACCGAGAATCGAGCCCTACGTATAATAAACGCGTTCGCGATTTGGTTAAGTACTTGAAGGTCCTGCCAGAGCCACTCCCGTAGTCTTTTTATTGGAGGCACAGCGGTTTTTGGAATACCTAGGTTGGCCTTTATTCAAACGATGGCGTTCAGTTAAACTCGCGCGGCCATTATCGACTTTTTAGGAGCCTCAGAGGGGCCGTTTTAAGATGCCTGCATTCCTTACACAATGAGGGCATTTAACCAATCGTAATCTCTCATTAGTGAAAAGATTTGCTATTTATTTGCTATTGATTTGCCAGTTCCTTGCAGTTTATGTTCACCAAGGCCAGGGATCGACATAAAGAGATTTATTTCTGATCATCTTCAACCTCGTATAGATAAAAATCCAGAAGTAAGCATAATTTTGAGTTCAGAATTAGAAAATGGTAGAAAATGAATACCGTTTTTCATCAGCCAATTAAATATGGCCTTTTTTGGATTTAACCAGAGCCTCTCTTTCCCAACCGCTGGTCAAGGGAACGATGACTTTGGGAACGAGAGTAATACGTGGCATTGAGTCTTCTTTTATGACGCACCGACGACGTTTAACGTGCAAACGTGGTATTGAAGGAAAATAGCGTCGTTGAAAGTAAGCCCGAATATGGCGTCTAATACGCTCAAATCGCACACGAATGCACACAGCATTCGCCGTAGATCCACACTAAAAGATGTCGCGCGTTTCAATTCGGAAGTGGTGGGTCCGCGAACTTTACGAGATCACTTCACGAGCAAACATTTATGAGGCAACATAACGAAAATCATTGCCGTTTATCCAACCTTAAAAAATATAATAATAATCTAGCCGACATCTCTACTTTTTTTTTTTTTGTCTTTCAAGTTCTTCAGTTTTCATTTGAAGTTCGACATCACGAAAGCCCGAGTTTACGGGGATATGCGTCTAGTTTACCAAGTAAATTCTACATTAAGTACTGTTCATCCTTTTGTTATTGACAAAAAGTGTAGGGGATCCATGCATCCATTCGAATGCACTGATTCAACATGATTGAAGCCGTGTTCAAGTCCTGCGTAAACTTAAAAATTGAATAACTGTGCTTTGATCAATGAAACACCAACAAGACTTAAGATTGAAAATTGCCTTCTTTATTCTGAGGACTTCATATCAGCAGTTTGAAAAAGGAGTTTGAAATACAATGACTTCAACAAAATATAAAATGTCCCTTAAATTAATATATAGCGATTAGTGTTAATTAGAGCCTGATGATAAATTGTAGTCTGATTTAAGTTCGTGACATGTTCGTGACTAGTTTCAAAATTCTGACAGAAAAAGAGAACACTGTAGCGCTTTCAAAAATTTGCGCTACATTTTTCAGTGTTGTGAATCGCAACTTTGTAGACGATTTTTTTGCTTTTCTTTTTGCGCAGGAAAGGTTATCTTTTTAGCTTAGAGATAAAAACATTGGTTTTCACATAACTGCGAATGATCTCTGCAAGACTGAAAATTTTCCAGATAGAATTCCTCGTGCTTCCAAAGAGCTATAGTTGAAAACACCTTTACGGACATCGCACAGATTCTTGCGACGGTTCAAAGTAACTTTTTACTAGCCCCAGTTTTCCGAAAAGTGCACAGTTTATCACGGTCGTACATTTTCGAACGAAAATTTAAAACCGCAACACGATAAGCGAGAGTTACTACCAATAATTTTTATTGATCGAAGCCTCTGATCCAAAAGTGCGAAAGCTTAAATGAGACCGATCACCGTAGACAACTTGGGGTGGAAAAGGCTTCGAGATAGTAGCAGCGGATCAGATATCTTTTTGATGGTAAAAGCTAGCCCAGGCGGAATTCAAAATGTGTGGAATTTAGCAGTAGGCGAACTTTTCGAACATTTAAATACAAATCAAAGGCACTGAATGAAGCATGAACAAAAAGTGCGGAAGGCGAAAATGAACAACAACCTGTGTGTTTACATAAAGAGTAAATTATTAAAAGATACCTTTCTTCTATCTGCTATCTTTTCTGCCTTGAAAACTTCCCGTTGTTTACTTCTGTGTACGCGATAAATGCTGTGAAAGTCCGAGGAGACCAGCCGCAGCTTTTTACTTGCATCAATTCCGTTTTGGCCGCCATTTTGTAAAAAATCTTTGAAGCTACCACAGTAACTTAACGTTCGTTATCAGTTTCCTCTTTCTATGTCATAACAACAGGCTTGGATTCCCAATTGTTTTCCCGCGAAAGTTTAAGTTTTGGAGGAAACGGTGCCGGCGTTTTTCGCAAAACAACCGCAAAAATACGCGATCAACGCCGAACATAGTTCATTTTTTATGATCCGTTGAAACGCGATTATTTAGTATTTTCAGTACAGATTTTGATTCTTTATTTCATTTTAATGTGATTTTGATCACAATTCTTTCCCTTTTTCGTTATGGCGCACAGTGGCCACGAGACAACAGACACAGAGAATATCCCAGAATGGGCCATTGTGCATCCACTGATGGTAAATGTGATTCCACCATCTGTGGCATCTACAGAACGTGTTTATACTATTGCAATTGTTTGTGAAGCATTCTGGATTTGGAAAGATTTAAAATCTGAACCTAGAAACTATTTTGAAGCTTTAAATTCTTCATTGAAGCCCCTTGGCTACAAGATCAGTGACAATGAAGAAAAAAGAATTGGAATAAGGCTTGCAGTGGAAACACGGTACCTTCATTCAAAAGTTGCAAACGAAAAAAATGTCAAAAAGACCTGGTATCAGATCAGACTAACAATAAGAGGCATTATGAAGCGGAAACAGCACCTTCAGTCCTTTCTTAGTGTGCAATAAACGTTTGCTTAGTGCAACTGCAAGACATGCTGGAAAACGTCCGACAGAGCAATTTGCAGTTAATTTTTTTGCAGACTATTTATTTAAAGAAGAAACGAGTGAATTTTACTCAAGAGCGTGTTTTGTTATCTTTGAACTGAATTTATTACCAAAGCTTAAAAAACTAAAAGTTCTCAAAATGGGACAGGACATTACAAAATAATTAAACGTGTGAACGTGTGAGCCAAACGGCCTCTGCTGCCGCAACATGTGGATGACCCCTCAAATGGTCTTAATGTCGCCCCACTTGAAACAAAATAACTGGAACGCTGCAGTTCAATACCAGCCAATTCAGTGCCTTCTTTTTTGTGTGTAACGCGCACCACAGACAACCCAGTGTAAGCTTTTTGGAGCGTCTAGTTGAAATAACGAAAGAGTAACTTGAAAATCAAAATAACTTCATGGCACAGCTAGAGTAATAATTTGCCACGAAACAAAATTCAAAAATAATTACAAAGAAAAGACAATATGTTAATACAAATTAAGTAACAGGGAGAAAAGAAAAAAATTCAACTAATATTGATAACGATAAAGTGGCCGGGAGACCGAAAAGAAACTAGAAAGCTTATGTGTGATTCGGCCTCCCCGTAAAGTAACTTATATATAACTGAATAGTTAGTTACATTATTTACATGGTGGAAAGTCGTTAATAAAATAAATGTAGTTGGTTATAAATATGTTATTCATATGTTAGTCTTAGTATCAAAAAATCAGAGAAAAAAAATTAAATGACAAAAATTAGAGCAGTTTTCGTCCGTAATTGATGACTCTTTCTTTCAAATTCAGCGCTCACAGTGAACGTTACCAGAGTCTGTGAGTTCTTAAAATTTAGCGCCTCAAATGAACACAGTAAAACGTTTGATTCTGAAATCACATATGGAGAAGCAAAGTCTGGAATACTAACACAAAAGGGTATCTCACACATGGCTGGCGTCAAACTGCTCAGGTGATCAATATTGAGGTTTGCTTCAAACTTTTCGATAATCCAACCGCGAGGTGATTAGAGCGGTTTTTAATTGAGTGTCGAAAGTAATTAGCGAATTGGTTTGGTTTATGATTACTTCACTCAGTGATTGATTCAAAGTTCTCGCGCCACTTTTTCAACCAATCAGAAGTGAAACCAAAACCAATCGTGGCTCGCGCGTGCACATTTTCCCGTGCTTTGTGTAGGCTTTTGTGTAATTACTTCGAGTTCTGATTGGTTTACTGGATTGTCTCCGTCCTTTTTGGTTGGCCAAAGTAATTACTTTGGTTTTGGTTTTACGACACTTGATTGAAACTCTCTCTATAACACTCAAGCACTAATTTTGTAAATGGCCACTGCGCGATATCTAAATTAACGCTGAGCAGAGCCTGATTCAAATTAAATTAACAGACTATTTGGCTCACTCAAACTTTTTAGAGTTCTAGATTTCTGTTGACAATTTTTCTTCTGGAATAATTCGATAACCAGCTGTTCGGGAAACCAGCCGGCGCTCGGGGACGAACGAAAACTGGACTCGAGAGATTGGCGGAAATCGAGCCTACGGTCGAGCCATCACCAATGATATTTTCCAGTGAATTTGGCTACAAATGCTGATTCACTAAGTTACTTTTTTCTATTGTAAGGCTTTTCCTGTATAAAAAGGAACTCAGTGAAGACCTAGCACCACCAGGTAGTATTGATTCATCTATAAATCAAAAAGAATTTTTTAAAGGGTGCGGAGCAAAGAAGCCAATGAATCTTTGCCTTAAGTGGATTCACCGGCTTCTTTGTTAAACGATGGTTGGAGTGATCTTGGATCACTGATCCTGTACCAGATCATTCCAAAGGAACACAACCGAAGACCATAGGTGTTCCAGAAGGTAATGTTCTAGATCGCCTAGTTATGTTTAAGGACGGTGCCTACTAATTCAAAGATATTTTTGCCCAGTTTTACTGAATATGCTGGAAAAGCAGATCGTAACAAGTGTTACTGAAATCCAAAAAGAAAATCGGGGGTAACCACGCATTTTTCGAAGATGATTAATCAACAATATTTGTAAAAGCTTTAAAATACAAAGTAATGTATGGCAGTCTTTTCCAAATTGAAGCTTAACTATCTCTGGAAAATGCATGGTTACCCCCAATTTTCTTTTTGAATAGCAAGATCACTTGCTAAGTTTTGCTTTTTCCCCCCAGTTTTAAACCGCACAAGTTTATCCCTGTATTAATAAGCATCATCTATAGGAAATCCGAGTATCTCGAGATGCACAGAACGAATGCGCAATAACAATGCTGGGCACCGTCCTTAAGTTGTCAATCGCTGTGAGCGTGATTTTGCTGGAACTGTCTCAATCACAAGAGGGTAGTATTAGTTAAAAACAAATAAGATATAAATTAACATAAATGAGTGAAATCTTACCTGTTTTGTTTATAATTGAGTGGTTGCGTCCCTTCGCAGTACTTCGTTTTTGACTGACACCTTTTTTTCAAACTAAGAAGGCTGACGTGATGAGACATTTCTTTTTCAAAACGGAAAACTATTCTCGCTTGAATTAACACTTCCTGTTTATGTGCGTATCAAGAGACAGGGACTCTTAAGAGACTTGAATTCAATTAATCAATAGGTGGAGATAATTGACTGGTTGCGTCCCTTCGCAGTACTTCGTTTTTTTTTGACTGACACCTTTTTTTCAAACTAAGAAGGCTGACGTGATGAGACATTTCTTTTTCAAAACGGAAAACTATTCTCGCTTGAATTAACACTTCCTGTTTATGTGCGTATCACGAGACAGGGACTCTTAAGAGACTTGAATTCAATTAAGCAATAGGTGGAGACAAAGGCAAGCAGACTGCCGTTACGCATCGTTTCCAGGAGTGATTTGTTATGCCAAAAACTTGAGTGTAGCTAAACAGTTGACTGATTGAAGTATTTGCAAGGCTAAAAAAATGTTTTTTTTCCCCTGATGTTGACCTTAGTGTCGAAAACGTTCGGTTTTTTAATTTTTTGCATATATTTTTTAGCCTGGTAAATGCTTCATTTTAAGCCTAAGCGAACTTTATGGATAGTTTACTGATTATTCTAATAGTATCATGTAACTAGTTATGACTGGCTGAAAGATACAAGAGCCTTAATTATTTTAAAAAAAACTGTAGCAACAAGAAACTATTTCAAAAAAATAGAACTAGTGCTTCGTTTCCGGAATGGTAAGGGCAGGAGAAAAGATAAAATACTGTAGTGTGGGTTACTCGGTATGTCATAGTTGTTTCGCTTGGTCTGTTGAAACTCTCGAGATAAAATAGCTTTCTGAACGGTGAGAAGCGTGATAGCGAGTATAAAGTCTACAAATACCTATCTCACCTTCAAATGCCACTGCGTAACATTTCAAATTCCGTTTTCCGTGAATCTTCTGTTACTTGTGTTACATGTGAACCTCAGCAGCTACTAGCTTTACAATAACTGGTTCCTTGTTAAGCCAATTTATTAATGTGACTTACTAGTGCGAAGATTGGCCGTTTATATACTTGAGGCGTATAATACTTCTGGGCGACTTTGGGCAATTTAATTTAATGCGTCGTTCAGTTCTTCCCGTATTAAAGGATGGGAGAGAGACGCATAGTTCGCCTGGACGAACTAAATCGTCAAATGCGTCTTCAAAGACGAACTAAATTAAACGATTTAATTCGTCCACACGTATAATGCGTCTCTCGCCCGTCTTTATACGGGACGAATTGAATGACGCATTAAATTAAATTGCCCAAAGTCGCCCAAACGTATTATAATATGTCTCTAGAATAAAAGCAGCCATGCTTACATTACTCTCTAACACGAAGAGAGATGACTTTGGGGTTTTCCTCAATATATCGCTTTAATCTAATCCAAAATCATTCATATAGTAGAAACTTCATATTTATGACCCATTCCCTTCGCTTTCGTGTTTAATTTGTCAGCATTATGATTGTTTTGATTGGCCACTCTACCTCACTGTGTAACTAGTCCACCCCGAAGTCAAAATAGATATGTTTCGTTTCTGAGGAAACGAAACAAAAAGTCATCAAACTTAAAAGGAGTCTTAAGACAGCACTCTAAGCATGAGCTGTTTAAATTAAGTCAACAGACTGAATGGCTCACTATTTTGTCAGAGATAGTTAAAAATTTCCTGTTTTGATCAGGCTGTTTATCAGGCGTTTTAACTTTTCAGTCAACACACAAATAGCAAGTAAGTTGGGATGATTTTATGGCTTGAAAATGGTAAGTGTTAAAACTAACGTAAGATTATAGTCTTTGGAGCATTAGTTCTGTTACCCGCCTAACAAGTTTCACTAAAGGCCGCTGCAATTCTTACAGCGGAATGTCAAGTTTCTAAATGTTAGCGTCATTAACTAATACGGAAAAAAAGATGAAATTTAAGAACTCACATTCAAATTTACTGTTACTGCCAGAAATAATCCAAACAAATGTTTCTGTACAGTAGCCGAGGATCACTCAGGATGGTTTGTTGGAGCTGCACTTGCATGTAAACACTGGGACAGTACTTTGTATGACTATTCATTTACAGAGACTTTTGTAGGAAAAAACTCGTTTCTTCTTTTGGAAAAATGTTCTCCACAACTTATTGAAACATACTTAGTGTTAGTGAGGAAGAAGGCTATGGGTGGAAAAAGTAACATTTCTTGTTGAATTTAGCACTAACCTTGGACTTTTGCTCCCCGATCGTTTGACGAGCTTCGTGCAATTAGATGTAGTTGAAAGGAAGGTAGTAGCTTTTGTCGGACAAGTATCTGACGACATTGTCAATCAAAATAATAGATTGATCAGAACGGGAAATCAAATTAACTTCCTGTGCATGGGCATACGTGCCTCGGATGCTCGAGTGACTTTTCAGATCGTACGCGGCTATTCACTATACTGTCACCTGGGTTAGAATAAAATAATTTGATCGAGGAATTTAAAGATAGGGATCTGAACAAAAAAATAATTGACCTTTTTGAGAGATCATTGACTAAGCAGCCTTGTTGACAACAAGGAGCAAAGATTTGCATTCAATTAAAAAGGGCCACATAATTCATTAACAATTTTCCTCGTGTTTCTTTTTCTTGGAGCAACTTCAGCAAAAAAAAATGACTTTAAATCACAGGAAATAACTGTTACAGTCAAGTCAATTTAAAACATTTTCAAAGAAAGCTTTTGTATCCGAAAGAAATAAGTTTTAGAACCGCCTAGTCTTGTTTTTGATTTCGATTGTTTCAAGTAGCTATTATGGGATACCCCTGAGCATCCCATAATGTCTTTCGGAATAATAGAAATCAAAATGGCCGCCGTATCTGCAAAAAGGCCCATCCTCTTGACAGTCGATGCTTTTCGTGTTCAGGGGGCCGTTTCTCGAAAGTCCCGAAACGTTACGGGCAATTTTCGGGTGTCGCAATTCCCTTTTGTAACTCAAGAACAGAGAGCATTTAATAGGCCATTTCCGAGTTCATGTCTGCCTCCTCTTCAAAGCGAGTCTAAGTGCGAAATTTTTGTGATGGTAATTAGTTCTACTTTACATATGAATGAAAACTAATTTTCACAACAAAAACTTCGCACTCAGACTCGCTTTGAGAAGGAGGCAGACATGAACTCGGAAATGGCCTATTCGTCAAACTTCACACTTATTTTTCTTTTTGTTACCTTGAAAACATGTTAAAAGATCGGCTTTCCAAAACAAGCGGTTGGCAATTTCACAGATGGTTTTCGGAACTTTCGAGAAACGGGCCCCAGGTACGGTTTGGAAAATATATTTTTCTTGCATATTTCGCTGGTTTCAATCCACAATACTCGTCACATTTGTTGGAACACCCACACCCGTTTCCCCCTTCGTCCAATGTTGATTTCCACAACTACTAGTAGTCGCCCGAAAAATTCTCACACAACATTGAATTGGGGGAAGGGGGATGTGCTATAAGCTACGATCTTGTAACACGATGATTCTGACCATTCGTTAAGTGTTCCAACTAAATATGTCTAGTATTGTAGGTATCGGAGATGCTGAACATTTACGCACGCATGCGCTGACAGAATGTTTGAAGACGAGACGAGAAAAATATGCAGTACCTCCAGATGTGGCGCTGGAGCGTCGTACCAAACGAGTCATCTCGGGATTTCAGCCCGTGCGATCGCTTTTGGACGCAGTTGGCCCTTCGCTGCTTTCTGCTACCGAACTCGCCTCCCGGTACGGCATTGAGGGAGGGATATGTCGGCCCCTAAACCATATGAGACAAATCCCAAGCCTACTCACAGCTCCAAACCGCCCTTGTCATTACAATTTAACGTAAGAGTTAGATGGCTTATATATTCAAGAGAAAAGTCATTTTATCTGTCATATGGTAAGCACTGGAGTCGCAGATTACAAAGTGCACGCATGCGCCCTGCCGAAGGTAACATACATGCATGCATAAAACTTTATTTCATCTCGAATTTCAGAGTAATATCTTCGAGACATTACAGCTAACATACATAATATATACAGATACATAACTAAATATTAAATAATATTTAAAGATATATTAATCAAAACGAAAAGCCGCTGTACAAAATCCGGCCCTGGATTAGTTTAAAACCAGTAAACTCAGTGGTACGGGAAAAATCAGGTAGCGCATTTCGCAACGTACTTAGCTAATACGTAAGAAAAAGAACTAAGACCATAAGTGGTTGTTCTAGGTTTATTGAGGGACAGAATGTAATTTCCTCGAATGTAATGCATAAGAAGAAAACGGGAGAGAAAACGTATTTTTCATATATGCAGGACAAGCCTTTTCTTTCTTTAACTACTTTTATACAATAATATGAGGAAATTTTGAATGCGCTTATTGCATAGAGATGTAGAGTTTGACTTAAGTGGTACGTAAGAGGACAGGTAATCGCAAATATAAATCTCATTACTCTCTTATTTACATTATACCGTTTCTTTGACAAGAAATTACTAAAGGCCAGGCCGAATTTCCTATGATAAAAAGTCTACGTTAACAGCACGCACCTTGGCTACTCCTTAGTATCCGCCTAGAAATCTTCTTCTCGCTACTTTTTCCTCATTTGATGAGGACCAGTCTCCGCTTGCCTCCCTCATGCCCAAAAGGAATTCTGGATAATTCGGCCGTTCCATGACAAGGGAAGACCCCCGATTCTCATTTCATAGATTTTCTTATGAGTGTGGAGCCACCCAGTCCTACCGGCAAAATACAGCATCGATTGAAGTTTTTAGCTTTCAAAACTTGCTCAAATTGTATCGGTAGGTCCTGGAATTCCTCCACAGAAAGGCCAGAGAGACGACTTCACTGGTGCTGTCAACCGCCATGTTTACAACAGAGCAATTTAGGCGTTCCAGTCTGCATGAAATCATCTCTCACCTCTGTCTCGAGAAGACCAGACACGCACGGTTCTTACGTTACGTTTATGCCCCTGTAGAATCAACCGAAATCTCAACTCCTTGTCAAAAGTTAACCAGCATCTTAATATTTTTGGTAGGCTACAATACTCGTCACATTTGTTGGAACACCTATCGCCGCTTCCCCCTTCCTGAATGGGGGAAGGGGGATGTGGTATAAGCTACGATCTTGTAGCACGATGATTCTGACCATTCGCTAAGTGTTCCAACTAAATATGTCTAGTATTGCAGGTTTAACATAATATAGCTGTAGTTATTCAAGCCAAGCATTGGAGGGATATAAACTTAAAGCTGAGTGTTTATTTTTAATTTGTTTAGGGCTGCTTTTTGCTCTGAATTGCAGTTTTTGGTATGTCTTAAGATTTTGAATTTCGAATCTACTAAGGTGGATGAGTTATTTCAAGTGGATGCATATTTCTAAAACGTGGTTTAGTCATTTTTCCTTTGTTCAGGAATGAAACTCGAATTTTTATTGTTAACTGGAATTAAATAACAATCATCTGTACTCTTTGTGGACAGAAATAATCGACCTGTTGCTGGTTTGTTTGGCCTTAAAATGCTAGCGAACAAGACGTTTTTTTACTGCACTTGCCTAACTGTTTTTCGATGTGCCTCGACACTGACAAGAATTTTGCACTTATGTTCTAAACATGTAGTCGCAATGAGTTCTCGTAAGAGTATAAGGAGAAATATCATATCATCTATTTACGGTAAAGTGACGATAATTAAATCTTTTTTGATCCCAAAATTCGTCTACGTATGTTCGCTACTCCCTACACCAAAGGAAATTGTGAATAAACTGAATCAATTGTTATTCAAGTTCTTATGGAAAGGTACAGATAAAGTGACTCGCCTCTCTGTAATAAACGATTATGAGAGAGGTGGTCTAAAAATGATAGATTTGGAAAGCATGGTTAAATCTTTAAGGTTGGCCTTGCTAAAACGACTATTTAACGATTCAAACGCAACATGGAAGACGCATTTACTTCATCTATTAGAGCCCGTAGGAGGTCGGTTTTTTCCAAATTGTAATTATGAAGTTTCTGATTATATGATATCTTCTCAATTTTACCACGAACTTTTGTTATGGTGGTCGGAGTTCCGCGAATCTTTCGCTTCAGAAGGTGACTGGAAAATAATTGTTTGGAATAATAAAGAGATTCGAATAGATAATAAGCCAGTGTACTATAAAAATTATTTTAAATCGGGAATTGTTTACATACACGATCTTCTTTTTAACTTAAATACAATGGACTCCTATAACTATTTTTCAAACAAAATTGTCAAAAACAAATTTCTGCAATGGGCAGGCCTTCGTCATTCTGTGCCTTCTCATTTAAAAGAAATCAGCCTAGATAGATTAACCATATCCCCATCACTTATAATTGGAAATAAAATTTTCGATATTAAAGACAAAAAATCAAAAGATTATTATTTGCTTCTGGTATCAAAAAAAGCTGAACCTCCTAATATTATCCGCAAATTGAAGAGTGATTTTAATTTCACAACCCAACAATTTAAAGAAATCTTTTCGTTACCACATTTGGTTGCACTTGAGTCATATGTTAAGGCTTTCCAATACAAAGTAATTAATTCTATTCTTTACACTAACAGCAAACTATGCAAAATTGGATTTAGAATTAATGATGCATGTACTTTTTGTAATGATGAACCTGAGAATTTATATCACCTTTTCTATGAATGCCCTCACTCCAAAACGTTCTGGACTAATTTCGAATCGTACTGGTACCTTCTATCGAATCAGCCAATCCATCTTTCTGCGCAAAACGTTTTATTTGGAGTTTTATCAAAACAATGCCCTTTATCAAATTTATTAAACTATTTCATATTAATTGGAAATTATTTTTGTGGGACTGCAGAAGAAGCCAAACACTTCCTAAAATTCAAGGACTGCAATCGAAACTAAAGATTAAATATGAAACTGAAAAAAAGATCAACAAAAACAACTTCTTTGAAAAGAAATGGGTACTCACTCTAATATAATTAATTAAGTTATTTATTTATTTATTTTTTTTTAATATGCATGTATCTTTTATTTTGTTGCTCATTGTTTTTAATGTAAGAATATAAATATAATTATCATCTGTAATCGTATTATTTTGTAAGTAGTGTATAAATTGGTATTGCAAGTTTAAAAAGTAATCATATTGTTTTTGTAGAGTAAGTATTGCAATTGTATAGTATTGCAATAGCACCTGTAATTGTAAGTGCATTGTATTGTAAGTAGTGCGTACGCAATTCAATTGTTAAATAGTTTTGATGGTAATATAATGGATTTTAGTAGTTGTTAATTGTGTAATTTTTGTAAATTGTGTAAGTAGATGTACCAGTGTTGTAAGTAGTGTGAATCATAATAAAAAGCTATGCGTCAAAAAAAAACAAAAAACAAAAAACAAAAAACAAATTTTGCATATATCACAGATTACATGTCCTTAGCAAAAAGACTTGGGTCTCTACATGCATCAGCATGGCCTTTCAGGAGCTGACCTGAACAATGGCCCCATCTTTGGTTTCTCAGTTGCACCACGAACTATTGACAGGCACAAAGGAATTTACGGGAGCAGCATTCGGACTCACGTGTTAGGGAGAGTGTATTCAATGACATTATAAAATAATATTAAGTGATGAATACAGAGCTAAAATTAGATTACAGTTTTCAACATAGACAATTTAGAGTTTATTGCTCAAGGGAATTTGACTGTAATCTATGGAATATTAAAATAAATTAGTTTTGTTTGCTTGTCAGTAACTTCATTAGTTCAACATACACATTGTGTAATATTTAGTTTGTCAATGGATTATTCATTTTCTTTTATTAGGAAGGTACATCTATGGTGTTACTACTGGATGATTTCCATAACATCCAGACAATTCGCATACTAGATAATCTAAAGTTGTCAAAAGTGACGCATATGCAAAGGAAGGGACACTTTAATGTAAAGGTGGTATCGCAAAAAGTCACCTGTAAGAAATTTTCACCAAAGGTCTTAAAAACCATCAAAAGTCATTTTTTAGTCCTCTTTCTGCGCAATGAGTTATATGTAGCTCAGATGATACAAGAAGAACTCACCCTTTCTGCGGGTTGCGTTTCAGTACAACTATACAAAGAAACCTGAGAAAACCTCTTCTTACGCACTTGATGCATACAAGTGATTGATTTTGTTTGGTCTTAGCTCCTAATGAGTAAGCATAATTTACACAAAGAGAAAAAAAAGAAAGAAAGGAACATCTTCTATGGGCTGGATTATCTCTGGATTGTGACTACTCTCGTCCTTGTTGATTTTTGAAACTCTTAATTAACTTTATAAAAGGGGTTTCATTAGCTTTTATGCATTGTTTACGTGAACGCATGCATGTACTCAGAGCAAAATGAGAAAAACGCTTTTATTGGTCACACTGCTGGCAAGAGGAGGTGTCCAATACACCTGAATACATGCACATTAATACGTATATTATTACACACACATTATCCCCTTTTTTGTAGTTAGTAAGAGCTAGCTTCTCTGCGTTTATGTTTACGCGAATCATCATTGAAGATTTCGGAGGTCGTGTATAAAAGAATACATGCATGCATGTGTTGCTGTTAACTTTTTACGGCACGGGTTTTTAGAACGACCCATACACAAATTGGTTTAGGTCACACTTGAGAGAAACACAGTGTAACACTAGTGTTGACCCTACTCTAGTGTCAACTCTCTGGTGTTTTGAATCCCTAGGGGATCACTGAACAATATAACTTGGATGCGTTCCTTTGAGATGATCCGAAAAAGGATCACTGATCCAAGATCACTTGGATCACGGTGCATCAAAGGAACCGAAAAATCTTTCCCAAGAGTGGATTCATCGGTGATGCATCGTGATCCAAGTGATCTTGGATCAGTGATCGTTTTTCGGATCATCCCAAAGGAATGCACCCTTAATTTAACACTAGTGTTAACTCCCCAATGCGACCGCAAACATTGTCTCGTTTGTTTTGGTATGCACTTCTGTGTGTTCACGTTTATGGAAACGTCTCATCCACAAATTGGATCGCATAAAAGTGCGCGATATACTGCCACTAAGGGCCTAATTACATGGCGAATTTCAGCCCCGGCTGAAACTTTGTTGAGATAACATGCTCAATAGACCTAATCGGCTAAATTAAGGTTGTACCCAATTCAAAGCTCCCGGGATTAAGACTCTGACTGTTGCATTTGCATGATAGTGTTGTATTCGTATTTAACTGATATGGAAATAAACAAAACGTTTTATTTCCAAAGGATTTGAATTAGGTACAACATTTGCCTAGCTGATTAGGTTTATTTCAGCCCGGACGCAAAACGCTCATTTGTACGGGAAAATTTACTGAAATGCGAAAACACAATCGATTCGCATGCTCGCGTTGCTTTTTCATCCCGGGCTGAAAAAATGGTAGTGATAACGTTGATTTTTTATCCCGTTTTCCCGGGCTGAAAATCCTAGCCCGTTTTCAGAAACCTCCTTCATGTAAGCGCCACTTTCATTTCAAGTGGATTTCTTTCAGAACCCGGGTGGAAATTCGCCATGTAGCATGCAATGGTCGAATCGACACGGGTCGTATAAGGCAAGTTGTATTCTGCTTAAGTTCTTTTTTTTTTCCATAAGGCTTTATTCTCGCTAAACGCTTCGCATGGCACCACCCCGAGTATTGATTCTTGGCCACTCCTTTATCCGCCGTTTAAAACACTTTATTACCTCTCATCCAAAGCTTGACGCCAATTTTCTTATTATATTATCGAAGACTGCAAAATTAAATGTCATGGTGTTGGCTGTAGAACTGTTGGAAAAGTTCGTGCCTTTGACTTAACAGTGGTTGAGTCTTTTCTGCCCCGGATTGTCATTTTACAGCTGGGATCGAACGATCTCGTACACGGTGACCCGTTGTCGATAGCTTCTGCTATTGAGGATTTAGTCACTTTACTCCATGGCCACTTTCAGGTAAAACGTGCTTGCGTTTGCCAAACTGTTTACCGAGAATCGATCCCTACGTATGATAAACGCATTTGCGATTTAGTCAAATACTTGAAGGTACTGCTAGAGCCACTCCCGTACTCTTTTTATTGGAGGCACAGGGGTTTTTAGAATACCAACGTTAGCCTTTATTCAAACGATGGCGTTCAGTTAAACTTGCGGTCATTATTGACTTTTTAGGAGCCTCAGAGGGGCCGTTTTAAGATGCCTGCATTCCTTACACAATGAGGGCATTTAACCAATCGTAATCTCTCATTAGTGAAAGGATTTGCTATTTATTTGACAGTTCCTTGCGATTTATGTTCACCAAGGCCGGGGATAAGAGTCGACATAAAGAGATTTATTTCTGGATCATCTTCAACCTTGTGTAGATAAAAATCCAGAATTAAGCATAATTTTGAGTTCAGAATTTGAAAATGGTAGAAAATGAATACCGTTTTTCAACAGCCAATTAAATATGGCCTTTTTTGGATTTGACCAGAGCCTCTCTTTCCCAACCAGTGGTCAAGGGAACGATGACTTTGGGAACGACAGTAATACGTGGCATCGAGTCTTCTTTTATGACGAACCCGCAACGTTTAACGTGCAAACGTGGTATTGAAGGAAAATAGCGTCGTTGAAAGTAAGTCCGAATATGGTGTCTAATACGCTCAAACCGAACACAAATGCACACAGCATTCGCGGTAGACCCACACTAAAAGATGTCGCGCGTTTTAATTCGGAAGTGGTGGGTCCGCGAACTTTACGAGAGATCACTTCACGAGCAAACATTTATGAGGCAACATAACGAGAATCATTGCCGTTTATCTAACCTTAAAGAATAAAATAATAATCTAGCCGACATCTCTACTTTTTTTTTTTTTGTCTTTCAAGTTCTTCAGTTTTCATTTGAAGTTCGACATCACGAAAGCCCGAATTTACGGGGATATGCGTCTAGTTTACCAAGTAAATTCTACATTAAGTACTGTTCATCCTTTTTATTCACAAAAAATGTAGAGGATGCATGCATCCATTCTGAATGTACTGATTCAACATGATTGAAGCCGTGTTCAAGTCCTGCGAAAACTTAAAAATTGAATAACTGTGCTTTGATCAATGAAACACCAACAAGACTTAAGATTGAAAAGTGCCTTCTTTATTCTGAGGACTTCATATCAGCAGTTTGAAAAAGGAGTTTGAAATACAATGACTTCTACAAAATATAAAATGTCCCTTAAATTAATATATAGCGATTAGTGTTAATTAGAGCCTGATGATAAATTGTAGTCTGATTTAAGTTCGTGACATCTTCGATCGACTAGTTTCAAAATTCTGACAGAAAAAGAGAACACTGAACCATTCTCTCGTTTGTTTCGGTATGCGCTTCTGTGTGTTCATGTTTATGGAAACTGCTCATCCACAAATTGCGAAAAAAAATGCGCGACATACTGCCACTAAGGGCCTGATTACATGGCGAATTTCATATGCCCAATAGACCTAATCGGCTAACTTAATGTCGTACCCAATTAAAAGCTCCCGGGATTAAGATTCTTTGAGTGTTGTATTTGCATGATAATGTTGTATTCGTATTTAAATGATATGGAAATAAACAAAACGTTATATTCCCAAAGGATTTCAATTAGGTACAACATTGACTATTAGGTCTATTTCAGCCCGGGCGCAAAACGCACAGTTGTAGGGGAAAATTTACTGAGATGCGAAAACACAATCGATTAGCATGCTCACGTTGCTTTTTCAGCCCGGGCTGAAAAAATGATAGTGATTACATTGATTTTTCTAGCCCGTTTACCCGGGTTTCACCATGTAAGCACCACTTTCATTTCAAGAGGATTTCCGGGCGGAAATTTGCCATGTAACATGCAATAGTCGAATCCCTGGAATTACGGAGCACAGGTGCAGTCGGATAGACAGGGACATTGTGGCACTGCCAGTCCGTCTAGGAGGAGGAAGAGGGGGGTGGGGGGGGGGGGGAGGGAGGGCTAGGCGTGACAAACCCATGTCTTGAAGCAAATTTCGAGCAATCCTCCTTTGTCAGGAGCCCATGAGTAGGATAGAGCAACTCCCAAACTAAGTCAATGTCACAGCATTTTTACAGACCAATCTATTTTTGGACTACCTTTGCCGCAAAACAACAAAGGCAGTTCCGGTTCGGTGAGGCTATGACGTGAAGTCAGTTTCCTGTGATTGATCATCAGGCTCCTACGGGAGTCTCATTCGCGGTCTGTGAAAACGCCGTGACAGGAATATATGGGAGTTGCTCCCTCCTATTCATGGGTTCCTGTCTCTGTTAAAGTTACCACCCTGCTGGTCCAACAGATCGTGGCTCAGCCCCATCAGATGCAGGATGACTCTCTTGTATAGCCCCTACAACAGGCAGTGAGGAGTGAGAGAGCAAAGGCGCTCCAAGACACGGCAGAGCATATCAGAGAGGTAGCCCCACAGAAAGTCCAGCGAGCACTTGACCTTGCCGCGGAAAAAGGGTCATCAGTTTGACTGACAGTACTCCCCCTTCGTGAAATGGGTTTCAACCTAAAAAAGAGGGAGTTCCGTGACGCAAACTACGCTATGATTGGCCGGTTGATGAT
>OX421447.1:11044073-11056573 GCA_949126865.1 Montipora capitata
TGTCAAAAAACATTCAAATCTCAAAAAATTCGTACGATGTCTTAAGGCCTGGCCAAACGCTCGCAACATTTCAATGCAAAATCTTGCAACATTGTTAAGCACAACATGTTGCATACGTTTGACCACCCTGATGCGATATGTTGCATCAACAGTTGGATGATGTTGGATCAAATTGGAAAACGGTCAAATTTTTCGTGCAAAATTTTGGATTTTGCATGATGTTGTACTCGTTTGGCCACGTTCACGCTTAACGTTCACGCAACATTGTTGCGCTAGGGCATGCGCGTTAGGTCCACTTCTTGCGCGCCAGGGGCCTGGGGCACATGAACATTGACATGTTGCGTTGAAAATGATGAAAATGTTGCGTGCTGACGCCACTCGGGGGATTTGGAAAATAAAGTTTTCCGAAATTTTTAGCCAAATGCGTGAGGAATTAAGAAATCATTTATTATAAAACAAATAAAGAAGCCTCGGATGTGATCTGTTCTGTTGTAAAGCACTTAGAAAGCGGATAGAGCACTCAAGAAGTATAGGGAAAACACGCTACTCTGTTTCTCCTACTTTTCTTTCGTGCTCTATTCAATTCCTAAGTGCTTTACAATAGAACAGATCTCAGGGGAGGCTTTTTTATTTGTTAAATATTAAGTTACTCCTCTAAGAATAGTATAGGTATGAAGAAGTAATTTCAAGTGTGTTCTTGTATGTTGCAGCTTTAAACAATAAGCCCTCAAGATTTCTAAGCCTTGTGGTAGTTGAGTAATGAAATTGAATACGGTTCCACCTTTCAAGTTCACTGTTTAATTTCCCGAAGCAAAGCATTCCATAATTACTCGTTCTTTCCAGGGAAAACTGTGGCTTAAATTTTTTTTTTTTTTGCTTTCAGTCACAAATCGCAACTCAAGCTAGTAAGGCGCATTCGCCAAGTCAAACAAAGCGCAGACGTGGCATGATTGTGCAATGGCTGATTCTTCTTGTGTAGCGAACGTGTAAAGTTTAAGCCAAGGTGCAAACGTGGCATTGAAGGAGAATGGCATAGTTGAAATTAAGCCCGAATATGGTGTTTAATACGCTCAACCACATACAATTTCACACACCGTTCGCCGTAGACCCACAATAAAAGAGGCCAAGCGTTTTCGGAACGAGGGCCCCCGAACTTTACGAGAGATCACTTTGTGAGCCAACATTTATGAGTGAATATAGCGAGAATCGTTGCCATTACTCTAACCTAAATAATAAATAATAATCTAGCCAATATCTCTACTGTATTAATTTTCTTTTTCTTTGTTCAGATTTCATTTGATGTTCGACATCAGGAAAGCCGGAGTATAAATATGCGACTAGTTTACCAAGTAAATTCTAAATTAAGAGTTCCTCATCCTTTTGTCACTGACAAAAGAATGCAGAGGATCTATGCATCCATACTGAATATATTCAACATGATTGAAGCCGTATTCCTACGCAAGCTTAAAAATTGAATAATTGTGCCTTGATCATTGAAACAGAAACTGAACTTTTGACTTTTGGGCCCGTACGCAGCTATTACAACGGCTCCCGTCACATCAGCACTTTGAAAAAAGTCAGAGTTAAGAAACGACTTCAAAAAATGTAAAATGCTCCGCAAATTAATACATAGTGATTAGTGTGCCTCATGATAAATAGTCTGATTTAAGTTTGTGACGTGTTCGATCGAGTGGTTTCAAAATTCTGACAGAACAAAGAGAATACTGTAGCGCTTTCAAAACTTGCGCCACATGCAACTTTCAGTTTTGTGAATCGCACATGTTTTTTCACGAAAATGTCATTGCCCTTTGTGCACGAATTTTTTGCTTTTCTTTTCGTGCAGGAAAAGTTACTTTTTTAGCTTTAACATGAAACACTGGAAACATTGGTTTTTACATAACTGCGAATGATTTCTGTGTGAAAATTCCTCGCGGAAACAACTGCTTCCAAAAAGTTAAAGTTGTCAGTAAGGACCTTTAGATTTGTATGTAGCTCAGATGATACAAGAAAAACCCACCCTTGCTATACGTAGTCTGTGTTTCAATACACCTGAGAAACCCTCTTCTTCTCTGTGATGAGTAAAGTGATCGATTTTGTCTGGTCTTAGCTCTTAATCAGTAAGCATAATTTACACAAAAAGAAAACGAGTAACAAAAAACCATCTCCTATTGGGTGAATTATCTCTGGGTTGTGACTACTTTTGTCCTTGTTGATTTTTGAAACTCTTAGGCCCGGTTCAAACGTCGCATTTCACATGTGCCGAATATAACTCGAGAGTTAACTGCATGTGAAATGCGACGTTAGAATAAATTAAATTCGACAGTCAAGAGTTAAATTCGACTTCAGTCGAATCTGCGAATGAAACAGTCGAATATTCGGCTTAAGTTCGACGTTTGATTCAGACGTCGCATTTGACATGTGCCGAATATAATGCATAAATTATAGTAAATTATTACGATTCATTTAGCAACCATAATCCGTAAATGCCATGCGCAGAAGAGTCTAAACAGCAATTTAAAAAATGGCGGGAAGCGAAGGAATGTGCAGTTCGTGCTTTTCAAAATATACTTGTTTGAAGTGCAGCAATTATTATTGTATGAGGTGCTCGGTGTTTGGGTGGAAAGAGGGAAAATCTGTGGCATGTTGTGAGACGTGCTTCAATGAAACGATGAAAAGGCGCGAGTCGAGTGCAGGCCAAGATGACGCTGTTGGCATTTTGGATACAGCCTGTCCAAGTGGAGACTGGGAATATTGATGGCAAACAGAGTTAAATTCGACGTTTGAATCAAATGCCGCATTTAATTGTTTTAAAAGTCACTGCTTACGAGCCAGAAGGCCGGCGCTTATCTCCGGTTTCCGTAGCATGAAGCGACTAGGAGTATTTCTTCTGCCCCCAGGTTGGGATGCAGGGTTACCCCCAGCATTACGCCGGTACCCATTTATACACCTGGGTGGAGAGAGGCACCGTGAGAGTAAAGTGTCTTGCCCAAGACCACAACACAAAGTCCCCGGCCAGGACTCGAACCCGGACCACTTGATCCGGAGTCGAGCGCACTAACCATGAGGCCACCGCGCCTCCCACATTTAATTGTTTTAGTCGACTAAAATAGGAGTTATATTCGGCACACGTGAAATGCGACCTTTGAACCGGGCCTTAATTAACTTTTTAAAGGTGGTTTGGCCTTTACGCATTGTAGACAAAAGCTGTTATTGGTCACACTGCTGGCAAGAGGAGGTGACCAATGCACCTGAATACGCATTGGTTGCTGTCGCATTAGGGAGTTAACACTAGAGTTGCATCAATTTCTACTGTTCAGTGTTCCCCTGGGATTCAAAACACCAGAAAGGCTGCGGTCGTATTCGAGAGTTGACACTAGAGTGGTGTTGACACTACACTGTTTCTCTCAGATTTGATCCCAACCATTGCCTCCTTTTGTCCGTAATGCACTATGTCATCGAAACGTCGATTTTTTGTCCGTAAGTCCGTGGTGTCAGTCCGTGGTGGCAGGATAGGTCTTCAAGGCGTGCATGTCGTCTTCTTGTTTAAAATCGAAAGTTATATCTTTCCTGCTTGGTAACGTAAACAGCAACTTAAAATAAATTGCTTTTTTGGGGTAATTTACACGGTGTCCGCAACAAGGCAGGTTGGAGTTCCAGAAAAATCATTCGTTAGGATAACAAGATTATAACTCCAATTTCCTTTTCCTTTCAAAGTTTTCTTCTTGTTGATAGAAAAAAAATTGACAACAGGCTACATTTTCGATAAAGGTCTCAAAAATACAAGTGACGAACAAAAATGGCTAGGAAATTATCGAATCATAAATCGAAAGTTTTAACTACCTTTATGATATTGGGTTCTCCTGAAGCGTTTTCTTGTTAAAATCCAAAGTTTGGTAGTGTAAACAGCAAGTTAAGAATAGAGTCCTAAAAATAATTTGCCTTTCTTGGTAATTCGATCAGTCAAATTAAACATGGAATGTGTGTCCACAACATTCCGGAAAAATCATGGAACAGGATAACAAGAATATAATTCCAATTCTTTTCCTTTCCTTAAAATAAGGCCATCCTCCTATTTTTTTTTTTTTTTTTGGTAAGCGTCGAATGCGTTTCCTTATATTAATATTCGGTCGGTCGGTCGGTCAGATTGAAAAAAAAAAAACCCTCAAAAAAACTACGAGAAAAGTTTCGTAATAGGAGGCCTGGTACCCCAGTATCATTGCTGTGGAACCTGGAAACAACAAATCGATATGGCGGAAAAGTTGGTTGATGTTATTGTAGAATTAAGACGTGGTTTTCTCTATGCTGTTACATGCTCATTTTTCAGATTCAAAGAATTATTTACAGTGAAAAATGGTTTAGCTACGTCGTTACTTTTTTTTGTTTGAAAATGCCAAAAGGAGATAAAAAAAGAGGATGGCCTAAGCTTCACAAAAATTGAAAATAGTTCATTATCTGGAAGTGTGTACCTATACCAAACGACAACCAAAAAATAACAACTCCTTTCCGTTTTTTTTTAATCACTGAATTAAAGTGTTTTATTAGACGTTAACTAAAGTTCGAAACAGCGAATGAAAAGCTTCCTTTTTGAGCGTGTGAGCGGAATAACCTGGCAAAGGCGCGGGGCTCGCGTGTTATAATATTACGCATTCTTCGGCTTTGTACGATTGCGGTCTGAAATTTCGCAGAAAAATATCATAAACGACTGACCTCCGCCGCAAACCTAAAATAGGGAGCTTAAGATTTTACGACGGCGACGGCAACAACACCACCGCAAAACAATGATATAATTGGTTAAAAGAGCATAAATAATCGTGCTGCACGTGCAGCACGGATTTTAGGACGGATTCTTGCGGTACTCTGCGTAAGGACGACGTGAAATCACCAAATTTGAGGTTTTGACGACAACGTGAGCTCGCAACAGAGAATCTTTCAGTCTCTATTTTCACTTTGTAACTGCTCGCACCAATTTATTTTTAGGATACTTCGCCCAAATTGTAAGAAGTGAACGAGATAGAATAACCGCGAAAGAATTATGATAAAGCAAAGTGATATTTTGAGGTGACGTTTTCGTTGAAGTCGCCGTCGTAGATCTTATAATTAGGGAGCTTAAGCACCGACAACGGCGACGGCAACGAGAACGTCATCTCAAAATATAAATTTGCGTTATTTTAATCGCTTCGTGACTATTTCAACGTTTTTAATATGACAAGGGTGTGGTAATTCCTCAAAGATAACACCAGTCGGAACGGCACTCCATTTTAGGAGAGAAAATGAAAATTTATCCTCAAGTGCTGACGTTCTTCATAAAACCAAAAACTTGGCTATTTCACGTTGTTGTTTTGCTGACGACGGCAACGAAATGGACAAAAGTGAAAAACGCACGTGCAGGGCGTGCAAAGCTATTGTTTTTACCCACTAAATATGCAAATTCGTGACGTTCTCGTTGCCGTCGCCGTTGTCGTTGCTTAAGCTCCCTATTAGGGAGCTTACGAAATGACGACGGCGATGGCAACGACGACGCTACAAAACAATAGGTTTAGTGAGCAAAAACAATGGCTCTGCACGTGCGTTTTACATTTTGGTACATTTCTTTGTCGTCATCTCCTAAATGACGACGTGAAATGACCAAATTTAAGGTTCTGTGGAGGACGTTAGCACATGACGATGAATTTTCAGTTCTCTCTCTACGCTTCCAACCCACTCACACCAGTTTAATTCCTCGACAGGTACTACACATTTTTAACGCGAAACGACATGAAATAGTTTCGTAGTGATATGAATAACGCGAACTTGTATTTTTAAATAAAGTCCTCGTAGCCGTCGTCGTCCTCGTTTCGTAAGCTCCCTAATAGGGAGCAACGACAACGGCGACGGCAACGAAAACGTCATCTCAAAATATAAATTTGCGTTATTTCAACGTTTCTAATATGACAAGGGCGTGGTAATTCCTCAAAGATGACACCAGTCGGAACGGCACTCCATTTTAGGGGAGAAAACGAAAATTTATCCTCAAGTGCTGACGTTCTTCATAAAACCAAAAACTTGGCTATTTCACGTTGTTGTTTTGCTGACGACGGCAACGAAATGGACAAAAGTGAAAAACGCACGTGCAGGGCGTGCAAAGCTATTGTTTTTACCCACTAAATATGCAAATTTTTTGACGTTCTCGTTGCCGTCGCCGTTGTCTTTGCTTAAGCTCCCTAGTCCCTAATAGGGAACTTAAGCAACGACAACGGTGACGGCAACGAGAACGTCACAAATGTGCGTATTTAGCGGGCAAAAACAATAGCTTTGCACGCCCTTCACGTGCGTGTTTCACTTTTGTCCATTTCTTTGCCGTCGTCAGCAAAACAACAACGTGAAATAGCCAAATTTGAGGTTTTTTGAAGAACGTCAGCGCTTGAGGAGGAATTTTCATTTTCTCCCATAAATTAAACGCCGTTCCGATCAGTGTCGTTCTTGAGGAGCTAGCACACACTTGTCATATTAAAAAGGTCGTCGCTGTCGCCGTTATTGTTGCTTAAGTTCCCTAATAGTTGAAGGCAAGCGGTGTTGGACACGACTCGCAAAGCATGCTGGGTGAAATTTTCGATTGCTCTTATTTTCGTCTGATCACCGGACGGTAAACATTTCTGTCAGGTGAGAAGATATGGGGGATTTCAGAAAAAAAATGAATTTGATTGAATGAATTTGAGAGAAGCATATTTCGTGATTCTGTTTTGATTTACGTACTGTATGATTTAAAAGACCAGGAGTCCATGAGTAGGGCAAGCAATTCCCATACTTAACCTATGTCACGGAATGTTTCAGACCAATCTGTTTTTGGACAACCTTTGCCGCAGAACAGCAAAGTCACTTCCGGTTCGGTGATGCTTTGACGTCAAGTTATTTTCCTGTGATTGGTCATCGGGATTCTGCGGGTTAGGGTTAGTCTCATTCGCGGGAAATTTAATCTAAAAATAAATTTGTCTGTGAAAACGCAGATAAAGAATTATATGGGAGGTTCTCGTTCCTACTTATAGGCTCCTGAAAATACTAATTCAAAACTCTTAATAAAATTGTTGCTAAGGTTATTTCCTTGTTATTTAGGCTTGCAGGGAGAAGGAAATTCAGTATGTGGTTTCCCCATTTGAAGCTGATGCTCAGCTTTACATGATACCTGAACTTGGAAGGCTTGACTGACTTGCTGGTTTTTGGCTGTAAGCAGGTACATGTATAATTTGCTCTTGGAGCTTAAGGCCATGTTTCTCAATTTAACCATATTCTTTATGGTTTAATAATTGGCAAACTCATAATAATTTCTGAAATTAGTGAAGCTGTCACCCTACACTAAATTTGTTGACCTGGCTATAGCCTGGTTTCCATATGATCTACAACGGTCTGCGACGATCGGAAGCTGTCTGCGTCGGTCTTATCGCAGACGCTCGTAATCATCGCAGGTAAATGTTTCCATTTAAATCTGGAGCGATCGCAAGCAGCGTACCACTACTCCTCTGAGAATCGAGGAGAAAAGGTGAGCACTTACTTCAAGTCTGATTGGACGTATTTCAAGGCGAACAATAGTGTGTCGCCGATAGGACACGGATCATCTCAGACAAACGTTTCCATTAAATACTGTCGTAGTCGGAAGCGTCGTAATACATGTAATCGGGAAACTAGAACTAGATTCAACTTTCCTGATCATCCAGACCATGTGCTGCCGGGGACAAATGTTTCCATATGTCTGTGACGTGCAGTGGTACAGTGCTATCGGCGATCGTGTCCCAAACTGATTGCAGACCGTTGCAGATCATATGGAAACCAGGCTTATGACGTACAGAAATTCCAGTTGAACAAAATTTTGAAAATAAACACCCAGGTTTATCTATTAAATGTACAGGGGGTGTAGGGCCTGAGAGAAAGGGAAAGACATTTTCAGTTAATTTATTTATTTTAACACAAGGAGTCTCACCTCGAAACCAAATCGGGAAAAAAAATATTGTCATCCATGAGCCGAAAAAACCGGATACACTCGCAGGCCAACATCGCCAACGAGTGTCTTTTTTCTCCCTCGAACTGGCTGTTTCCTGAATACTATCATAGCGATCTGTTCTCGGGTGTGATCCGAAGCCTTCTGTTCCTCGACTTGCTCACTGCGACATAATCACACAATATTAAGTAATCGGTGGAATATTAATTACACGTAAGCATACTCCCTCAACCTTCATGTCCTCTCAGGGAACTATTTTTTGAAGTTGTAGTCAAACTTCCAGTTGCGACCACCTTTCATACGCGACCACTTTTCCAAAATACCAAAAGTTTCCAATTAAAATCACTATCTTTGGAACCTCTTGTAAGCGACCACCTCTCATAAGCGACCGCGACCACTTTTAGAGCAAATAGTTTGAAAATTTCTTTTGCTTTTAACCTCCCGTAAGCGACCACTTCACAGGTAATAGAGCGGAAATTGGATAATAAGGGGCCGTAACATTATCCCATTCCTGGGTAGTACAACAGAGCCGGGGAAATTTCTCAATGGGAAGTACCGGATTTTTTTCTTGAAATTGACTTTTTACATGAATAAAACAAACGTGTTCCAAAATAAAATGCGTTTTTCCAAAATTGCGTTTTTTCGATGAATACCTGAAGACTGCTTCGGATCTTGAATTGATCCAGGGTCAAACTTTGTAAACTCAACAACAAGTATAGAATAGTTACATTTAAGCGCACATACATTAGATCAGTTTGAAAGAGAAGACCTTCAATGCCTTATAATTACAGAAAATTAGAAGTAATTTCCCGATTTAATGTTCTCTCAAGAACAATCAACAGTTTAAACAGAACTATGGTATGAAAATCGAAATACAGTGCTGATTCGGCGCAGTCAACAATCATTTCCCAGTCAGCCCAAGTTTGATTTTTGATTTCAGCCAAGGTATCGATGTCTTGTTGTCTCCGTAAAAACATGTGTTTAGATCGGCATTGGCGCATGGGGTAACTCTCTGCAGTTACCATATGCTGATGAGGCAAAATTTTGACTTAAATTAATATGGTCTAAGCTCTAGTAAGCGACCATCTAGGCTTGACATTTTGGATGGACGTCGCTTACGTGAGGTTCGGCCGTAGTACGATCTTCGCTACGTTCATGTTTACGCGACTCATACAACTTTTCCAAAATGGTCACCATTTTAGTATTCTATTTTTTCCTTGCAAATTGGCCCTTTTTTGCCTCGCTTTCAAACGCAAAATTGAAACGAATATTTAACCTTGAACGAGGCCAAAAGGGCCAATTTACAATCAAACAAAAGAAAAATAAAATGGTGACCGTTTTGGAATATGGTGTACATCATGCAAGATGTCGGTCGACGTCGTATGCAAAAGTATACATACATGCGTTGCTGTTAACTTTTTACGGCACGGGTTTTTAGAACGACTCATGCTCACATTGTCTCGTTTATTTTGGTATGCGCTTGTGTGTGTTCATGTTTATGAAAACGGCTCATCCACAAATTGGACCGCATAAAAGTGAGCGACATATATACTACCACTAAAACATACAATTCACGAATCGTACGGATCGTTCGATTGGTGGGGAAAGCTGCTGTGCGACTGTATTATCTAATGAGATGCATTTTTTGGGTCGACAAATCGTATTTTCGGGTCTTAGCGAGTACTGGACATGCATAGGCAAGAGCTGACTAATTGGCGTCCGCAGTCATAAGAAAAATCAAACAAAAGTCAATTTTTCCCGCGCTAACGATAAATGCATTTTGAATTAAAAATCTGGGGGCTTATGCAAACTCTAGAATACCTGGCCACCTATTTTAACACGAATAGCGTCAATACACTTTAATTCACGATAGCCGCCATGTTGGATTTGCTTTTGTCATGCAAATTAGCTACACACTTCTGAGGGGGCAAACAACACAAGGTCGACAGGTTCCACACCGACGATTTGTTTCACGTTCATTGAACGTTTATCACCTAAGTAGCAAAACAGAATAATTACACAAGTTACTTTGTTGTTTTTTAGTGAAAAATGAGCAGATAACAAAGTAGAAAATCAAAATGTCGGAGGCAATCAAAAGATATAAAATTATTATAAAAGGTACTTAATTCTAAATTCTAAAATGTACTTTTAGCAATGTTAATTCAATATTTCGACGAGCCGATTTTCCGCAATTTGCCTTTATTCCAACGTTTGCCCCCCAGCATAACACATGGCTATTTTGCATGACAATTTGAAAACTAACATGGCGGCTATCGTGAATAAGGGCTATTGTTATGTGCCTCGTTGATGTCATCATTAGGGAAAGTCACTTCATTCTATCTGTAAGTAAAGCTGTTGTTTACTGAATCTCAGCCTGAGTGTTCTAAAATTTTTCTCTCGCTAAACTGAGAACAAAAGAGTCTGACTCGTACTGTATCTCAAGATGCGACAAATCCAACTATAATTCTTAACTAAGACCTCACTTGAATGGTAAACAAAAAATGCAAAGTTTTAACAGCTTTCAATCGATAACTCTAGCTGCTAGGCGTGATTATTGATGAATAGGAAAATGGGAAATTAAGGAAGCATTCATGAAGCAACCCGTTCATTGAAAGGTGATTTTGATTTTAGTCAATTGCGACATCAAATGCCTAAAAATACCATAAAATTAGTGAACAAAAGGTCCCCTACAGGTACAAGACGTCATTTAACGATTTACCTTTGTTTGTATCCAAAGCTTTCATTTCATTTGTATCAGTAATCATTGCATTTTGTAACATTGCAAAAAATAAAAAAAAAATAAAAAAGGCACGCATTGCGTACGTGTGGTAGTGTAGTAACACAGCGGTTTATTCCATAACTGTCAACTGAGCTGTGTTTGTTTTTCCAGGAGATTCAAGTTGTCTTTGCGTTATATGTAACCCTAATAGTACAAGATGTTGTTTTGGTATGCCATGGTAGATGTCTTAGGTAAATAACCCCCTGAGAAGACATGCATGCATATATGCATATCATGTCTTCTCGGGATTTCTCGATTCCCTTTTATTTTCTTCAATCTTTTTGAGTTGAGTATTTACTATTAACCACATATACATGTGGTTAATAGTAAATACTAAACTCAGAAAGATAAAAGAAAATTAAAGGAAATCGAGAAACATTGACTTTGAGACTGACATGTTGATCATTTTCAAGTTCCCAATACAATTTCTTTTTCACCACAAGTTTAAGAGCGTACTCGGAAACGTTCACTGAAGTTTTTCACTGTCCGGCGGGGTAAGTATCTGTATGGGAGACCATAAAATACACGACTTGCTGTCAGAAACATAGGACCGAAAATTCTAAATTTAACGCTCAAAAATGCTAACAAGGTAAAGTAAAGATTATGTTATCCTGCTTTATGCAAAACAAATATTGATGCAAAAGAAAATAAATGTTGATACACAGTTTTTAGGAAGAGCAGAAGGAAGTTTTCAGAAGTGTCGATCGAGAATAAAACATTTTGCCATCAGCAACAAAATTTGCGACATGAAAACAACATAAATTTTGAACCGCGAATATAAAAAGTTACCATCAGCGAAAAACATTTTGGGAGATTTATCCACGTTCAAATTTTCTATTGTACTTTTGGCTACACAAGTAAATCGCATCAAATTCAGCGGCCGCCGTGATCAAGTTACCTTGCGTGTTTATTAACAACTCGCGAAACAAAGGACACATCTGTCTCAAAATGATGGCAAGATACTGGGTTTGTTTTTATTAGTTTGGTTTTTTCTTTCTTTCAAGTGTTTGACAAGAAATGTGCGAATTCAACACAAAGATCACAATCGCCCAACTCTTGAGGTTGACCATGGTTTCTGCAAAGTCAAAAATTCACTCTCCTAGTCGAGGTTATGGTAATTCCATCGTTTTGGGAATAGCAGCTGCTTTATTATTCATCAGCGTCACACTTATATTACACCCTTCTTACAACCCAGTTTCATGTGTGTAGTGCACCACAGTGGACTATCCTAAAAAGTACAAAACACCACCGGCCGGCCAAGCTCAGTGTGTGACTGTTCGACGCTGCATGTTGATCATTTCCGAGTTCACTTCAACTTATTTTTCGCAGCAAGTTATGTTTTCTAGTTCCACTCTGCTTGTGAATAAAGTACAGTAATGGCACACTTCGAAAAATGCCATAATACTTTGTTTGGCCCCCCAAATTTTGCATAAGCATTGTTTTTGTTTTCTCTTGGGACTTATAATGGTCCCAAGAGAAACTGGAAACAATGCTCAATAAGCAATCATTTGGAGGGAAAAACAAAGAGTATTATTGTATTTCCCGAAGTGACCTATAGACATCAGAAAGACTTGTGAATCACCAAATGTAGCTTGACAGTGCACAGCCAGCCTAAGCTTGGTATGCGACTGTTCGGACTTTTCGTTGATCATACGCAACAGACGATTTATAGACTTTGAATTAGAATATTAATCTTTAGCTTATAAATGCTAAAGTAAGCTGTAATTTTTGAAATAAACTTTACTTACCTAT